>OZ020273.1:2522845-2871170 GCA_963971205.1 Aethes cnicana | reverse complement strand
CTCAACACCGCCACGCCACTGAAAACAAAACAAATACAACTATTAATATCTGAACGTAACTTTCACACACAGGAACGATGTCAGTCATTTGAAAAGTGATAGCGAGGCTATTACCGACTTGAGTTTGTAGCTATTGCATTTAGCAGGATTGTAATTCATATCAACAAGTCGAGCGAGGTTAAATGGCAATCAGCTGTTGAATGGGTGCGATTGATCGTATGGGAGGATAGTCGAGGCGGCGCGGGCGAGGGCCGGCGGCCGGAGTCGCGGCCGACGCGCGACGTAAGGTGCAATGCCCTGCCGGCCAGTGCAGTGACGCAACGAACCGCGCCGCTGCACTGACCGCCCGACAGTATTATTTTTGGCCGCGTAAAATTCATTGCACGTAGACTCAACGCTTAACGCAACTACACTATGACGAATGATTATAGTCTTTTATTCTTTGGTGAGCGCGTGAGCGGTAGACGTTCATATTTTATTACCTCACGTCGTGTGTAGGAAAGAATCCATCATGCATTTAAACTGACACCTAAATGACGTTCCTCGGTTTCTAAAACGTCAAATTTATGCCGTTTTGGCTGTCTCCCAATTTCATACGTAAGGAACAACTTTTTTTCTAAATATCAAGCGGAACTTGATTCAATATCTTTTCGTGCAAAATGTATAGGTAAGGTGGGTAAATTTTATGTAAGATTTTAAGGATTAGAGTATCCCTATGGAAGCAGGGGGCAAGGGGAGGCCGGGTGGTGTCTCGAGTCGCGAAGGATGCCCCCTCGCTTTGTGAAGCCACAACGTACACTTATAACAGGGGTTTTACGTTCCCCTACTCTCGCACTTCGTCGGGAGCTTTGCCGCTAATTGACCTAATTTTTAAAGAACATTTTTTGCGCCGAAGACTATCTTCAGCCCACCGTCAGCCCAACGGTATGACCCTTAAAAGATTTTAATTCGTCAATGTTCATTAACTCGCCGTCAGCGTTATAATTAAATTCTTTGAAATTGTAAAGGTGCGCTTGCGCTTATAATTGCTGAGATTGAGATTAAGAGATGCTTACAAAGGCAAGTTGAACATTAACATGTCCTACTATATTATTGATGAAAATGAAGCGTAAAAAAATTATAACATGACAAAAATGCAGCAAAGGTAGGGGGTACGGGAAGTATTACCTAAGAATAAAAACTACTTAGTCTAATGTATCATGATAATGTAACGACGGCAACATTAATAGTAGCGTCATTAGAGTAGCTTTAATTACACTGAAATCAATAAATTTTAATTATATAGAAGACCAGTTTCGCCATCGATTGATCGTCGACGTACCTACAATTAACGATGCGTATCAAATCAAGCTTTGGTGATGTACCTGATATCTATACAAAATAAGATTGGTACCTACTTAATGTTAGACTTTTTTTTTCTCATTACAAAAATAGTATAAAATCGCAAAATCAACATTTCGTTTCTGAATAGCTATCATATCAATCGACGAGTTTCATACCGAGCACAATACAGTGTAACTAAGTGCAATCTTCTGAAGCAAATCACCTAGGTAGTTACGTCCAGTAGGGCCGCTTTCTCCCTGAACCTTGAACTTGTCAATAGCGTTTATTATTTCTATTCTATAAACGCAATTGACAAGTTCCCTGGAAGACTAGGTAGTCACTAAAGTCTTTGACACGGCTGTATAGTTATAAAAATCACAAATTTATGCTCACGTTGGGACATCACATATTTTCACAGGTGACTAGAGGAGACAATTTCTAAGTGTTCGGATATTTTTTGCGAATTGGCGAAAGCAAAAGTGGCCGGACGGCGTATGTAGGTGAGTCGGCGCTGCAAGGTCGCAGGCGCCGATTTCGGCCGTCGACCCCGCCGCTCGTTGCCAATGTTACATTGCCGATCTCGTTCCGACGATTGGAGCGTCTTGTTTTTGTGCCCGACACTATGTCACGTGGCGTACGGAGACAAAGGGGCCGTTATGATATGGGGGACTCGGACTCTACTGTTTCCTGTGCAACCAGACTTAGGTACTTACATGCGATAATTAATATTTAGGCCATTCGGACTGACTGATCTCTGTTTAATAATTTTCGAGTATTAGTGATTAACATTATATTTATATTCCCCTTATCAGAATATATTAAGTACCTACCTATCATTTTATCGAATACATACATAATGTTGTACAAGTTCCCTAGTCAAGGATCCGATACAGTATTTACATTTTACATATATCCTATATGGCATTTCATTCAATCAAATCGTTCAATTGTAATTGAGACGTCTCTCACGCACGTCATCTCTTCAAACATAAACAGGCACGGCAACAACGTAATCGACTTTATGCTTTATAAAGTCTTGAAGTGATGGGATGGCGCTGGGATATACCTACTAAAAGCTCTATTTTATTGAAATCACTCGTAACTGTGTGCTAGATAGCTTTCTACTTCTGCATGTTATGCATCTACTACTTACTTATGCAGACCATCAAAAGACGGAAATTTGCCTATCTGGGTCATATACTAAGGCACTCCAGACATGAGATCCTGCAGCTTATAATGATGGGCAAAGTTGCCGGTAAAAGATCAGTCGGCCATAGGAAGAAGTCGTGGTTGCGCAACATACTTACGCGAGTGGACTGGGATCACGAGTGCCGCGGAACTTTTCACTCTCGCCAAGGATCGGGCGACTAACACCTTCTCTAGTTGGAGAGGCACCAGAAAAAGAAGTGTGGTGGCGGAGGGAGAGGCCATTTGCCCAGCATTGGGATTGGGACATAAATACCTATAGGCGATCCGAAAGCACCTGTCAAAACTTGATTTTGTACGCGTACAAAGACTGACCAAAGAATTTAATGTTCTCGCTGATTACGTTATGCTCGGTGCTAGATTCGAGCCGGTAGTGGCTTGACTAGAACAGTATTTTAAAGAAATTGACAAGTAAATTTGAAATAAAGACACTCATCATCATATATTACGGAATGCTTTCAGCGAAGCCCCTGACAATTAGGCGTAACGGAGGTCGCTGAGATGGTATCGAAGCAGCGAATTAACGCATGTGCGCGTGGTGCGTGTCGCCCCGGCAGGCATGCGGACTACACGAGTGAGATAATGTAAAGAAGCGTCTAGATATTTGATTTTATACGGAAACTGAGAAACTTTTGACGTTACCAATTTTATAATTCCACAAATGCTTCAAAAGCGTGGGGTCAGACTTATTTTCTAGCCTCTTTAGTTCCGGAAAATACTTTGATACGATATTTTTCAACGTAGGTAAGTAAATTACAAATTCGTATACCTAGGTGCGTCGGATTCGGTCACTTACGACCACTTTCCTCTCACGGCCATTTGCTTGGAATGCCCACATCCCCGAATGTCCATGTCGCTCGTACGATCATAATACAAGGAATGTGACTGGGTCGACTATTTCTAGGTAGTTTGCCCTTCGGGCGTATATAGATAACTAACAAACCTAACCTACATTCACACCTTTGACCTAACGGACTGAGTGGACTATTTAATATTTCCTTGCATTGGAGGAATATATGCAGTGGTCATTTGAGGAATGGCCGAACTAGGAAAAGCACCAAAAAGGAAATGGACAAACAAGGAATTTGACCGGTGTACGCTACCGAGGGTCAAGCAGCAAGCTGAACGGCTTGGTTCTCAGGAATTATCCATGGCTCGAAAAATAGTACCTAAATAGTACCCTACGCCCGTCAAATTTACTACTCTATTTGTAATAGAAGCCGAGATATGCTACCAATTAATGATCATGAGTGAATACTGTGTGAGTTTCCGTGGTAACGCTGCCAAATTTCGTATGTACTGTAAATGATAGCCTGACTCGGCTTCTATTACAAATAGAGTAGTGAAATTTGACGGGTGTAGGGTACTATTTAGGTACTATTTTTCAAGTCATTAATCTTCCTGTGAACCAAGCCGTTCCAGAGAACCACGCGGTGTACGCCAGCTTGACGCTCGGTAACGTAGAGATCTTCTACTATCTAAAGTCCCGCGCCTTCACATTTCAAAACGCTTCAATTTTTTTTATTATTATTGTAAAAGCACCACCAACACTCTCAACGCATAGTTGATGGCTGTCTCAGCACGCACACATGTGTTGAGTGTGTTGGTGGTGCTTTTTAAATACATTGAAGCATTTTGAAATGTGAAGGCGCGGGACTTTAGATAATAGAAGATCTCTACACCGTGAACAGGCCTGATGTATCGGCAAGTTTAAGGGTACTATTTTTTTAACCTAGATATTCCGTAGGTACTATTTGGGTACTACTTATTTGTGTAATCAGATCCTGGATAACGTTACGATGTACGCTGTCTTGACGTCATGAGACAGGCGTGATAAGAGCTCGAGTCACGAGCTATCGACGCTGCCTTCGCGGAAACAGCGCCTGCCAGATTACTATGAAATACTATGAAATACGCGAGCTACGTGATTAAGAACGATAAACACGCTCATTGTTTAGTTTGTGACAGTTAGATGTTTACCAATTTGCTATACAAGAGCTGCCGGGTTTTTAGCCTAATGTAATTTTTTAGGCAGAGCGTTATTAATCAGAACCCTGTAAAATGTGTATGAAAGTGAAAAAATATAATTATCTATGAATTATCATTTTTTAATAAGGAGTAACAATAGAATGTAATAATTGTAATTTTCTTTTACTCGAGTGAACTTTTTTGGTCAGTCAAGCTTTATAGTTATAAATTTATACATATCGCTAAATCAGGCAAAACTATGAAATGTATAAAAACATATATATATATATATATATATATATATATATACTAGTTTTCTGTGACTATAACATTTACTCCGTTATTCAATTTAACGCGTGGCGTGGGTGTGATTGAGCAATCATTTATAAACGAAAATACATAAATCTATTTGAACTTTCTCGCCGTCATCGAAGTGGAACAAGACTATAACGAATGGCATATTGATGCTTTGAAATCTTTAAAAAAAAAGTAGCTATTCCTGACGAGCTACAGGATTCCTGTTACTATTTTTAAAAACGCTTGACCACTGCATATAATATAGCCAGGCTAGTAGGTAGTTACGGTAGTACGGTCAAAAGTTACGGATGTCCTAACACGATATTTACACCCTTGCGTTACTGACAATAGAGTCGTGTTACGTTGGCCGTACGTGTACGGTCGAGCGCCCTCGGGCCGCGCCGCACCTAATGAGTGGGCGTACAAAAGCGCAAATGATACGTCGCGCGCACATGTCGCCCAGCAGTGGGGCCCTGATTACAGACCCCCAGGGATTTGTGCATGTGAAGCTAGGATTGGAGGTTGTTAATTGGTTCCTTTTGACGGGCATTTTCGAAGGATCAAACGTCGCTTGTCGATGAGTCGTGATAAGAATAGCGATATAAGTGTTCGGCGGATAAATGAGTTACCCCTTTTAAAGGAATTGATCCCGACATGTTCGAACCCTCTCCGATTTTTATCTGATCTAAATTAAGTAATTCTTTTTTAACTAAAGTGTTGTAAGCGTAAGCGTCTATAGGCGACGGTGACCTCTTACCATCAGTAGTGCCGTATGCTTGTTTGCCACTCTTAGTGGTATAAAAAAAAAATTGTTAAAATAATTTATCCAACGATATTTCGATTCCGCAAGTTAAAACAATGATAGAATGATAATTGAAAGGTGCAATTTTAAGACACGAACAGGTCGTCCATATAAATCCATTCTACCTATTTTATCAAAAGGCATTCACCGCATCTGATGCGTTGACTCAATGAAACAAAACATAAACAACCCAAACCAATTCCGACATACGCCATTCTTCAGGGACAGTAAAATGGAATATTATTCCGTTTAGTGTGGGAAATTGATCATCGTGCGGGGAGCCGGCCGCTAGGGATTTAAATCCTTGTCAAATTTGGCTGAGGGTTCGGCTGCACCACGGACGGGAAAATTGGCGAATTTTCTGGTCTCTGTCGCACTACACCCTCGTTGTTGTAGAGGGAAGAAGACGGGACGAAATAAAGTTTACAATGCCGCGTTTCAAAGTAAATGATCAGTTTCGTCGTAAGGGACCCCGCTGTGCAAACGTGCCCCATGGCGCGGGACGTTCGCTTCTTAATATTGGAATGAATTCCAACTTTTGTATATTAAAATTCCATACGTGAATACTGATTTCAAAGTCTGGAATCACGTACTAGCATCAGGTCCCATAGGGTCAGGCATCGATGAGAGACTTAATTTTTAAAAAAGCTCTCGTGTACCTGTTTTTTATTCGAACCAATGATACAAATGCGAAAGTAACTATTTGCCTGTCTATCTGTCTCTCTGTTACGTCTTCCCGCTTTTTGTCCACAGGACTAATTTAGACGATATTTGGTAAGGACATATGTAGTTGGGAGTCCTGGGGAAAAAATAGGCTACTTTTTATCCAGGAAGATGCATAGTTCCCGCGGGAACGCAATAGGTAATCGAATTTCACGCAGGCGAAGTCGCGGGCAGAACTTAGTTACAAATAAAAGATCAACTTCTCTACATACTACTACTACAGCCTATTTGCGTCCCACTGCTGCTGGGCACAGGCCTCCTCTAATCACAAGAGGGTTTGGGCTATAGTCCCCACGCGGGCCCATTGCGGATTGGGGACTTCACACCAATCTTTGAATTTATTCGCAGATGCGTGCAGGTTTCCTCACGATGTTCTCTACATACACATAAACAAAAACGTTTACTCTAAAAACAGGGCTGGATTGAAAGGAAAGGAAACGTCCACTTTCGAGTTAAGATCGCGCAGCCGTCACAACAGGTTTCTATGCGGCGGCGCCGTACTTTACGGGCCGTCTCGTCATATTATGTCACCGTACTTCGTTACCCATTCATTACGAGTCAAAAGGAAGTCGCGCCGCGTGAGAATCGTGTCACAGGAGCCCCCCTTCTCACTATGTACCACCCCAGTCTCCGCTGCCCCCTCCCCCACAATTATTATGCTAAGTGTCTGTTGGTTATCGCCGGGCGAGTTTTTCGCGCATCTGCTATTTATTTACGCGCACTTTATTCATGGGATTGTGTAGCGTGCTCGCCCGTGGCAGGCGACAACCTTACACTTCATTACGCAGACTTACAAGGCTCACGGTGTCGTGATGTTGGAGTATCGACCTTGTTGTCATGAGCTAAGATAAGAGCGGTGATAAGGGTGAAGTAGGTTACCGGGCGCACCCCGCGTGACGATCCCGTCAAACGCGAGTAAAATGTTATTCGATTGATTTTCGTTGCTAAAGTGCTCTTTGGAGCGATTTACCCTGCAGCCCCTTGAGGGTAAAATAAAAAAGCTCATATTTCAATTTAACGTCATTAACAAAATAAAGAGTAGGTAGGTACCTAGATTGCGCTTTATTTGAAAACATAAATCCGCAAGAAAGTCCCATCGTGCACACAAATCCATGAAAAGAATTGACTACACTAGACTAGAACGCGGGACATGCAACTTTCACGCTTTCAGAAACTCAATTTCCTTTTCACGCTGGACGACACGTACCTATTCCAGTTAACGAACGTTATAGCACTAAATTTCTTTGCGCTTTCGTTAGAAGTGTGTGTCACACTCACTGGTCATTAAACTGAAAAGATAACTGTATCGATGAAAGCAAACTGGAGATTATCTATCAGCGAGCCAGGAAACTCGAATGGTTGGTTATATTATATCTGGAGCATTAAAATGGTTTCCTAAAACACGTGCGGAAACGCTTCATAACTCAGGCGATACGTGTCAGAGTGGCGTTTGGTCGGCGAGTGTTGCATTCGACGTTGCAACGAACAAAGACGCTGCGCCGCGGTTTCCGCCCCCGTCTGGGCAGGAAATAGGCGAATCCACAGAGACTGCTTTGTCTGAAGCCGTTTCAGTTAATATCCGCGGAGTAAAATGTATTTGGTTCGGGGTTAAAGTTATTTTTGCTCTTCAGTGGCGATGTGTAGTCTTGTCATTAGGCTGTCAAGTCAATACAATGATACATAGCATAGGTAGTAACATATGTAGAAGAAATAAGGTAAACTAAGAGCGTTATCACACTTGCGATTCGCGAGCGAGTTTTGTATGGAGGCGAACACGCCGCGAGTTCGCCGCGTACGAGTTTTGTATTGAAAAACGCGATAAAAGATATCATCAATCATGAGCTGTCCTATATTTTTAAACTGAAAAGCTCATGTCGTATGTGGTTTGTTTAGCAAAAAGTATGAAAAATAATCCGTTACGATAATTACTCGTACCTACACTGTAGGTAATATTGAATATATATTATACTAGCTTTTCCCCGCAACTTCGTATGCGCAGAAATATTAAAAAGTAAAATCCCGATTTTTCCCGTTCCCGTGGGAATTTTGCAAAATCCTTTCTTAGCGGATGCCTACGTCATAACATCTACCTGCATGCCAAATTTCAGCCCGATCCGTCCAGTGGTTTGGGCTGTGCGTTGACAGATCACTATGTCAGTCAGTCTGTCAGTCAGTCACCTTTGAGTTTTATATATTTAGATAATGATTATTGGAACTGACCTTAAATAAGTTGATACAGAGACCTTGGTGACCCATAACAGTGTCATCACAATACATATTGTTCTCTAATATGCGATCATTTCTTTGTGCAGTAAGTATGTCAAGTGCATTTAGCATAGCCGTATGCGTATTATTGTGAATCGGCGATGCATTTGCATGTAGCGTTACATGAGGGAGGCTAAATGTTTCCTGCAATGCATGCCTGCTGGCAAATTGAATGCGCTTCTAGCTGATATCGGTCTTCGTTTCGTCGTGAAACAGCGGAGCGCACTTAAAATGGACAAATCAATCAGAATGGGAGCGCGTGACGGTTAAAGGCCGATTGTAAGCCAAGTTCAAGAACGGAGGTCAACGGTTTACTATCAATAAATAATGATAATCGTTCTAGACAGGTAGAGGTGTTACGAAGTGTCGCGTGGAGCTTGCGGCTGTCTATTTTTAAGATATAGGTCATTGAATGCATTCTGCAGCTGCAACCGAGCTGGCCTTGGTGCGCTGACTGCCTGCGGCCTCGCTGCGAGCGGGACAAAGAATGCAACTGTACACGTAATCGCGTTACGCACAATATCTAATGACGCTGATGTTCGTAGATATAATAACTGTGACCTTCTAATGCCAATGTAGTCTCCACTACAAGCATTATAATTGCAATTGACGCGGCGTTGGACCGGTGCTAAAAACACACACCTACGTTTAAAAACTTATGCGGAGACTGTTTTAAATAAACATTGCTTTTAATTTCCTAAATACCTATCTTGCTTTAAAATTCAAATTTTACTTGTACACAATTGCTAAAAACTGCGTTATTCTCTCGTATGTCTAAGCACTAAGTACCAGACGGTCCACTCTGTTAAAAAATATTTAAAATTCATGCTTAGAAAACACATATTGACATCGCATACGACGGGTCAATCACCGATTTGTGTCCCGACCCACACACTAGTATTACATTTGCATATGTATCTATTTTAAACATTTTTATTGTCTCACAGCGGGTCACATCCTTAATTAAATACCAAGCGTCATTTGCCTATATTCCGAGAGCATCGATGACCTTTCAACCACGCACTAGTCTGAAACTGATTCTACGTTTAATTCCTGATACTAGCTCACTTGAAATTAGATGCGTTGCGAAACTTCGCAAGTATAATGGGATCAAGATACATTTGGGATTTATTTTTCCAAAGATCCACAAGGTTCCCCGAAGTATCAACGCCAAGAACTAAAGACCGCAAAACCACGAGAGCAAAGCTGTAGTTTCGGGTGAGGCATCGTGGTCGCGGTTGTATTAGAGGAAGTGTGCGTCCGGTGTTTAATTAACGCAATGTCGCAGACGCGTGGCGGTCATTTATTTTATTTGGAGTTCATTACACTACTATATAGTACTAAAAACACTAGTGAGATCGTGTGAGCACAAAACACCATTTTTATTCACTCGTATGTAAAATACGTTATGGCTAAAAAGGCATTAATAAGTCTGACAACTTCTGTATAATGACATCAAAAAGTTCAACACCTAAATAAAATTCTGCTATGGATATTAAAATATCAAATTCATTGGCATCGTGTTTGATAACTGTATATTATCCGACCGAAAGGAAACAGTCAAAAACTAGATACTGATTAAATTTAACCACGTTAATAAATTTTAAAATGACTCATCTATGTTTTTTTTTACTTTTATCCGTAACCAAAGACTTGCAATGAGGGTTTTTCATTTATTTTGATGCAATAGGTACATTACATTGTAAGGTTCTTTATAGAGCTTGTCGTAATAAATAACACAGCAATCAAACTTAATTTTCATACCAGTGAAACACCAACACATGTAAACATCGGAATACCTAGTACGAGATCGTTTAAAAGGTTTCTATGGTACAAAGCTTCCGAATTCCCTCGCCCTCTCGTTTCTGCATTTGGATAAAGGAGCGGTTTTCCGCTTCCTCTCCTCTTTCGTCGGAAACTTGGGTAAATGTTATAGAAGAAATTATTTAGTGGAAAAAAGGTACACACCGTACATAAAAAAGTTACCGGTGGGTTTTATTTTTAAAAGGTAGAAGTTTTAACACTGTGTTCTATTTTTCTTTTAGCGCCACCATAGGGAACGATTATCCTTTAAAACATCGATCAAATTATGAGTTAGATCTTCAATTATCTTACGGCCTGTCTATTGATGCAGTTCAGGTTGTTCCGGAGACATCTTTCAGAAGAGATATCATCAATTTAAGCGGCCAAACTAGTTAGAGGTTCTATAAAAAGATCCAAAATGATCTACATTGTTTTTAGGGCCTTATCCCACTTGCGATTTGCGAGCGTGTTTTGTATGGAGGCGAACACGCCGCGAGTTCGCCGCGTACGAGTTTTGTATTGAAAAACGCTTTCAACTCGCTCGCAAATCGCAAGTGGGATAAGGCCCTTACGATTGTAAACAAATTGAAGCAAATTCAACTTATGGAGTAGGTACATTACAACTGTGGGAACTGGGGAGCCTTAGCGTCGCAAAATATGCCCTGCGTCGTAAATCCTCGAGGCGGAGTGAAAGCGAGCGCCTGTGCCGGTACTAAAACCCTATAAGCCTAAGTTGAGCCACGGGAGTCTATAATGGATTCTGAGCTTTGTTCGTGGTGTAGAGAACACATATTGGAATACAGATTTGCATGGATTTATGTTAGTATTATGTATGCACACTTGTGCAACGGTTACGATGCGCGCGCATTGTTTTCGCTAAGTCCGAGCGTTGTGTACAGTCTACTATGACTATGAAAGCATATTTGTACGCGACTTTACAACGGGAGGCTATTAATTACGCACTGGCAGTTATGACAAAGGATTACTTGTTGAAGACGACAAGGAAGACTGTGACGCCAGTAATTAACAGGTATTTGCTTAATTACAATAGGTGCTTACTATTTTTAGCACGAGGAAAGCGTACGTGCAGTAACATAACAAACAAAGTTTATTCGTCACAACGTCACACACATTAATTTACAAGAAATCTTCAAGAAATACATATTTATGAACACACAATTATTTGTAAGATCCATATAAAAACTATTGTCAAAAATGGCTATCGTGATTTTTACTAGAATGGTCCTTTTCGACGACGAAAAAAGCTTGAAAAAGCGCTATTGTGATCTTAACACATTGCTTGTCTATGAAAAACAAACAGTAGGTGATACTTATTGACCATACCACTAAAGTTTTGAAAGACAGTCAAGGTAAAAGGTAAATGCGATTGTGACTATTTCACAAACTATGTAAACATTTTGCATTTTTTCGGGATAAAAAGTAGCCTATATGTTTGGCCCGTGTTATTTTTTTATTAGTATCGTAATGGAATGGAAAGTTCGAGTATTTTTTTTCTTGTATTCAGATCGCTAGAGCTGTCGATTCTGAACAGTAAACACCCAAACTATTCGGATGGAAAAACAAACAAAAAAAAACAATTTTTACAACAATTTCTGAAAACTCACTATTAGTAGTATATAAAGTTAATCTTCTCGTTGATCGAATCAATATTCTCGGTTTCTTTACCATGTCCACGGGGAAGTGAACCCGAGTTATAGTTATAGGCGTGCATATTGTGTTGGACAATGGACACTTGGACAGGCATGCGGGTGCGAGGTGCGAGCATGGCACAAATTACCCCCATGTCTGGACCATCGTGCGGCGATAACATCTCGCACTAGAGTCATAAAACGCTGGGTAATTAACTGGTTTAATAAACCAAGTGAGTAGCTCTAAGGTGGCTTCAGTGATGGAGTCAAACTCGTATGACATCCATATTATCCATATCACTACATAGTATAAAACAAAGTCGCTTTCTCTGTCCCTATATATGCTTAAATCTTTAAAACTACGCAACGGATTTTGATGCAGTTTTTTTTAGTAGATAGTGTTTCAAGAGGAAGGTTTTCGTATATAATTTGTTATAGTTTAACACTCAATTCCCGCGGGAACGCTATAACCGAATTCCACGCGGGCGAAGTCGCGAGCAGAAGCTAGTAGGTATTATAAATGCGAAAATAACTCTGTCTGTCTGCCTGTTACCTCTTAACGCTTCAACCACTGGACCGATTTGGATGACATTTGGTATGGAGATAGTTGGAGTCCCAAGAAAGGACATAGGCTACTTTTTATCCCGGAAAATATATAGTTCCCGCGGGAAAGTGATAACCGAATTCCACGCGGGCGAAGTCGCGGGCAGAAGCTAGAAAGCAATAACGTTGACATTTAATTACACGACTGGCCTTAAAGCCGGGTCACACCGAATGCGTCTGCGGCACAGCATTCGGTGTGACCCGGGGTTAAATGTGGGGTGGTCTTTGAATAAGCTAAATTTTACGGATGATTAATTAACCAAGCATACCAAGCAAGCACGCTTAAAAATGTTGTTTATTGCGATCAGTTACTACATGTTCGACGGCCGGATTGGTCCAGTTGGTAGTGACCCTGCCTTCTGTTCCGATGGTCGCGGGTTCGAGTCCCGCTCGGGGCAAACTTTGTGTGATGAACACGAATGTTTGTGCTCGAGTCATGGATGTTTAGTATTTATATATGTATGTATTTCTCTATAAGTATTTATATCGTTGTCTAGCACCCATAGTACAAGCTTTGCTTAGTTTGGGGCTAGGTCAATATGTGTGAAATGCCCAAAAGATATTTATTATTTATTTATTTATGTTTTCTTCGTGACAGTTAGTACGAGTAAATGGTGAGTTTGCGCGTTTAAAGGTCTGAACTCGATACCTATCCAAGCAAAATTAAAGAACATGAATAGCACGATTTAAATAATTTGTAGTGCCTTGACTACCACAAGCAGTGTTATTAGTAATTATAAAATTAAATATGTATGAACTCGAGTTCTAAATCAAAACAAAACAAGTTTTTAAGGGTCCAACTGCCAGTCCTTATGAATACGTCTCATTCGAACCGCTTCGAGATCCTGGGTTGATGGAGGGTTACATTAAAGCCTACTCAAGCGGCCTTCAACTTGACTCGCCTATTCGGACCTGTACACTTCCTGCCGTTATACCGAATACATTTGGAGGGAAACTTCAAGCTATAAAAGCTTTTTTTTTTCATTTGAAACGTATAGTTAGTTTGATGAATACTGGTGCGATTAATCTAGTTTAATTAAACGAGGGACTTGTGTTTTATTTATGGTTTGTGATTATGCCTCGTTGTTATAGTCTACTTTAATAGGGGTTACCTATAATCTAAGTTTTGTTCTGTTGTTGACACTGCGCTTTCTTTGATAATCGCCTTCTAATAGGTATTTAGTATAGGATTTTTCATCTACATCTAATTAAAAGGCAAGTCATGTTCCATACACAGGGATAAAGGATAACTTATCTACTATCAAATACTACAGGCATTATAATCCTTTAAAACTAAACGCAACCACATTTTTTGCTAATTTACACACATGTTAATTTCCCATAATTCCCATTCGAGCCAGACCTTGTCATATGTACATAGTTAAGGATTAATTTAAAGCAATGTGGTTTTCCCGGATACAAGCCAAATATTTGACTATGTGGTTTATCCCAGAATTAATATTTCTCCTATAGAATAATACCACAGTCAATGAAACTTCCTTCCATCTGATATTACGTTTTAATATTTCCTCAAAATTTACACGCAATTATAAAATCAAGTAAAACGCTTTATTATTGAAGTTTAACGAGCGTGAAGCATATTCTTCATTCAAATAAAGGGCCGGCTTCTCTAAAGTTGTTCGAAACATGAATAACATCTTGCGTGGCGATTAAACATCATTAATTTCAGCCGAAAGACGTCCACTGCTGGGCATAGGCCTCCACCAAGGCTCGACACTCAGACCGGTACTGTGCTGCTTCCACCGGTTTCCCGCGACGTTCACGAGGTCGTCGCTCCATCTTGTTGAAGGCCTACCGACAGCTCGTCTCCCGGTTCGCGGACGCCACTCGAGAACTTTCCGGCCCCATCGGCCATCAGAATGGATTGGATTAAACATAGTAAACATTTTACTGTATCTACATTGGTGCAACATGCGCCGTTTGGCTTGGAGTAATTGTATTACTATGCGCGACGCGGCGAGTGTTGCACGTATTTTTAGCGAATGTCCCACGCGACGAGATGGGCTACGATTCGAGAGGTGAACGACCGTCTTATTTTATTACAAACGCATTATGAGCCCTAACGTGTTTTAATACTTTCGAGACGCTCGCCCACGTTTAATGCAGTTTCATTTAGTTTAACGAATAACTTTTAATTCCACTTGAGTGCTAGTAAGCACTAGGTACTATCATGTGGCGGAATACTAGAATAGACTTTAGGCTGTTTTCACACCTCCGCCGCGGATTGGAAATAGCGGTACCGCTGAACATTTGCGATCACTTGTCTGTTGTACACATCTTTGACGCCGTTCACATCTCCGCGTTCCAACCGCCATTTCAGATCCTCGGCGGAGATGTGAAAACAGCCTTAGGATTTACATCACGCATCTCTCGTTAAATGACTGTTCGAATCGAATCTAAAATACCACGCTTCATCACAGATTTCACGTTTTCAACGTGATTTAATAACAATGAAAATAAATCCGAAGTAATAGGTGTTAAATTAAAAACAACAGCACCGCATCGCATAGCACTTCGTCGGCAGATTGTAGAATTTCAATGCAATGTTACTTATTATTTACACGGTCGTCAAACAACTCGCTTTGTTTATAATAAAAGTAACACGTTATATTTACACCGGGGCGAATTTCCATAGACAAGGTTTATCGGGGAACGAGTAGGTAGTTTTATTAGAATTACACAGCCCGATAAAAGCAATCGAGGTTACTCGGAAACAAATCAGTTAAATGCGTTTTCGTTGGTAATAGATAAGGGCTATCGGTAAAGTGTGATGTAACTGGTCGGCTTGGTAACGATGAACATCAGAATTCAGAGAAAATGATATATTGAAACTTCGAGTTAAAAAAAAACACCAAGACAAGTTGGTAACATACCTATATGTATTTTCACAAAACGCGGTGGAAATAATTAATAGGTAGTTAGGTATGTCAATGAAGTTTATTTATTTATTTAAACTTTATTGCACATTAGTAAAAAAAAACAATATAAAAGGCGAACCTAATGCCATAAGGCATTCTCTACCAGTTAACCTTTTGAAGTTCTTACCTCGGACAAAAAGCGTAATAATATTAACAACCGATATTGGATAAAACGCAGTTCGATAATAATGATGAACCTATGAAAGAACTACAGTGTCTGTAACCTATAGAACATATATGTATACTAGCTTTTGCCCGCGACTTCGTCCGTGTGGAATTCGGTAATAGGGTTCCCGCGGGATCTATGAGTTTTTCCGGGATAAAAAATGGCCTATATGTTAACCAGTGTTATAAACTACCCCCACATTAAATTTTGTTGCAATCCGACCGGAAGTTTTCGAGTTAAATCCGGACATACATACACACAAACAGACAAATTTTCTAAAAATCGGTTTTTGTGTTCAGTATCGTTTATATAGTTCCCTCGACTTGTTAGTAATTAAGTAATATATGTATTAAAAAACTCACTAATTGCAAACAAGCAGTAAGCAATATTGAAGTAACTAGTGACGAAAAATGTTGATGAAGTGGTGTGTGTGTTTGATGTGGTCAAGAGAGTCGCCAAACTTAAGTGGCAATAGGCAGGGCACGTGGCCCGTAAGTCGGAGTCCTGGTGCAGAACTCATTTGGAATGGAGACCTTGGGGATACAAAAGACCGCGGGGCAGAGCTCAGATGAGATGGAGTGATGATATCCAGAAGTTGGCTGGCAAGAATGGATACACGCAACCCTGGATAGATAGAACCAAGTGGAGGAGGTTGAAGGAGGCCTACACCAAAATGGTTGAGGAAGGCTGAAGATGATGATCATTAGTGACGAAAAATTTGAGAATGTTATTGAAGAAATTAAATTGAAATAACCAACACGGCAAATGAAGTAATTAAACTGCTGATTACAAGTAAACGCGATGATTCGACATTTGGCTCGGAAATTGAGCGTAGGACGCGCCGAGATTGCTTTTAAATCGAGTTGGGTGCACGCTGCATGCACCGGCGAAGTGCCTAGGTCTAGGCATGATGCTCCCGGCAGTAATAAATTTCAACAAATATTTAATGCCAAAGACCCAGAAGTCATGAAAAAAATGAAGGATACTAAAATAGTCAATTCAAAGCTTGACGTACATAACATAATAGTAAAAAAAAGAGAAAGAGGTGGCCTTGTAATGAAAAAAATGTCTACGTCAGATGAATATTGATCGAGGTAAATTTTTAAATTGTCTGTTTAGCATAAATTACGTCATAATTAGTGACAACTTTAACTTGGAAAATAGTGTTTCAAATGAAAATCCATATTTCTAGACAAAACTCTCATTATGAATTCAAAGGATGACGACTCCTTAACAAAGAAAGGCGCTTTATGCATAACATTTTGAGAAAATAATGCTTTTGTCGTTAGTACTGATGATAACTGATAAGACTAGGGTAAATAAATGGAATAACAATACACTGTTTATTGCCCTCTACACCCGTAGAGGGCACCATCTTGACATTGTGCATCATCTTTAGATTGTTTTACAAAACAGTTTTTACCATGTCCAATTTTTCACAGTATAAATTGCGAGTAAAAAACGACGAATGATTTATGCGAATGACATTATAGGATTTATAGGTTGTTCTTATCTTACATAATAAATGAAATGATAAATTAAGTGTAAAGGTTATCAAGCTAATCAATTTAATACCTATAACGATGATGATTGGCATTTCAGATTCTTCTAAATCGACATGATCTTGAAGGAAGTAATACTATTATCATTCTTATTTAGTCCAATCTAAGCACGGTTATTCCAAAAAAATTATCTATAATTTTAATTAAAAGAAAAGTCTCCACAGTTCCACATGGTAGTTGTTTTTGTGAGATTAAATAATAACAATCTGCCACCTGAGTATTTTAGTGGTTTCAGATTTGGATTGCGAAAAAATCAACCCAACTCTTGAAATAACTTTTTCGTTTAGAATATGTATTTCGAAGTTATCTCTGCTGAATTGTTGATGCAGTGACGGTCAAACAATGGCAGGTTATTCGTTATTCAGCGATACTGGATTTGAACAACCGGTTGGAGTAACCGGGTGATTCTCCTCGGCGTTCAAACCGCAGTCATTAATGTCATTACTCTAAACAAAATTAATGATTTAATAAAACGATTTCTGATGACTTACTGTTACAACACAGTTAACATTTGTACCAGAATGCAGCGGAATGAAGGTTCGCTGCATTCTGGATAAGTCGCCGTAAGAAAATAATAAATTTGAATTTGTCATAGAACATACTCGTAGAAGTTCACAATTGTAAAACAAAGTACCTACCTATCTCGACTTATTGGATTTGAGCAGGGAAGCCTACCATAAAAGGAGTTTTCTAATAACTAACTGCCAGAAATGAAGTGATAGATCTTATCTTAACAAATAATATTTCAACATTGAGCGAAGAATTTTGTTGATTCGCTGTGGCTTTTCAATGACCCCAAATAACATTTAGGTAGGTATGCTACGAATAATGAATACTATACGAATAGTAAAACACGTCAGTAATTAACAATAAAAACATTGATTAATAAACTGACATTATAAATGCGAAAGCAACTCTGTCTTAGATGACCGATTTAAATGAAATTTGGTATGGAGATAGTCGGAGTCCAGCGGAAGGCCATAGGCTAGGCGCACATGATGATGATAATAGTGAAAGCAAATGATAAAATAAGTGTACTTATGATAATTGTATCCCAAGAAACAAGTATTCAGTTTTAATAAAAATTAATATTCGTCTAATCTTGTAAACATTCGGCGCTGAAGGCGTTTTCGGTTACGACACATTCGCAATACGTAAGTACTTACCTACGCCTCATGTAAACTCCAATGACTGTTATCATACGAAGAATGACCGAGGAATTACTAGAATTAAATTATTCATGGCATGGGCATGATTCACATACGTATGATTTTTACTACTTAGGTACATCACGCTTTGTTCGGCATAAACGATTTCATTATTTCCATCCAGACCTAATCTGAAAGTAACCACCTATTTATTATGTTGAACTTGCTGGTGAATTGTATGGATGGATACTAGGTACCTATTTCTTGTTATAATGTACTTTTATAAAAGGTTAAAATTGCATAAAAATGTCTATCAATGGCAACTTGTATAATGGCGGAAGGCTTTGCACAAGGTGTTAGAAAAACACCTGCCGCTTTAATCTAGCTAGCACCTTTGTGCTAATAAAGCCTGGCCTGATGTTAGTGTCTAAGTAGGTACAGTAGAGTTCGCCAATATACACACACTTTTGCACCTTACCACGTTCTAATAAGGTCCAAAAGTGTACACATATTAATGAGCTCGACTGTACCTAGAATAACATTACGCTATAACAAGGGTAATTTACGACATTATGTAAGCATTATCTGTATAAAATTCACTAGCTATTTCTTTACGGTCTTGTCAGAGAAAATTCAAATAAAACCTTTCTTCTCTTATGCGGGTAGTTTTGAATTATAGAATAACGATTTTAAAATCTACCTACCTAACTAAAATCAACTTAGATCTGTACTCTAATTTACAATAGACTTTTTGTGCATAAATAAGCGGGTCGAGGGCATTAACGTATTTAGGCCATTATGTAAAAATGTGATTTGACACTTGCCGACTTTGGAGATGAAAACGTGAACGCGATCAAGACGTTTGCTTATGAAACTTACGCTAGGCCCTCTGATATTGATAAAATTATTGAATGATGATGAAAATCGTGACAGGTACGGTGCAGTAATGCAATTCGGCATCTGCATTAATTTGTACGAACGCTGCCGCCGTATAATCATAGCCGACACGCTCGCAATTAGCGTGTGGTAGGTAGGTAAAAGCCTAACTAATAAATTACTGCCAATGATTGACGATTACGTAGGTATATTTACGACCAACTGACTGAATGAGGAAACAATGCTAAGAATTTGGGGATCTAAAGACCCGAAAGACAAATATACTTCATAATATTAATTTAAGTAAATTTGAAATTTTCATCATCTCTCCTCATGAGGACAATATTTGAACGGAAATTTCATATTTAAATCACTGGCTAATAGCACACCATTTCAGAATCATGTGGTATTTTTAAATTTTAAGAATTAAGCAATGAATAATGGACCAAGTTCACAACATCTCATTGAATTGATTAAAAATGTTAAAAAAATGTTCGCAATAAAATGCTTTTTTGCGAGCAGGTGGTGTACCTACCTACCAAAAATATTCTCTTCAAAAAACGTCTGTCAAGTCTTACATATAAAAAACTCCCCTACCTCACGAATCGTATAGAGCAACGTGAAAGGGCGCCAGTTATTGTCAAAAAAAGGAAACTAGTAAAAAACGTTCCCTATAACTTATAACAGTATAAGTTTCGGTGCTTGCTTACCGAAATTATCGACTAGGAAGGAGGCTATGAGCCTACATAAAGCGACACTGATTTCGGCGGTCCGTTCGGCTAAATCCTCACGCGTGGTGTTTTTTTGTCCGGGATAATCACCTCGTTCGGTGGCGTAACATAACTTCTCATCGGCCAGCGGCGGCAGCGCGGTCAGCTGCTCGGGGTCCGCACACTGCACATCCTTGTCATGGCTCACACACACAACACTTGCACTGCACAATGTTGACACTGATCGGGTTGACGACACAACACTATGTCACTGTCACGAGGGTCGAAGCGGGCGGCGCGCGCTATCGACGCCGATGCATTGGCGCGGTCCTGGCCGCGCAACAGCTGACGGGAGGCGCAGTGCCCCCCGCGCCCCGCACCCCGGCCCGCGCGCGCAGCCGGTGCGTGCGCCGCACCCCTCGTCCCTCGCTCCACCTCTAATCCATTATTTACGGACCGTCGACCGGTTTCAGGCGCGTTCGCTCTGCCTGCCGCTTCACGACGATCGTTCAAATTTAATGCCCTTCCTATGTCCGGCCTCTAATGCGATAAGATTTCAGGCGGAGCTCGGGATGCGCTCAGCCAATTTCAGAGTCGAAAATGTCTAACAAACAGAGCACCTGTAACAGACGACACACACTACCATGTAGTATGGTTTCCTATGTTCGCATTTGAAGCACCATGAGAACGGGAACGAAGAACGAACCACACAATCAGTACCTATTCGTCGGTATCTATACTAAGCCCTTCATACGCAAAAACATTATTATGTTTTTGCGTATGTCGTAAGCTGCAAACACACTACGTTCAACTACCATTTCAGCCATTAAAAATACTATAAAAGAGTATTGAAAACACAAGTAGGTCAGTAACTTGAAAATTGATATAGGTAAGTACCTAAGTGCTAGAATCACAAACGCATTCAGCATGGTATTTCTTGTTTCTTGTTCAACTGCTTCTAAGCAGCGCCGTTTAGCTGACCCATCTTGTTTTTATCACAGGACTTATCTCGTTTCCTTGGAAACAACTAAAAAAGTTACTCGTTATCGTCTTTCTGAGAATGTAAACTTTACCATTTAAAGTTTAAACAATGCTAGACTTGTCTGAAAAGCTTTCTCTCTAAAATTTCCCTTCCTCTCCTCGACCTTTTTCTCAAAGGAACCTTTTGCCGTTTGGTGGGATTCATCATTCACTCATCAAATAACATTATCAGTCAGTACCTATCAGCGAGGAGGTGACTCTAATTAGCAGAAGTGAAACCAGTCTAAAGATCTTATGAGAGATATGAGTTATTCATGAACTTTATTAAGTGCAACCTAGTTTGTATTATTATACCTACCAGTACCGAAATAAAAGGAATAAATACAAGAATGGAGACCACCGCGACGATTCCCCGTCCATGCAGAGATTGCGAATTACAATCTTGGAGCGCAATCTAATACAGATCATTACATACTGTAAAAAAGGTACTATGGTATTACAGCCTGGGTCTGGCAGCCGTAGGGTAAGTCAGTCAGGCAGTGTTTCATTACTTTCCCGGTAACATTAGAGTCGGGAGACTGGTTCCCGAGATTCTTCGGGATCCACTTTCGGTCGACAGCCATAGAAATCACATAGTTCGCGGAACTTTGTTACCTGTGGTGCGGCGGCAGCGCAGCGCGCCAAGGTGAACGTTCGGGCCAAGGACGGCCCCGGGCCGCGGGGGGAGCCGCCTCGCCCCTCGCTCCCCAACCACGGAGTAAAAACGATCTGAACCTTCCAAAACGGGCGGTGCAACCCAGCAAAAAAAGGGCCCGCGACGGAACAAAATACAAAAAAAAATACAAATAATAGGTCTCGTATTAACAGAACTCTACATTTTGAACTTGGAGTTAGAAATAATGTAGGTATTAGCGTTTTTGTAGAGTATGTCACCTGCGCCTACGCAGACGGGTCACGCACTGAGACGCGCGCGTTCCTATGATGTAATAGAATAGAACAGCTATAAAAACCGACTAGCGGAAGAGGTGCGGAACCGGCTGAACGGACAACGGACCACTAATTACTTAATAAAGTTTACATTTCTAATAAAAGTTTGAGTTGCTTGCTGAAGCAGGAAAAGGAAATTTGTATTCTCGAGGCGTAGAGGCCCTCATTTCAATTATTCATGTCAACTCTCATATTCTTGAAGCGTTAGCTTTGAACTTTTTATAGAGAAGTAAGGAAGACTAGGGAGTAGTTAGGATGAAATGCCAAGACCACTTCCTAGGTGTCCTGGCCTGACCGGTTCGAAGCCCGCACATTGTAATACTTCCCTGCCACAAAAAGAAGCGCTCGGCGAATCGCAGCTTGTAGCACGTTCTCTAACGACTTGCATTATCATATCTCGCTGGATTAAAACTATATTCCTAGAAAAACTAAACGGATTCCACCATAGCAGCCCGAGCATGCCTGAGCCTGACAGTAAAAACTATGAATACAAGTAAGATAGCGTGGGTACTTAGTGGTGAATGGAATGTCAAAACTTTAAATCAAGCATGTCTGAAAAAGCTAATGAAGACTAGGAATCTTGTCAACGTTATCTTGACTTTGTCCACGTAACATCATGTCTCATAAATAGAATCTCCAGGAGTGGCCCATACTCGCACAGCGCAAGGCAAGGAGGTGTGACGCTGTGCTCCTCTAGCACAAACAATGCCGGACGGGAGGGAGAGGGACGAAATAATGTTACAGTTAAGCAGGAACTCTATTTATATGCAAATATATATATAACCTCGAAGTCGACACCTGTTTGCGTATTCTAGCCTTGTCGCTTTGTAGCAACACTGTCTCTGCGTCTGTATGTATCCTTCAATTACAAGACATGCAATATTTCTGCGGACACTTTAATACCTATAATAATTGTACACGCTACTTCAGCAATAGTGCATTTCTTTAACTTTAAATCTCCTCTCATTTTTAAGTCTCCGCCAATCCTTATATTAGAAATCATTTTCCCTTGAACAAGGTTCGCATTCGCCTTCATGGGAAATTAAATTATACTATAGATACATACATGTTTTCGTACTACATAATCTTCCAGAGCTCGAAAACGTGTTATTTCTGTCGCATTGGTTAATGACCGGCTTTGCCGCCGGTTTAATCTCTGTGAATCTACATATGTATTAATGTGTATGTATACATACTTATTATATTGTATGGGCTCTCCATTCCCGCAGCGAGGACTTAGTAGTTGGCATTTTATCCATAGGTGAATGATTTGGAAGATTTTTGATTGACTTTATTCAACCGCATACAAATCTGGCTAGCACGCAGGTCCGAGTGCTGGGTTTTTGGGATTTTTGACGAGTACTGGGACTGGGTAGATGTCAATAACAATGTTGGTTCGGGCTTGCGTTAGAATAATGTATGGTATCGGGGCGCGGCGGCATCGCGGTCGTTTATCACGGGAGATTGCCCCGAACGTCCTGCGGAACGATAAATGGACCGTATTTGTCGCCGGGATTATCGAATTGGTCGAGTCGGTCCTCGTAACAATATTAAATGATGCATTACATAAAGCAATTACACTCGCATGCCGATAGATATCGAGGAATAATTGATCATATGCTTTTTATTCTTGAAATCTGATGGTACATTGATAATCTAATCAGGGCCGTTGACGTTGTAAATTTTCAATGTCGGTCCGTTTTATCTTTTGTTCCGTAAGTGAAGGTTGTAAACATATTTCCATTAGCGTCATATTTCTGTTCTTTCGCCAAAGGTCAGCAAAGAGAATAATCGGAGCCAAGTCCGCCGGCAGCCTGTACATTTATCATACTCGGACGGCGCAGTGTGTCCTGAGTGCATTTCTGTGTTACCGACGTCTATCCTTTCGAATATTTCAAACCAGCTTGTTTTGCGTACATTGGCAGTTCTATACAAGTAGATGAGTGGAACGATTTTTGTCAGTTGACTTCATCGTGTTCGATTGTTTCTTTTTCCTTTCATCCTCGTCATTCAAGTAAAAACAATGCTTGTTAGTATCGTTTGGAGTTTCATTTTCTACAGCATGATTTTTGCTGAGGATATTAATGAATGGTAGCAGGCGTGTTTAGGTTGCATCTGACACGGCAGGTCCAGAATTAGCTGTCCATCAGCGAGGCTTATCGTGCGAATATCATATCGCGGCACGAAACGAAGCCATCGGCCGCGGGAGCGACGCCCGCGCCGTCCTTACTCGTCCTTTTGGGCGATGCCTCCAAACAACACACGGAGGGCGATTTCGTCAAACACGTTACTGGCGGTAAAGTACTGTAGTAAATTATACTCGTAAGCTATATCCGTTTCAAAGCTGTGTTCACTTTCACGAAATTGTGTTTTAGATGCGTTTAGTTCGATGTGGCTTGCAGAAATAGTGTGTAATCAAATTCACATCGCTGAACGGGTTCCATTAAGTGGATGGGCGCTAATACCAGGTCGTCGTGCCGTGTGTAGTGTAGTGACGTTCGCTGCAGCTAACGACCTTTGCTTTATGACATATAATTACGTTTCAGACCGTCAATTACTCATTTTACAAAGTCTTCAACTTTAATGCATAGGGCACCGAACCAAGTCGAAATTTCGGAAACAAAGTGATTAAGTAAATTTTGAGTGAAGACTACAATATACTTATGAATCCTCATACTTATCACACACCTTTCTAATTGTTAAGATTACTGATTACGTATACTATACCTCTTTTCAATTTGAGTCAGGCAGATCGCATGATCAGGATCACCTCTGTACTTATATAACACATGAGTCGTCTGACCACCATCATCTTGCCATCATATCTATGACATACGTCACACAATTACATTGATATCAACTTGTTATGAATTAATGAACAAAAGTTCATTTCACAGGAACATGTACATATGTGCCATAATATGTTCCGCAGGCACATGTGAAAATAGGATGTCAAGAATAGGATATTTAGACTAGGTACCTATGCTACTAAAATAATTAATAAGGTCAGAGAATAGGTACATAGAATAGATGCAATGGGGACTATCGTTTCTTTGCTCACCAGTTGGCGCCACTGTTGACTAAGGTCCAGAAATAGCTGTCAAAGGCAACTTTATAAGATCGGCGCCGAAACAAAGTTTTGAGTCTTGAATCTCATTAAGCTTATTAATTATAAATAACTATCATCACATCGAGTAGAGCTATATGCCGCAATGTTGTGCAGTTCCGTTTTGTTCGGATTTATTTTATTTTATTTCAAAGCTTTCACATTAATCGCCAAATAATCCATATTTGCGATAATTTCACGAAAGAGATCACTTTTCAACAAGTAAATTAAAGAATTAATAATTTATATCACGAAGCCCGCCAAAACCCGTGAAAAGTGAATGTTATTGGACCTCACGCGACACTAGCGCCTCTAGTGTCAAAGTCACACGCGATAGCCCCCATTGAATGAAGTAACAATGTCCAGTAAGAAGTAATCCCATCAAAAACATGTCATGTTAAAGACGAGGAGTAAAAGGTTGATGTAGTTGGGCTATATGATGAGGGATGATGGTGATATTACTAGAAGTGTAAATATTGAGTATGAAATGAATGTCGATGGATATAGATAGAGGTAGAGGCTTAGGAAGGTGTGGTGTGGATGGATTGCGTAAAAGTTGATAAGCTTATGAAAGACGTTGTTAGTACAGATATGACGGCTCATAGGAGAGAATGGAAGAAGGAAACATGTTGTCCCGACCCCACATCACGTGGAAAAGGGACAAAAGAATGATGAACTGTTTATCCCTTCAACTGGCAGATTTTGAAGTCTATAAGGGTCCCTATATGTATAGGTACACATATCCATAGAGTAAATTATATTAGTAATCGGCCGTTCAAAGGGTTAAGTTTATTCTCAACATTCTGCTGACTTTTGAACCCCGTTGGAGAAAAGCATCAAATTTAATGAATTATTTTCATAATGCAGGACGGCGCTTTCATCCGTACAGGTGGAAGTCTAATTCAAGACTTGTTAATCAAAGCGAGCACTCCAACTAGGTGCTTCCTAATAGACGGGGATTAAATCTCCGCCCAACCTAGTCGAGTTCGTGACGGAGCTCGGAGCGCTTTTTGCATTCACTTAGCTCTGTAATTTAACGCAATTAATAAATAACTTCATAACTTGTCAAGTTGTCACGGTGTTCAGATTGGGAAGTCTTTGAAGAGTTTCGAGTACGCTGGGCTGGGACACTAAAACGGCAATCGTAACTACTATTGAAGTTCGTAGTTACCTATAACTGTTGTTTTGAAAGATTTGAAACAAGCTTTAATCTAAAAGCAACGTTTTTAATGACAGTATAAGCACTTTGATGTCGGAAGGCAGCGAGTGTAAGCCTCAGTCAGCATCGGAGGGTGGGAAATCACCCGCGGCGTCTTATTTTCGAGACGGATCTCGAGTAGCGAGGCCAGAGCTCGGCGCTGGAGCGAGTCTGACCTATAAACGCAACCGCTCCTCTCTTCGCGACGCGTCCCGTAAATATTTTGTTGCGCGTTCCACCCATCGAATATTTATGGGCTACGGAGCAGCGTTGCGATTAGAATACCGTTTTATTGCAATATTGAGGGCGTCACTAGCTTTTTTCGTCCGTTTCGCATATATTTTACAGGGGTACCAGTACCATCAAAAGGAATTCGTGGAGGATGCGTATGAGCTTGATTGCTAGAAGTCTGTTTATGGCGAGTGTAAAGTTGTTGCATTGCATAGAATCTAAGGTTAGCAATGTGATGTAATTTTAAGACCGGTTGGACCACACACAGTGCTGTTAATTAGACCGTCATGCCGGAGTATATGTTGGGCCTAACTGAGCTTAAACGGGTGCTTTCTTATTAACGCACTGATGTTAAAAGGAAGCCGTAGATACGTGATGAAAGTACGAGGGGCGTTCAAAATATTCTCGGTATTGATATCTTATAACCTCTTTTTGAATTTGTTTTGTTACTGGCTGGTAAGGTTCATTCTTTGACATTAAAAAAAAGTATAATTCAAACCGAGATGTTCTTTTGTTTTTCTGCAATTTCTGAACAAACACGAACACAATGAGTGAATTAACAATGTTAACGAAATTAGAACATCGTTCCGTAATAAAATTCTTGACGAAACAGGGTAAAAACCAAAAAACCATAAAAGAGGAAATGGATTGTGTTTACCGTGAGTCTGCTCCTTCTTTATCTACAATTCAAAAGTGGTCAAGCGAATTCAAACGTGGCAGGGAGAGTATTGAAGATGACCCTAGACCTGGCCGACCTGTAGTAGCTACTTCACAAGAAAATATTGATCAGGTGGAAAACCTTATATTGGAAGATGGTCGAGTGAAGATAAAATCAATAGCTCAAGTAACCAATCTTTCTATTGGTACCGTACATGACATTATCCATGACCATCTTAATATGTCAAAGGTCAGTGCAAGATGGGTTCCGCGAATGCTGACTCGACTTCAAAAAGATGTGCGTGCAGCTTGCTGTTCCGATTTTATTGACCTGTGTGGTGAAAATCCTGATGAGGTGCTGCAAAAGATAGTTACTGGAGATGAAACCTGGGTTCATCATTATGACCCAGAGAGTAAACAGGAGTCCATGCAGTGGCACATTAAGGGTTCAGCTCATCCCAAGAAGTTCAAGGTCGTCCCTTCCGCTGGCAAGGTCATGGCAACAATATTTTGGGATTGTGAAGGAGTATTGTTGATCGATTATAAAGAAAAAGGTGTAAATATCACGGGACAGTACTACGCGAATATTCTACATCAATTAAGGGACGCAATAAAAGAAAAAAGGCGAGGAAAGTTGTCTAAAGGTATTCTGCTTCTGCATGACAACGCCCCTGTCCATACTGCTCATATTGCCAAGGCAGCTATTGCTGAATGTGGGTTCGGAACTATAACTCATCCACCGTATAGTCCGGACTTAGCCCCCAGCGACTTCTTTTTGTTCCCCAATCTCAAAAAGGATCTGCGTGGAAATCGATTTTTTGACGATGAGGCGTTGAAGGCGGCAGTAGAGGAGCACTTTTATACCAAGGATAAAAAATATTTTTATGAGGGATTAAAAAAAAAAATTGATCGATCTTTTAAGTGTATTAACATAGGGGGGGAGTATATTGAAAAATAAAAAATATCAAACTGTTCATACTTGTTTGTTTTCATTCCAATACCGAGAATATTTTGAACGCCCCTCGTATTGTCCATAGGTTAGGTGCAATGCAAGTATCAGATACTTAGGATTCTACAAGTAGTAGTGAGGCGTCGAAAGAGCATCGGGCAGGAAGAGGTCGCGGGCGCGAGGGCAGCGCGGCGTCGGCGACAATCTTCCAATCAATCGACCGGTCGACGACGCCGGTCGCTTCGCATCGGCTTGTTATGTCAAAGGTTAAAATGACCTAGTAGACGTTGAGATAAGGATATCTACTAACACGACTCATTCTCAATACAATCAATTTATTTACGCGATAGATAATGTTTTGTGCACATCGTTAAAATTGTCGTTTGCAAGCAATTGGGAAAATATGGAGTCAATTAGCCCAAAGTGCTAATAGCCGTGCGCTCTCTTGTACCGGCTCGACGTGAGGCATAAATCGTATTTAAGAGGCAGTAAAGTTTAATATTTATGTGACTTTGTGTCCGTCAGCTCAGCACGCAGTTTCAGGTGTGTCGACGGGATGGGCCCTTAACTCTGACCAAATATTACTAACACATTTAAGCACGATTGGCGGCGCATTAACTATCTTGACATTAGCATCGTGAGTAATGCGGCATTATCTAGTGGATTTGTAAATAATAGTTCCATTAGGCGTAGCGCTCAAACATTTATATTAATTAGCGTTAACGAGCTAGACCGCAGGCTCCCAGCGGACGCGACTGCAGCACGCGATTGCATTTTTTCACAATGAACAAATGTTCCGACTCCTAAAAGGATCTCTCGATCGACAAAAACGCCTTCTCACTTTCATCCCTTTTCGTTAGCGTGTGGAAATGAAGATTTAATTTCATGTGGTGAATTTTACACCGGAATAATTGAATCAGTTTATTTCAAGTCGCGGTTGAGGCTGATATTTTTCATGAATGTTTTTTTAAAGCGAATACGATTTTCGACTTTTAGTTGGGGGTGGCAGAGTTGCGTTTTGGTCGCAGCAAAAAGTTCGATTCGAGGTACGCTAGCATGTAGGTAGGTACTGCGTACGTTGGTATATAAAGATAGTATGGAATAACGGAAACGAGCGCGCCGAAGCTGCGGGTAGACGATAGGAAGTGTTCTCTCATCTAGTGCCCTATTTATGAGCTGAACTGGATGTACTGCGTCGTTATGTAAATGTGCGGGGTGAGTTGTTCAAATGGTGTCTCGTATTACGTAGATTACGTGCTAATTAAAGCAAGTATTTTGCTTTAAATATTTTACATCACCCTTGGCCATAAAGTGAGATTTTCTGCCCGCTACGCGGAGAGAAAATCTCACTTCTTGGCCAAGGCAAGACGTAAAACTTTTGACAAACCACGGGTGGTAATTCGTAAAGCCCCAGATCGCATATTTATGGCCCTCACCTTCGGTTCGGGCCACAGAAACCTGCGATCTGGGACATTTACGAATTAACCACCCTAGGTCTGTAATGTACTAAAAACGCACCTCATATAATAAGCACAGTCAAAGTAACAATAGAGGCGCTAAGATTAATTTACTAAAAATTCAAAAGTTATTAAACTTATTAAAGTTAAAGCTTATTTAAGTCCGTTATCCATACAAATGCGAAGTAACTCTGTGTGCCTTTTAGATGTTCACGCTTAAAGCGCTGGACTTATTTAGATGAAATTTGGTATGAAGATGGAGTCCCGGGGAGGACACGGGCTACTTTTTACCGCAAAGCAATAACCGAATCCCAAGCGGGCAAAGTCGCAAGCAGAAGCTAGTCGTATATAAAATTTATGTGACGTGTTTAATCTATGCGCCGGATTAAGAGTCTACAATTCAAGTTTATCAGCGGAAACAGTATAATCAAGACAGACGACGTCCCGAACGCCGTGTCCAAACATCCGCCGTTTGTTTTCACTGGAAAATCTCACAACTTTTTCGAATCATCCACAATTCTAATTAAATATGACTTAAACAATAGATAGACGTTCCTCGTTAGTTGGAACATTCATTCAGAGAAACGTAACCCTCCCTCCCGCATAGTTGAGTAAAAAGTTAGACAGTTGAGCATGCGAGCTCTTCGCAAACTAATTTAGGGAAGTGCTTTCTATCCAGTGTCTACCTCGTACAAAACGTCGAAAGGTAAGAACTTGAAACTTGCATGCTCTGATAATTTACAAGAGCTGTTAACATTTGCTTTTCTTTCTGCAAACCTTAAAGCAGTATTGGAGAGGCCTCAAACCAGTTTAAATTGGAATGCAAAAGAAACGAACCCAATTAAATAAATACCTCGCTAATGTGTAATAATTAAAATGTGCACGTTAATAAAAGTGATAAGCACTGCGCGGTGTCAAGTGTCGTTATGAAATTTAAATTGGAATACTAGCAGGGTTTTTGTGTTATGTTGAAGGAACCCTTTGGAATAAAATTATAAATATTTAAAGAGTGTAAACGCAGTCGGTTTGTGTAATTCAATTCGCCGGGCGGTGTAGCGTTTCTTATTGACACATCCATTAGGTATATTATTCGAGTTCTACGGCGATGTGTGTAGTGCACGGGGCACGGTGGAGGATGTTTTTCGAGTTAACGGTGGGAGCTTCAAGGGAAAATTACTTATTATTTTATGGCTTGATCGTTTTTGCAGGGAAAACTGATCGTTTGGAAACTCTTTTTACATTAATGAGTCAAGCAAAATGTTGTGATGACATTTCACCCGCAGTATCAGCCAACGATTCTAAGCATGTTTTAGAGGTTTTCTTTTTCGTGTTGGTAAAAAAAGCATGGGATGGTGGTGTTAGAGAAACATCAATTCCAAACTTTTTTTCATCAACTAAAGTGTCATAGTGGAACGTAAAGTTTCTAAATAATTGTTAGTAACATTGTATTCAACTTTTAACACCGGATATTCCCGTAGCGTGGTGCAAATGATTATCGTCGTTGCGAATTGTGATTCGCGGCTCGGGTGTCCGCTTCCGTTCGTTTTCTACTAAGCTCTGACACCATAGACCATAGATACCTACATATAAGGCAAAGCGCAAACTTCCTACTAGACTATTCCGTTACCATAACCGTTTGATTACAAAACACGTGGTTGTATGGAAATGTGCTTTGTTTTTCTCAAACACGTAGGTACGATATCTATACGTATAAAAATGAATTGCCATGTGTTAGTCTGGTTAAGGCTCGAGAACTGCTGAACCGATTCTTCTGATTATATTTTCGTTTTATTCCCTGTGATTCAAGAAAGGTTTAGAAAGAAAAAAAATAAAGGAACAGCTAAAAACAATCTTTGTATGGGTATCCCCGGGTCAACTAGTAATAAAAAGACATAAGAGCCGTAGGACTGACCCACATTTGAATATATGTAGCTACGTATGTATGTAAGGTGCATTTCATGCATACGTTACAAGATTTTATTCCAGGAGGACCTCACTACAATAAAGTTAAATAAATTAGCAAAAATAGTTAAAAAAAAACTAAAGCTCCATCATCAGATCAGCTCGGTGGTACCATATTATAGCAGTGTCGTCCAAGTTACATATAGGTACGTGTCAAGTTTCATCATAATACGATAATTAGGTGTGGGTTAAATTCAGCTTGTGGGATTCTTTAAGTACATAGTGTTGATAGTTAGTTACACGATGACCTAATAAAAGCGTTAAAATGGTTAGAGGTTGACCGAAATCCGGAGGTCGAGAAAGGCCCCCCATATAAGGCCTATGTATAATGGTATACCAAAAAATTCACGAAGTTGGGAACTGGTGTATAAACTATTCTCATCAGACCTATCTCACCCGGATAAGAAAATCGTAGAGCAATACATACGCGTTTGCGATGTTTGATTTGTCAAAATGTCGAATAATACTGTTTTACTAGTAATTTCATGGAAACAGGATTAAAAGCTCCGCACAAAGTGGTGGTTGACTCAGAATAAACTATTTAGATGTGTCCGTTTGTTATGGACGCAGCCTAATGGAAGGTCGGTCGCTTTGATCTGTGAACGCATGCATGTGCATATTGTGCATACGACCACCATTTAACAGTACGGGGAACCATGGGGACTAATGTATGGAATCACAGCGCGTTAGGTTTCAGTAACACATGAGAGCGGATGAAGTGTATTTTTCCAGAGTAAATATACGCCTGTGATTCTTAGACGGATTGATATGTTCCTTTTTAGATGTTCATAGTCAGTCATGCTCAACAAGATAAGATATCGATTGAAAAACAGGACTGAGTAAGAGAAGATGAAAATTATGACAGGTTATGGGCCCGGTTTGAGCCTCGCGTGTTTTCCTACGTACCTACTTCAAATGTACATTTAACTACGGAATTACATTTTTGGAGCAGTTTTAACATGGTAACATCGTGTCTATTTCCCAGTATCACCATTGTGAGGGAAGACCGGTCGGGTAACCGAACCGCGATCCAAGCCGTTCGAGGAAGCGAGCCGTTCCCACGGAGCTGCGCTTGCACGTACCTGTAGACAACGTACAAGGGATAAGTTGTGTTACTCGAGGAATAATCACTTAATCGAACAGCTGATAAGGTAAGCTATGTAGCTAGAAAGCTTTGATGTTTAACTAACGAGATATTTTAACAGAGCTATTTCAATTACGTACGTGTCATTATCGAGCGCAAATCACTTCGTCGGCACGTTTTTAGCGGCACATTTTCGCGAAACCCTATTTGGCAGGAAAATTGTGTTTTAAATTAAAAAAATAGGGTGTTATGTAACAATAAAATTCATAAACAGGTTGAGAGTATCTCAGTAATATCTCTGGCAAGGTTTGTCCCGTAAAGCGGCATTATTGCTAACTTTGAGTACGGCGACTTCCCCATAAGCGCAACCTAACTTCCTACCCCACGCATCAGAGAGCGTTAGGTGTACATCAAAGGCACCGTTACACTGAGGCCATGAGGCAAGCGACAATTATAGGCACATTTATGGAAACCGGTTAAAAATATACCACAGTTTACTTTGTCCACTCGTATTAATCACCAGCCCGGCTGAAATAATCTATCGAAGTATCGATATAATAATATAGGATCGGCCTTGTCCCCTTTCCGCGATCGGTCCGAGGATTCCGCTCGATTGCCATGCCATTCAGTGTATAACACATTAGTCAATTAAAATTTAGCAAAGGGATGACGCTGAGCTTACGGGGGTCTCGATGTTGTCCCGTTGGCGTGGAATTTTATTTGATAATAAAACTTTGTCCTTCTATCTATTGTCAGGGGTAATGATAATTCTGTAAGCATCTTAAATTTGTGCAGTATACAGAAAACGTTTTAAAGCCAGGTTTAGGCAAGTAAGTCACTGTAGTACCTAGTATTTGGCAAGATTATCAGTGTGGTGGATTACGTGTACTGATGACGTGTAACATTGACGCGTGCTCCGTGGCCCTTGCGCATGCCGAAGCCGCAGGAAGCGAGTCGCGTAGGCGGACGTTTAATACGGGCGAGGAAACGCTGCGTCCGGTACGAGCACAGCCTAATATCAAGGTTTGCCGGGTTGCGTGATGCGGGTGAGATTTCGCATCGTTTGTTATCGGCTGTAAGTGTAAATATGTTGTTGATTTCAACCTTAGGATCACGGTTCACTACATCCAGCTCGGAAACGCCTCGCCTTAAGCGTTACGTGGGTTAGTATTCTTTAAGTGTATGAATGTGTATGGACTATGCGAGGGGCGGCAATGCCGGTTGATGTGATAAGCTGCGCTGTAATCTTTATCCTAATGGCGTATAGGTATATGTCTATGGTGCGATAATGTTCGGTAATAGCACTAATAGCACAATCGTTTCACTTGGTTCTAGCTAGCTCATCTGTTATTGTTACGCATACCGCGAATCTCGTTGAAAGCCCTCATTGTACTTTTGTTCGCTCCTGTAAACACCGCCGTACACCGGCTGTGTCGTGTTTGAAAACTGATCACGATATTGAAGAGCAATTGCAGCGTAATTAAAAGCAATCAAAACAGCGCTCTATTATTAGAGTGTGAAGGGCCGGGGTGTCGGGACGAGGCAAGGGATATAAAATAAACATTAATGGTCTCGCGCGCGACGTTGCCGCTCCGCCGGCCCCGGGGCACGGTCGCGAGCGCAGCGCATACAATACAATGCTCTCCGAAGCAGCTCCTATCCTACCTGAAGCAGAAACGTTTGTTTACAAAGCCCGTTTTAATACACCCGTCACTTCCATTGTCATATTTAAACAGGAGTTTGGGAGCCACACTGTTTGTTACGAGACTCAGTTTGGGTTTTCAGGCAACTTTCTGTTCACCCGTATTATCGATCTCCAGGAGAGCACTTCAAAATATCTAGCGGTCGGGCTCGCGATAAGGTACCTAATATCTAGTGCATGCATACTAAAGTCGAGCGACTGGCAATATTGCTGAGATCATCTCTACTTTAGGCGGATATAATGTTTGATCAGAAAATTTGACTTCGGTGCTGGAACTTTCAAGACTATTGAAATCGTCAGCAAGTAAAATATCGATCTACGTTGCTGTACTTGCTATCTTTGTCTTGGATTTCAGAGAGAGTGGGTAACAAGACAATGTATGCTGTACTGTATGCGTACCACCCTTGAGAAGTGCGGTTTATTTTTTCAACAGAAGAGTAATCGATCCGCGTGAAATTGATCCTCCAGATCCGAGTGAGCGGAGGCGAGGCACGCACTGCGTTGCACTGCCAGTAATGCCACTCCGCCAACTAAGTATAACTATACTCCCTCATCCCGCGAGGGGATAGTTAATCCCCTGTCTATTTCAAACACGTTTCACCTCATTCGTATCGCGTCCAACAAAAAACTTATTAGATTTACTTCTCCCCGCTCGATCGATAAACTGACTGTTGTGATTTGACAGATCCTTTTTGAATTAGTTGTTGGAGTTGCACGAGGGAAGTGAGATATGGAAGCCGCAAAATAGCGTAATTAATCAAATCCCTACAACGACGACAGTTAATCAATTACAGGAAATAACCTTTCAAGTTCTAGTAGGTATAAGGTATAACTTTGGGGTTAAGACCACCTAAGGCCGTTTGTGATTCGTATAGGTGTTTCACCGATTAGAGAATTGCATTGGCGTTCTTGCACTGCATAGAAGAAGTGCAAGTAAGCTTCAAATCAAATATGCGTTACCCGCAATATATGCAAGTTCTAAAATTGGTAAGATTCATTGCAGTGTGTGTATGTCACTGCATATTCCAAGCGAACTCCAAGATCGGCCACTCGCCACTTGTTAATTAACTACGCTACGGACCTAAAGCATCAGGTAGCCAGCCGGATCGTCAATGGAGTCGATTCCCAACGGGTGTTGATGAGGACATTTAAATTTGAGACTACTGCGATCGGCAGCGGATGGAAGGTTCAAGTCTGCGAGGACTGTGATAAATGAAAATAGCCGGCGAGGGGGCGGTCTCCCGCGGAGGCTGCCACATGGCGCTATCGACCTGGGTCCGGCTCGAGGGATAGGACTTAGCGAATAAGTTTCTATTAATTCAATAAATTCAGTAAATGACAGCAAGCATCAGTTAAGAAAATATTCTATTTCATGTTTTATTAATTGCCTAAAACGTTGGAGTTTACAAGTTCACACCTCGAGATATAGGATCACGGAATGAGAGGACGTATGATGTAGTCCACTTGAAGCTACTTGAAAATGTCAACTTGATTATTTAGGGCTAAACTTAGGAATGAAGCTCAATACAAAAGTGAAGTTAAGAGGTGCTGAAATGTGATTAGAAATTCAACAATTGCAGAGTAATTTATTCCTGTACTCGCGCAGCTCTCCCGCCTCGCACCGGTCGGCCTCAGACGTCGTAATAATACGACGCACGCACGAGCCACGCGTGTGACCGACCGCCGAAATAATTGTCCATTACGATTACATTGTTTGTGAGAGGGGAAGAGTTCTGTTACAATTTTAAATGGCGAAAAAAATCTTCGCGTTTTAGGATTACGTTTCACGATCGTCACGACGTGACGCTTGATGGGTTGGGCTGAATTATGAGAACGCGTCCGGGAATCAGTTTTTACGACTTGGTGCTAAAGTTAAAATGCATGTCGAAAAAGCCGTACTAAGGAGATCCAAAGGCAATCAAGATAGTGATGAGTGAGTCAAGTGTCAGTCTCTGATTATGGTAAAATAAAATGTCTAAACAAAAGGTTTAAAATTCTTGTCAGTAGCTACAAGCTGATTGCTTTTTATACATGCAAAACTGAAAGAGATTTTCCTGTGTATATTCTTCATTTGCATCTGGACTTATAATTTATTCATTGAATTTGTGGTCATACCTTTTTATTCTACGGATAAAGATAATCCCTCGTCGATTCTATCACGTTACCGGCACTTGATAGATTTTTTATTGAAAACCTAGGTCCGATACCTGTCCTGAGTGAGCTGACATCAATAATCTGTGCCACTAAGTGCGAAGTATGAAAGAATACATGACAATACTGTAATCTGACGTGCTGCAGTCAGAGCACTAGCACCAGGGGAAGCGGGGACTGAACCCATAAAACTAAAAATAGATACGACGACACCACGCCTCCTCTACAATATATAAATTCATCTACTGACGAGTCTTAACATCATCCGAAGGGCCCTATGGGGAGAGAGTTAAGATTTAAAATCATCTGCAACGAAGTCAGAAAATCAGCGAGGCGACGGAAAAGACAAGTTTGTATTTTGTATGCGTGCGGCGTCGTACCTATATACCTATGGTGGCATCTGTCAAAACAATATGCGCCGGAAACAATAAGATACAGCGTGTATCCAGATAATGTGGTGAATAATCAACCCGAATTTTATAAGCAGTGTTCTCTTGTTCTGATGCGACTTAATTAATATTTCATCCTATAGAGGGCGCCAATATTTAACGATACGTTAATTTTTATAGCATTTCCGAAACGTTAATTTTTATTAGATCGCTTTGCCGTGTTGTTTCGTGAAGAAGCCGGGTAGTGAATCAGCTGTATTATGTAAGTACAGGGTGGTTAAATCAGAGTTGGGGAGTCGACGAGGTCACGAATTATGTAATGGTTACGGCCTTACAGGGGATGATTGCTTAACGCCCGCAAGTAAGAGTTATAAAAAGTTGCCCGCCTCCGGGAAGGCGCTATGACATAAGACTTTCCCCAACTCCCCCGTTTAGGGGTGAAGTTTCGAAACGTTGTTATCGTAATAAGGATTAGGTAATAATTTATTTACCGTGCTTTTTCACTCTCGGAAAGAAACTGCAATGTCTCTTCTCGTGTCGTGTGGCAGTTAATAAACTATACGCCCACTAAATTCACATTACATTTTGATGCGTAATTTATTGGATTGAAATGGTATTAAACTTGTGGGTCGGTCGATTCTAAGTTCACTGATAACCTATTTCCCAACATCGACGTAGTAGGTAGGTATAACGAGCGTGTAATTAAGTGAAAGTGATGCTAAACGTCACCGAGACCCACTCGAACCTAATAAACGGCTCACGCACGCATTGAAAACAAAGCAATCAATCAGGCGCAAGACTCGGCCGCGGTCGGTTGACATGTATGGCCGTATGGCGTTTGACGGCTCCGAATCCGCACCAGCGAGTGGAGTGACAGCTCGCAATCAAACTTTAATCAAAGCAGCCGACAAGTTCTCGCCGATCACGAGTAGACAAACCCGGCGCGGCTAATTGAGCGGAATCGAGGCTTGATTAAGTTAAGAGTTGCAGCGGGCGAGGACAGATTGTAATTAAACGCCATTCAGGTTATCGGATCGCGGCGAGGGGACGCCGAACAGGATTACACGACGACATATTTGAGACCATTTTTGGATGAAATTAAAGACAAAGAAAAGACTTATTATATAAGTCTTTTAGCATCTGTGCAGCGGACACTGGCCTCAGATAATCAAGAAAGCTGTGGGTTTAGTCCGAATTGCTGCTCTAAGATGTTTTCTGCGCAGATAAATAGATTAAATGGACTACCTGTTCGAGAGTCTTAACGTCCTAGGCTTTTTACTTTTTTCCATGGCCCTCAATAACACCAGTGGCTTATAATTCAAGTGAAAGGTGATGTCATTAAAGAGTAACGGGCATTAGGAGACAGAGGCAATACCGGCCGCGCTCACGCGTCCGGAGAATGCGGGGAATGTCAAGCCAGCCCGTCAAAGGGCCCGGAGTGGCCTTTAAAATTAAAACGACAAACATTGGGCGTTCACGACCTGGTAATTGATGCTTTGGTTCTTTTGGAGCCGTTTATGGTTGGTAGACGTGACGGAATTGTGGTTTATGGTGATGCCCTTTAGAATGCGATGAAACGTGGTAGAATTAGAAACTAGGATCAATAGCTCGAGCAGGCAGGTCTTGAATACTTCAGGTGTGTCCTTGTAATAATTGACTTTGACTGAACCTTAGGGTAGGCATTGCTGTGCTAAAATGACCATTTCTGTATGATCAATTGATCACAGAAACAATATTTTAGCGATATAGTGGCCAGCAAAATAAATGAAAATTTCTCGTTTAAAAAACTCATCATGGATGGCATATCATTTTTACTAGGTAGGTACGTAACCATAAATAAATACTTACCACGTTTTTACTAACAAAGGGTAGTACATGATCCAATCTATGTAGGAGCTAGGAATAGTTAATCTTTCAAAGTGTATGGAGGCACATGACGTAGCAATATTTTTGTATGCGGGGTAATTTATCTTCAATCCATCGTTAGGGTCCTGAGTATGTTCGACACGTAACGGACGAGTCGGTTTTATGATTATAATGTGGTTTCGAATGCGATTGAAAGGAATTTGATAAATCAGATAAGGAAAACTTTGTACTTACTCACGTTTACACTACAAGTATTTTCTGGAATCGTATTTTTCCTACTTAGTACCTAGTTAGTTACCACTTAGTTAATTGAAGCCGTGATGGCCTAGTGGTTCGACCTACCACCTCTCATGCCGAGGGTCGGGAGTTCGATTCCGGCTCGCACCTCTAAGTTTACTTATGTGCGAAATTCAATTTGAATTTACCACTGAGCTTTTCGGTGAAGGAAAACATCGTGAGGAAACCTGCACGCATCTGCGAAGTAATTCAAAGATGTGTGTGAAATCCCCAATCCGCACTGGGCCCGCGTGGGGACTGTAGCCCAAACCCTCTCGTGATGAGAGGAGGCCTGTGCCCAGCAGTGGGACGCAAATAGGCTGTAGTAGTAGGTAGTAGTAGTAGTAGTTACCACTAGCGAGTCATGTGTAGCATAGACAATTTAATTGAGAAAGAATCAATCCTAATAAAATGTGTTTGTTACTGATAACACAGGTTGCGGTCCTACTAATTGTGATGGCAAATTGAGTAGGTAGGTACCATTACCATTGCAATAAAAGGTATCACCACCAGTACCGTGCGTGGCGTTCGTTCGGTACCGAGAACCGCCTGCAGTCGCGGGGCTTTCTCCGAAAACTCATTACGGACGGGCACGCGTCACGTAGGGCCCATAACCGGTTTTATTAGGTTTCACTAACGCCGTCCGCAGCCGCGACGCGTCTGAACACCCCTTTGTTACGCCCACTTAGTTTTTACTTTGGAGCGAATAGATTTTTCTATTCAGAGATGATCTTATTATCCACCCTTACGGATGCTCAGCGACCCATTGGCAGCTGGTCCTTCTATAAAAATTGATATGGTATAAATATCAATTTTACTTCAGAAATACCCATCGTCATGTAGGCACCTATGATATTATCCCTACTACCAAAATCACCACGATAAAGGTTGGTAGGTATAAGAAGTTTGTTATTTTTATACATATTACGTTTAGGTATATACCAACTTGAAAGTTTCCGACTCGATTTCATCTCAAAGGACGCGATAACAAGTGGGGGTGTGCAATAAACGAAGAAAAGCCATAATAATGTATTATTGAATCATCATCATCATCAACAACAACAGCCCATAGTAGTCCACTGCTGGACGTAGGCCTGTCCAAGGCGTGCCGCATCCAATCGTATTATTGAATACTTATTGTATATCCTTCGTTGATCGATTTGATTTGATATTGGTACCTAGACTATTTCGCGACAATCGGCAAGTTGCAATCAGTGGAAACTAGGGTCTGACCTGCCTGCCTGCCTGACCTAAATATGACGAACGGTCCGGAATCGGCCAAGCCCATTGGGATTTAATATTTGGGACTTGCGCCTGTTTGAACTTCGACCACTTGATTCTTAGTAAGTAAAAAAATAGGTATGTAGATCCCCTTTGCAATTAGGTATGTAGTTCAAGTGAAGATACATAACTACATTTGTGGATAATTGGCTAAAAATATTGCAATCAGCGTAGAGCAAGTTATTGGAATGTGGCGATGTGTTTAGTTCTCAGCTGAGTAAGACAGTTAGGGAGCGTTCAATTATTACATAACGAATTGGGGGGGTCTTGTAAAACGTTACAATGCGTTACAGGGACGGGAGTGGGTGTTCGAAGTACGCGTTACGTAACATTGTTTCTGGTACTTTACGCCACATAATTCTGATTTTTAGGTAAAATGGGTCACTTGGTGGTTACTTAACGTTTTACTAGGGGGGAGGGGGGCGTACAGAAAAACGTTACGGTGCGTTACATGGGGGGGGGAGGGGGAATCAAGTCTCCAAAAATTGCGTTACGTAATACTTGAACGCTCCCTTATTAACACCAAAACGGTGATCAGCGGCACAATCTCATTTCCTCGCGTATTCGGAAAGCAAAAGTAGCAGGGTTGCATGGAGCGTGTGAGTTGAGTGGTAGGCCGGTGCGTCTCGGGCCGAGACGGCGCCGATCGATACCGCCGCATTGTTGCCCCGCGCGCGCCGCCCCGCCCCGCCTGCACCCGAAATTCGCCCCATTTGATCCCGAGAGCGCGAATCAATCGCTTTTGTTGCAGTAACTCGATGCAACACCCGCAGGGCAAAGGTTTTCGACGACGCCGAGTGTTATTGAACACGACGGTAACGAGAAAGCATTAGGAGACGAGCGAGATTAAATTCATTTGGGATTAGCAGAGAGAGCAAAGTCCCTTGTGCTTTGTGTATTGTTGAGATTGTTAAACGTGGGATGAGAGAAAAAACAACATTCAATACCTAGCCTTTCTGTTCATAAACAGCTGTTATCGTTGGGTTGGACCGCAGGTAGATATAATTTTATGGATGAACGGCGAAAAGCAATGCTTCTCCAAGACAGTTGAAGGCTGTTTCCTGCGTTGTCCTTGTAAAATTTTAATGCATTAGGCATGTAATTATACTACTTTATTTCGTCAAAACCTACATATCAAACCGATATCCATAAAAATATAATATGCCCTATAAAACGAGGTTATTAAAAAGTAAATAAGCATTTAAACCCCATCAACAGTTTGTCTACGTCCGAGTTTCAGTATATGTTACACTACACAAAAAGAAACGCCTCTAAAGCCTTCACGTTTTCTCGGTCAACTTGTATTTGGATTTCACACTTCTTGCAACACATTTTGCTTAGCTTCAAAGTATACTAGGCTATATGAAACTAAAATTCATAAAATATCAATTGGACATGGTTAGTTCTCATCTCACGTAATAACTCCACAGCTCAACTAAACATCGTAGTGTCCAGTAATCCAATACAAGCAGTGCCCATACATTTGTCCGTTAGTCCGCACCGATGATAAATTGTTATGGCGCATTGATCATTATTTATCGTTGCCGGAATCATCTCTGAGTTAGGGTTAATAAACACGGATGTCTAGTAATGTAAAAACGGTAGAAACTAGTACATACTTACCTACTTATAGGACTTCTCTTGTCTTTTTAGGGTTCCGAACCTCAAGAGGTAAAAACGGAACCCTTATAGGATCACTCGTGTGTCTATCCGTCCGTCTGTCACAGTCGATTTTCTCCGAAACCACTGGACTGATTAAGTTGAAATTTGGTACGTATATGTAAGTTTGTGACCCAAAGACGGACGTGTAACGAAAATAAATGATATTTAATTATAGACCCTATTTTTGGAGGCTAAATTTGAAAAAATATGAATGAAGTTTTTCAAACTATATCGTGTTACATATCAAATGAAAGTACTTCTAATGAGGATCTCAAATATATTTTTTAATATTTTTATGTTAATACTTTTTGAGTTATTTAAGAAAATAGGCGAAAAACATATCACACACATAGAGTACGGTTGTTCGTCCATTTGTATGGGAACCAAGCGTGTAACATTTTGCGTCGCTACGATGACGTCACGAGAGTAATTTAGTGATGGGCAACAAAAAATGCGCGACTCCGATTTAACAGCATCGATTGTCAAGCGGCTAAACGATGTAAGATCTTTAGCATTTTTAATCGATTTACATTGCGATAAAACACGACAGAAAAATGATAATTCGTTTCCACAGCATAATGCGAAATAGTTTTAAAATGTTTTAACACTTACACTTATTATTAAAACGAGTCTTTTTAAATTAAAGTACAATGCCTTGGTACCGCGGTAGTTGTTACTAGTGTTTTACGATATCACGATGACGTAATTTAGGCAAGTTGGTTTTTATTTACTAATAATACCCAGAAACTTTATGATTGTTCATATGCATAGCTTCAATGGAGGATTTGACAACATCTCTCTATCTCTTTCAAACTCACTTTCGAACTAAATTATGTTTACAGACAGACAAACAAACTAATCAAACAAACATCGGGACATGTGATACTAAATAAAAGCTTGTAATAACAATAGATAAATGAAATACTGATCGTGTAACCATTCCTAGTAGTAGATATAATCAAGTATTTCTGATAATACTAGCTGTTCACTTATTACCACGTTTTATAGCCACATTATAATATGCATTTTTATTATCATTTTTCTGTCTGATTTTAATCGATTATGAAATCGGCATTGAAATTAGCAGGTGCACATCACTATTGACAGAATAATGAGAAATCGGCCTGGAACGCGGTTGGTCGACGCCTCGAGAGTTTGGCTTGACTACTTTTACATTGCTGGTTTTCAATATGCGCAAGTTTGGCGCAACAGATTAAAGCCGCAGTGGAAAACGAGCATTGGACACAAGGCATTCGCTACTAATTTGGTAAAACTAATAAAGAGCTACAAAATAAATCGTTTTCACAAAAATAACAGATATTTCAAGACAGAAAGTACTTACCAATGATAGGTAACACCCTGATGACCAACTCCACCAACGCTGGTGTTGTTTGTACAGTTAATTACGGCACACTTAGTCATTTTCTTTTTTTGATGTGACGTTGCTCGCGGAAGGCGGTCGGAAGCGAACTGAGGTTAGAAGCGAGCAAAGTGGACATATTGTCTACTTTTTTCCACGCGCGGTAGGTAAACTTTAGCATTCTATCTCGATCTGTGTTCTGTGGCGAAAAATGACCCCCCCCCCCCCCCCCTTTATCTCCGAAACTACTGGACCTACAATTTTGGAAAAAATGCGGAAGATAGTTATTAACGTATAGATTACAGGAAAATTACAACTCCATAGTATTTGAAATCTATCATATAAAAGAGCTTATCCTGTGAAACTGTTTGAAAATGACGTCATTGAAAATAATCAAGGGTCGGAACCCTCTCCACGCGAGTTTAACTCGCTTCTTCGCCGGTTTTTTTTTTACTTCCCAGTCAAGTTTTGGATTAGGTACTTGAATAAATATTATTTAGTGACAGCGCCTTTAAATTAAAATAAGAGTTAAAATGTAAGAAGCAACGCTTAACCCACTAAGGCCCAATGGGGACTATCGTTTCTTTGCTCACCAGTTGGCGCCACTGTTGACTAAGGTCCAGAGGTATAGCTGTCAAAGACGACTCTATTAAGATCGGTGCCGAAACTAAGTTTTAAATCTTGAATCTCATTAAGTTTATTAATTATAAATAACTATCATCATATCCAGTAGATATGTCGCATTGTTATGCAGTTCCGTTTTGTTCGGAATTTATATTTTTGTTTCAAAGCGTTTACATTCATCGCCAAATAATCCATATTTGCGATAATTTCACGAAAGAGATTACTTTTCAACAGGTAAATTAAAGAAATTAATAATTTGTATCACGAAACCTGCCAAAACCGGTGAAAAGTGAATGTTATTGGACCTCACGCGACACTAGCGCCTCTAGTGGCAAATTCACACGCGATAGCCCCCATTACACCAACAACGCTGTTAACCTTTTAACTCTAAAATAGTGAAGTGGATACAACTAAACATTAGTTAAGAGGGTAATCTGAAGTTAGCAGTTAGGTGCATGTGGGCCTAAAGAGTTTAACTGAGTAATAAAGAGGTAAATTGTGTAGTTGAGCAACGTTATTTATTAGAGTTGGCGATTACACGACACTTCACTAACAAGCTGGCATCGGACGTTTATCGTGACTAGGAGTAACTGTACCTCATAGAGTTACAACCAGACATTAAGCCTGACCAAGAAGTTAACGTCCGTTAAATTCAACGCGAGATTTTCATTGTGCAAAAAAATACGTTTCTTTGTGGAACGACAGCTCGGCTCATATTTAACTTTTTTATGCAACCCAGGCTAAGTATTTACATCTAGGCACTACAGCAATGGGTACTTGGGAAACTAACTGGGTTTAATAAAAAACATAATACTCTTCTCATTTGAAGAAAAACACTTACGAAAGTTATTTCCAAAAAAATAAAGTTTTGCGTTGTAAGTTTTACATGATTACATCCTGTTACAACGACTGCAGCGAAATACATACAACACATCATTAAGTTTTTCAGAAGTTCACGGCACATTTAACTGATCACTGGAATCATTGGCGCCAGATGTGTTTCAAAAAGCTCTCTGAGATAAGTTTTTCAGCCGAATATAGACCGTGCTCGATACCCGACCATACTCTCGTCCGTTATCAAGTCAAGTTGGACCATAAATAATTCACAGACAGAGATAACGCACTCCCGGAGATAAGCATCGTCGCAGGCGCAACATTGTTGCACGCTATTAAAGGGTAAGCCCGAGTAATACTCACAAACCCAAGCCGTACATTATCCTACCATACTTCCTGGATAAAAAGTAACCTATGTCCTTCCCCGGTACCTAATCCAACTACCTCCATATTCATCGAAGTCGGTCTAGCGGTTTAAGCGTGAAGAAAACGTAGTCAACTCTAGCTCTGCAAAAAGAAAGTAGGTAGGTGGATATTCTAAAATATGTCAAACTACTTAGATATTAGCTATCGTTTAGAATTAGATAGGTCTGACACGATAACAAAAACCCCGTTACAGCTGTGTAATTAAATGAGGAACTGAAAAAAAAATAAAGACAATACACAAAATTTCACCCCGCCGCGAGTTGTTCAGCCGGTGTGGTTATAATTGGTCACTCGTCAGGTTACGAATAACTTAAACTGTCGCTAAATGTATTATTTATTATGAAAAACCCCGGGATGACACGAGTTCAAGCAGTCGCCACGAAAGGAAATGATGCAGTAATTGAACTCATTAAAGCTGCCGAGAATCCCTTTAAAGGCTCTTATTACTTAAAATTAATTTATATTTATTATTTTTCATATTTTTTGCATTTTAATTGATCTTTCAGTACATTTATGTATATGAATTAGTGCTTAATTTTACATTATATTATTGACACATGTTTTGCCACGTGTTCATTGACGTCTTAACGATACGCTGGTGTTAATGACTTTTAATTGCCATTAGAGGAGGGTAATACAATTGAATGAAATTAATGAATCACTATCTCTTGAGCGGATTCGATTCACGGAGTGAACGAACAAAATGACACATTATCATGAAGAACATGACATTTGAATGCAATTATTGACAACCACAGATCAGGGTTAACATTTGACAACCATTGAAAAATATCACTGGCAAAAATCAGGCGACAATTGAATATTTCTGTGCAATAATCAATGACCGCATTCATCCTTCGAAAGTACTATATCATTGTGAAATATCGAAGCATTTTCATTAATAAATAACAATAAAACTAATTACCATTATAATCGTTGGCCTCTTTCGTTTGTTATGGAACAGACAAGTAAAGCAATTTATTTTTTTGTTTGCTGAGTTTTGGCACTGCTTCTGGATGTGTCTACTTTGGTAAAAGTGAATTGATTTTGTTGAACTGTAGGTAACAATAATTTGTTAAAATCAGTCAGCCGCAATCGCAACCTGCTGTTAAAATTTCAGACAATTCACATATACCATTTTATCAATCTGCTGGCGACGAACGATGCAATCGTACAAAGTGAGGGAGAATGCAATGCAACTCGATGCGTAAAACTATCCATTTGTTAGCTCGGCCATTAAAGGATTCGCCGTCACAAACTGCGGCCGCACAAATCAAATGGACAGCGTCCAAAACAGGTGACAGGCCGAATCGGACGATCGTTTCGCGAACCGCCACTGACCCACCGCAACACGGCGCGTCATCTGACGTGTTACATAGACGCGGGTAGCTACGGCTCGATAAAAAATGGAACGTTGCAGCCTTGCCGTTTTTAATTGATTTAGTCAAAACTTCTATTTAGTGCCGTTTCCCAACGAAGGTCGGTGATCATTGCTATTCCATCATCAGGGCTATTTCGACCTTTGAGACCGCACCGGGCACGGAACGAGGATTTTGAGCTCATCTTGGACCAGTCTCGGATATTTGAGTCACGATATGTGTCGTCGGCCTGTTATTAAATACTAGCAGTAAGTAAGAGGTAATCTAGCATTCGAGATCAAAGATATAGTAGTAAGCGGTGTCTCCTAAGTAGGTACTAAGATGCCACTTGAAAACATAATGTTATAGGTTCAACTAGCTGACCCCGCGGACTTCGTACCGCCTTAGATTTTGTTTGGGTGTGAAAAATAGCTTACATCCTATTCTCAGACCTACTGAACATACACTCCAAATTTCATAAGAATCGGTCGAGCCGCTTCGGAGGAGTTTGGTTACAAACACTGTGACACGAGAATCATATATATTAGTAGAGATGTAGAAGTTAGAAACTATTCAAATCACTTAACGACTTCTACTGGAACCGAACGCTTAAATCATTTTCGTTTAAATCACGGTGATTATCTACCTACCTAATTGTAATTTTCGCAGCCAATTATTTCGTTGCATGTCCCGGGCATTGTACTCGATAATGCCACTCGATATTTGTTTTAAACTTCCCATTTCCATTCGGGGTGACAGAGGGCAGACGAGCTTATTATTCACACGCCTTGTTATGTAGCTAATGAATAATTTACAATACTTTATTAGGGGCGTACAAAAAAACCGTTGTCGATGTTATTAAACGGCGAGTTCTGCGAAGGTTGTCAATGCCCTCTGATGTTTGGAACTCGACACCGATTTCCTGCCAGCGCCGCGAGCGCAGGTCGATGTCGCGGACGCGTCATTGTGTCGCCAATTTGCATAATTAAATAACATTATGCACTTATTCATTGGGGTCACCCCAACGATCAACCGCTTAAACAAAGCACCACTTCCGGGTAAGAATAAGAAAATGTGACGCGCGCTAAGATTTCGCGATAAAAAAGCGAGAGACTGATATAGGTCTGCCAGTTCAATCTCAGGGCGTTTCCTTATTCAGCTGCAAAAAGGGAAAATGTTCAGGAGTGGAATTAATTCGCTGGAGAACTTCCAAATTAATCCCCTTGAGGTGGACCCGCATTGAAAGCGCGAAGAGTAAACATTTATCGTGCAGACTCCGGGCAACCCGAGTGTAGTTCGCGGGATGGTCGGGGTATTTCGCGGAAGCCGAGCGAACACGAGCGGCGACGAGGAAAGCCGAGCTCGGCCGAGGCGCGAGAAAAGCGAAACCTCCCTCAGTTTTCCCCCTCGGTGGGGGCTGGGGTCTTTGTCCCTGCGACCCAGTTAATGACCGCCCCGTAGACGCGGCGCATAACCTCGTTTCGATATAAATACGCCTACTACACTTGACCTCCAAAAGTTTTTATTGGAAAGCACGTGCCGTAATCGAGAGCGCACATACATGTTATAAACAATAAACTATGCTCTTCGATACAAGTAACATATTACCCATATTCTTGATTATTATGCAGGCTATATTTGTCAATCTTTACATATACGAACGAAGCCATTCAATTACAATTTAAAAAAAACACTGCCGATTCACTTAGCTCCAATAGAAATTACTCCCTTGCCGAGACGCAAAGCAAGTTTAAGTGGCCCAGAGCGAAAGTTCTAAAACGCCAATAATCGTGGGACGAAATCCTCAAGTCTCCGTCTCGTAACTTTGTTAGCCAATAAATCGGTTCTGTACCGAGTTAAAGGGTTGAGCGAGCGGTCCGGCAGACGCGGGGGAAGCAACAGGTCGCGAAACAACATTTTAATTGTCCGCCGATAAGCATCGACGTCACCGGAGCGCAACACCTACACGACCACTCGGTACGGTACGATGACCTAACCCTAAATGCATGTAGTCCGCTCGTGTAGTGATTTCTTTTTAAGGCAGTGTAATTTGCCACGTAATTAACTTAAATAATGAAGAATCGCACAGTAGTGCGAGATATGACTTCAGTCACGCAGCCTTGTGCTTGAAACAAAAAGAGATAGATAACATACTGAATCAATCACATTGCCAAACACGATCGCTTCAATACTAAAGCTAGCAAACTATCTACTTTCATTAGAGATCACCACTATCATTATAATTTAGTTTACCCAGGAGCAGATTGAACAATTAATTTGGTACAACAAAGGGGGACGTTTCGACTCACTTTGTCTGCCTAACTTCCATTGAGGTCCGAACAAGTCAATAGACATTAATACATTTTCAATATCAGTTTAACACCTCAAGTCAGTCTAAAGGCACCGGTTTCCCTAACAATCGGGAGAGCAAGTCCAAATCAACAAGAGCTCTGCTCCCGAGGGGAATCATGTTCCTCGGCTGCGTCTTCGAGGTCCGAGAGGCTGGTTGTGGTATGGAAACTTATGCCTAGAGCGATAGTTGCATAAAGCGTCGTTTCGCAAGCCGCAGCGGTCTGGTAAATGTTTCAATATCCTTTGTTTCGAGCTCAGTTTACTGACGTCTTGAATGACATTCGGTATCGGCCCTAGCGGCAACTGGCTGGGGCAACTTGGGAAATATACAAATCTTACCAAATACCTTCTGTCTGTCAATTGAAATGTTGTTCGGTCTAGATAGTTTAGTTTCTTTGTCTCATCCTGCCAACCAAAGCGTTGAGTTATGTTATGATGACTTATATTACAGTCCAGTTCTTCATTGAGCCCTTCAGTTGGCGATGGAGCAATTGAATAAATTGTCGTATCTCGCCCACGCTCTCAGATCGAGTTGTGAAGGCTTTTGTGTTGGAAGGCTTTGTGTCAGCTTACTCCCAAGACGGGTTTTGCGTTAGCCGTGACGTCGAAATCTGCCGGTGGTCCGTAACTCATGTATCTAACCCCTTACATGAATATAAAACTACCCATAAATTGTCCTGAGAAACACATCGTTTTTAATTGACCTAAACACTTTCCTAGTCGCCAATGACGCAGCTCAAATAATGTAAAAACCTCTTACGATACGAACCCATTTCACAAGTGGTCATGAATTTGGAACTTAACGATTGGATTTGTCAGCGTGCTGAATAATCAACGCTTGACGTTATTCGTTTTCGAGAGCAACTCGAAGCTTCCAGCGAGGACATTAGTGGCCCGTAAATATGAGTGAGTGCGGTGGGAACTCACCAAACTGTCACGGTTGTTGAGTTACATTTTTAAAGCTGTGGTATTGTTCTTTATGCGACAAGCAAAATCATGTTACGTGTTTGATATTAAGCAACGCTTTCAATTAAGCTCTCTGAGCAAGTATACCGCCCGCTGTTACAGACTAGACGATAAAGTATGAAATACAGCTACACAGCTTATTAAAATTCATTAAATAGTTAACGACCGTCTAGAGTTGCACTAGCTAGTAAGTACGAGTATGCAAGCACATTTTCAACATTTGTCGACCTCGGACATGTAAGGTTATCGACACGAACTAACCGTCTGCCTCGTCAGCCTCTGCTGTGCCAATTGAAACGCGTATTTTCAACCACAAGCTATTTCTCTAAAAATGACCACATACGTTATTATTACAATTTACGTGCATAGTCTATTGTGTCACCAAAAACTAAGCAGTAACTTCGACCAGGAATTAAAATCTGTGAGACTGCTGCTCAAACCACTTCATGTGCAACTAGGGTTGCCATCTGTTTGTATTTAGCAGGGCATGTTTGGCTTTTTCGAGTAGTGTCCGGCCAAATATTCATATGTCCGGCCTGTCCGGCTTTTGTTTGGCTTTTTGTTAGCGCCTCAAGCGAAGCAATCATCATCATCATCGTCGTCGTCGTCGTCGTCGTCGTCATCATAAGCATCATCACTACTGTCAGTCATGTCAGTAAGTACTGATCGAAGTAAGCTGAAATTTGCCATGTAGGTTCCTTGAGGAGTGTAGGGGAACTCTAGGAGAGGATTTCCCGAAATTCTCACGGGAACGGTAAAAAACATTACATTTAAAAAAAGGTATGTCCGGCTTTATAACTTTGTCTTTGGCTTTTAGTTGTCGACGTTGTGGTTATGTCAGGCTTTAAGGGTAAAATGTCCGGATTGTTCACTCTAGGAGATGGCAACCCTATGTGCAACCGTACCTACCTACGTCTATCTCGCTCCAGCTCACTCTTCGTTAAAGTCAGTTCCGCCCCCTCGTTTGAGGACGTGATCGAGTCGTGCAGTAGCAACATAATGGTTTACGACAGTTCAGGTACCTATAAAGTAATGGGAGGCGAGTTTAAAGTTATTGCTTCGCCTATATTCTGAAACCTTGGTAGGTAGGTACATCGGTGAGCGTTGCACTCTAATGCAACTGCAGTTATTGCAACAGCGAAGGCCTTGCATTCGCCGACCCACGGAGCTGGCCATGGACCAAAATACGCGCTTTCGAGCACTAAGCACTAGAAAGAAGCCTACGGAATTAGTTCCTATGCGTTGGACGATAAGGTTTATAACTGTGTTTAATGCTTACTTATAGTATCGATAGTTTAGTTGCTTACTACAAGATCTAGTGATTGTGGTTTCTGAGTTAGAACGTGATTTGGCCGACTTGTTTACGGCGGAGAAGATGGTGCAACCGGGACTAGGTTGGAGTGAATCAACTTGGTTTTATTGCGTTCTGTGTAGTGTAGAGTATGGTATTATACAACAGTAGTTGTAAAAACCCACTTTAACATCAATATGTTGCATATATTTTGATCAGAGTAGGTAATAACTCATGATTGTAAAATCCTACTTGAATAAATGGTTTTTATCTTTATCTTTATCTTTGATCGTATCACGTATTAAGATATTTTATGTGTGTGGTCGCAATGTTCTTTTTTTGTATTATGAATAGCACATATTAAAGGAAGTAACGTCTGAAACATTTTAGATATTGTAATTTGCTCCCACAAATAAAGCATGTAAAATATACAGCGCTAAAAACACAAACGTAAGCCAAACTGAACAAACGCAGCACCGAAATGAGCTGGGTTGGTTTGGATACTTTATGTAAAACCAATATTTATAGAAACAGCTCCGCGCTACGGTATCTAGAGCGACATTCATATTTTGGGAACTTATTTGCTAAACCAAGAATTATTAACTTACTCACCCATCAAGCATGCCGTGGTAAGTTAAAGACAGTAACTTCATTTACCGATTTTTAACCGACTTTAAAAAAGGAGGAGGTTCTCAATTCGTCTGTATGTTTTTTTTTGTATGTGTGTTCCGCGATTACTCCGTCAATTGTGCACCGATTTAGATGGTTCTTTTTTTAATCGAAAGGTGGTATCACCGAATTGGTCCCATGTTAATTTGGTTCAGTTCTGATGATAGGTTCCATGAGGAACCCCTCAAAATTTTCTAGCACGTAGTTGATTTTGGTGTCAATTTTGAAGACTTCTATAGTAATGTTTTGGAAATGTAGCCGATTTAAAAAAATATATATATTATTAAAACCGCCTTCAAACTCCGACAGACTGCGAAATCGGTGTCAAGTGAACCGACCCAAAGAAATGATAATCATATAGTGAACTTGACATTGACATCGCAGTCTGTCGGAGTTTGAAGGCGGTTTTTATAACTTTAACTAAAAAAAAATAGCATTAACAAACGGGACGGAAACGCGGGAACGGGCAAGTTAGATAAAGGATGTCTATAGTTCTCGGCAACAATCAATTTATGTGTAACTAGTTGAGCTCCGCGACTTCGTCTGCGTGGAATATAAAATTGACGATAACTTTTCTTTCCGATATCCGGTTTTAATCAAACATAGCTTATATGTAGCTCTGAATGATGCTCATCTACCTTTGAAAACTGCATTCAAATCGGGTAGTAGTTCTGGAGATTAACTCTAACAGACAATCAGACAGAAACAGACAGAAAAAAATATAGTATACAGATAGATAGACCGACAGAGCCACGAGTAGCTTTAGATAGAGATAGGCCGGGAGATCCTGACACTGAATTCCGAACCATTTGTACCAGGCTGGCGAGTCTACAGGGGTATAATTACGTAATGATGAAAAGGAAAATCATGGTCATAGCGCCAGTACCGGGGGCCCAATCGCGTGAGCGTTAATCGAACGTGTCGCATAAATTACGAAAGTCGAACGATTTGTACCACAAAAAATCTTGTATTTTCCGATAGTCGATGAAAAACGAAGTAGGCGATCGCGTAATGCCATACTTCTCCGGCGCGGCCTCCATCCCGCCATACAGACGAAAACATGTTAATTAAAAACCAAAAATTGAACCATTTGTACCAGGCTAATTTTTGCACGGATAATCATCGTCGAGTAGCCATTCACGAAAATCACTATGCCATACTTTTTCGACGGGGCCAAATGGCCGCCATACCGCTCCAAAGATGTAATTTTATTTTATTATGCAGAACGATTTGTACCAGTATGGCATTTTTATTTTTGGAAAGTATATGATACAATGTGACCGTTATTATGTTTGCCATACTTCTAGGATACAGTCTAGGAAAAAAGTGATGCCATACTTGAAAAACTTGTTTTGTCGACACGTTTTGAGGGTAACATTTGGTACAGTATGACATCATTGTACTTACCTAATCAATTCGTTAAAAAAATCGAGAAAGTCTAAAGGAACGGGTATTGGAATCCATGGTGAAACGAAGTTCACCGGGCCGACTTAAATATTAAAATGTGTAAGTGTCCTGTTTTAACATACACTCCTAATTCTTCGGTTGTGCGCTCTTATCAGTCAGCCAGTAACGGAAAAGTTATATGTGCCTATATAGTCGATGATAGTATAATATTCAACATAACATCTGGATATAAAACAACATGGCCGCCACATACGTGTTTGAAATTTTGTATTTATGTTCTTTGGACCTCACACTTACGGAAAATAATAGTGCCATACTGGTACAAATCGTTCGAATTACTCATTAAATCTTACAATTTCTAAAAATTATTGTACACGCAGGCCGCCTCCTACAGGTATGGCATTATCAGACTTCTATTTATGATCATACAAAGAACGAGTAAAAAAAAATATAGGGTGGTACAAATCGTTCTGCAAAATAAAAATAAATTACATCTTTGGAGCGGTATGGCGGCCATTTGGCCCCGTCGAAAAAGTATGGCATAGTGATTTTCGTGAATGGCTACTCGACGATGATTATCCGTGCAAAAATTAGCCTGGTACAAATGGTTCAATTTTTGGTTTTTAATTAACATGTTTTCGTCTGTATGGCGGGATGGAGGCCGCGCCGGAGAAGTATGGCACTACGCGATCGCCTACTTCGTTTTTCATCGACTATCGGAAAATACAAGATTTTTTGTGGTACAAATCGTTCGACTTTCGTAATTTATGCGACACGTTCGATTAACGCTCACGCGTTTGGGCCCCCGGTACTGGCGCTATGACCATGATTTTCCTTTTCGTCATTACGTAATTAGAGACTCGCCAGCCTGGTACAAATGGTTCGGAATTCAGTGTCAAGATCTCCCGGTCTAAGACAGCAGTCAAAGAACACTAAGGACGCTATTGTGAGCGGAAATCGTGTTCGCTGCCAAGTTCATTATGTTAAGACGAGAGTTAGAAGATTCCAAACAACACAAAGCGATTTCTCTAGAGCTAGAGGGTAATATCTCGATTTTTCGTTTCTTGTAATTTTACTTCAGTGAATAAATCTGAGCGCCAGACAATCAGTCCGCTGCGACCAGGTACGACAGCAAATAGATTTACTATGAAATCAATACGTCGAAGAAACATTGTATCCTGCAATGCGGGTAGTTATTATTATTATTAGAAGCCTCTTTTGTACCACTGCTGAGCAAAGGCCTCCCCCATCCCTTCCACTGATCCCGATTCTCAGCAGCTCCTGGCCAGTTCGTCAAAAAGAGTCCAACTCATCTCGCCATCGTCTTCGCGGTTTGCTTCGTCTCCGTCTGGAGTTACTGGGCTCCCACACTGTGGTCGCTTTTCGGGTAGTAAAATAAGATATACCGCAATCAGCATCGATCAAGATTTATGGCCACAAGTGAAACGATTATTCGACGTGTGATAGAGACATTAAAGATTCGATTAATTCGTGGCGCAGGCCCGATAAGGATCACATGTGAATTGCGAACAGACAGACGCAAAAGTGAATCATTTTGAACAGTGCTTCCGATTCACACAGATCTATGTTTGTATAGTAAATGGGAATCAGTTGAGGGTTGAAAGACCCCCTAATTTACTTCTTGTATCATGTTTATTATGAACTGGTGGCTGACGATGGGGCCAGAAGTTATCGAATGGCGGCCGCAGTGCGCATCGACCGGGTACCGAGCTATCGGTAACCGACAAGATGGAACTAGGCCTGCCAGTCAAATGGACGTCTTTCGGCTGAACATGTCGATGGCAATGGGGGAGTTAGCTGTCGATCTAGTTTCACAACAAACGACTGTAGTACGTATTCGCAGTTAAAAGGTCAGTGATCCAGGGAAACTGCGATATGGAGCACGTGAGAAGGCGCGACCGCCCACGCGGCCGGCTAGACTACAATCCCGCTTCACACGACGTTGCGTCACCCTCAGCTGTAACTGAATACGTAATTCGGAATGACAATATCAAGCATAATCGTTAATGTTTTGTCTACGTGATGACAGCGATGGAGAAAGCAATAGATCGAGAAATAACCGATCAGACGTTAACAGTGTGAATATGAGGTCTTTCTTTAATAAGAAATCAAAAAGATTGTCAAAACTGTTTTTTTTTTAGATTTGGTCAGTAGGGAAGCCCGTTATAGAATTGTCAATCTTTCCCAAATATTTCTCGATAATTCTAAAAACGATGGACTTGGATTTAAGCGAAAATAGCACATTTGTAACCAATACGGATAGTATTTCATAAATTTATTTCCTTTTATGATATTCCACTGGACATTGCTTATTGTTCACTGACAAAGTAGAAGATGTCAAGAAAACAATGATAATGCGGCGGAAACCAAGTTACGGCCAATTATGCCTCATTCAAGCATAAACTTGCAAGACTTGCAACGAACAAACAGCTATCCAATAAAAATCAGCAGACAATAGTCCCGGGGGTAGTGCGGCCAAAATATTTACTTAACAACCCAGCGAAGGTTGACAATAGAAATGTTAAGACAAAGCTATTAAGAAAAAGTCAGTCGTTCGGAACAAAAGGACGTTTCCTCGAAAGCGGGGCTTGCCGACAAGGGCCGCTGTAAATCAACGTAGGCGAATAATAAAATGCATCGTTCGAACCCGGCCTGTAATAAAATGGAAGAGTAGTTTGCTTGCGACGACTAGATTTTATTCGTGCGTCCGTTAGACTGACCATATGCAGTGTAGAATGCTTCGCTCTCTAGAAAATGTTTAGGCCTTTAAATACATACAAACCAATAACCATACATACAGTTGGTACAATGAAAACGAAAAACAAATACGCACTTATTTACTAATTTTCTTTCGTACGCACGATGTATGCACATAAAATTCTCCGTTCCAGTGACCATTTAGGAAACTACTTATATCCGTGAGTGCAGTATGCAATGAAACCTTGGCCGGTGCATAAAGTACGCTTTTTAGTGGCAGCCACTTCGACATGCACGATGTACCCACACAAGTCAAGCAACCTACTTATATTATAACAACTCTTAGCAGCCAAGTTGTTTTCAATACCTTTGGCTTAAAACAATAACAGCGAGAAACAGGAGCGTGAAATAAAATGTGGAAACATCGTAATATTTGACCGCTGTAGTTAGTTATTAACAACAGAAGTTTCGTGTTCATGTCGGAACAAAGAACAGGTTTATTTAAGGGCTGAAGTACAAACGATAAGGCAGAGCTCCGTAAGAGGACGGCCCGAAATTATTATAATGGAGGGTCCACTCGGCAAACCCACCTACATTCCACGCGTTATTATTCATAAGTAGAGCCTCCACTAGGCGGCGTGGCCGGCCAGGCAGTTGTTTATTCTCTCACAATTACTCTGGAGTGCGTGACTCGGGACGCGTCACAGCGCAGCGGCGGCCGCACGCTACTTACTGCCCGCGCCCTGGTACTTGATAGGTACTTGCTCGATTACTGTTAGCTTTAAACCTACAGCGTTTCGCTTGGTACTTGTGTAATTGTTATGCTGGAACAGGTTGTTAGCAATAGATGAACGTTGCATTTACTTCATCGTACAAGGCAAACGGAATAATAAGGAAGAAATAACGACCAAATTAGCGCGCCCGTTACTTCCACGAGGCTGGGTTGACGACGCTGTAATTCCATTATTTGCATAATTCGGAATTTGCGTTAAATATACAGAGCGTTAGTATATCATCTCGTATCAACGCGCATTTATGAAGCGCCGCAAATAACAGAAACGCGAGAGGGGCATTGAAGCAAATTTGTGATCCGAAATTTGCATATTCGGTTACCGCGGGCAGATTTTAATCTGCAGTTGGTATAAATGGCTGTATGCAGTACGCGTCTTCGCAAATGAATAACAAGCCTTGATATGTACTTCACGTAAAAGTAGAGAGATCGTTCTTTGAATGGGTCAGTGGTGAAGTCATCTAGTTCACTACTGCGGCATGTATGGGTAATGCAATAGCGAGTCAAACCGGACCGGTTGGCAAACAAACCAACGGTCATCGCCACTGAGCCCATGCACTGGCGATGCAAGCAACCTCGCTGCAAGTAGGAGAACTCAATTTACTTGCCTCGTCTTGTGGATAACAATCTGTTATAATAAATTTCAGGATATAATGGCGAGGCGTTTTAGCGTTCGCGAATGGCTTTATTGTTGTGGGCTTTATTACTTCCTCCAATACTTCTTTTTTTAATGGTTAAATCCAATCTACTCCTTGTCACTGGCTGCCTGTATTGTGCCACATCCCTCCACCTGAACTGAGACGGAAGGTCGCATTATTGAGAGAGGTGACCAAGATAAAAGACAACCCAAGGCTTCCTATGCACCCTGAATTTATGAACCCTACCAAATGAAAAAAAAAAGACCTCTTTAAATCCAGGAATGCTTCCTACAGTATCAGCACAACTTTGGTTGAATCTGAATGCAACTTTAAGCAGGATTGGTTGCTGTCTTGGAGCACGTCAATGGCGGGAAGCTGGGTGCTCAAATTATACCCGGAACCAAGTTGAACGGATTTCATCTGCCGAGACGGGTTTGGTGTACTTTAAACCGCCTACGTACGGGCCATGGCCGCTGCGCCCAATACAAGCACCGTTGCGGTTGGGTGGACTCGCCTGCATGCGAATGTGGCGCCGAAACGCAGACCATCGACCACATTATTCGGGACTGTCCTTTAACCAGATACACCGGTGGCCCCCCTGAAAATCTGATCAGACTCAACGACGAAGCTGTACAGTGCATAATCGACTTGAAAATACATTTATAATCTCTGTATCGTATTTAGATTTAGTCATACGATTAAATAAAATAATGGTTAAATCATTTTAAATGCTGGTGAAACACTACGTAATTTTAAATATAGTGGAAGTAAGCAATAAGCGTCGTGATTTTTAGACAGACGACCTTGATCACAATCAGTGTCGCATAACATGAATACTGAAACTAAAGGTCAACCGGTGGAATTACGTAACTCATAGCGTGGTGATGAATCGGATGTTTGCGTCACCGCAACTTCTCCGTATTCGCGCTGTCTAAAGAGGTCATAGAACCATAGTAGACTTCGACCGATAACCGAAGGTTCTCACAGAGGCGGACGGAAATAGTCGTAGTCGATTCACTACGGCGATTACTCACGGGGCCCGTGTGAATCGAGACCGTCCACTCCATTCAGTTACGACGCTCGCAATGGTCGCAATTATTGGTCCGCGACTGAATAGTGACGCTGTCAAATGGGCGCAGATGCCGCTGACATACCTACCGCTAATATTAAATCATTCAGACGAATTTATTAAAGAGGATCCTATAATGAGTATTCAAAAAAGTTTTAAAGGAAACGGATAAAATTTCTATACCTTACACTAAATTATTAAATATTGTGTGGCGTTTTAACATAAAGCTTAATTAAACCAAAAAAATGTAATTGCGAGGAGAACACCATTGTTCCCCAAGTAGGTAACGTTAAACGACGTTGAACCAGCCAGATTCAGTACAATAATTCTATACTTATGCATATTCACATTATATCCGTGCTATCAACTTCGCCCATCTTTCGCCAACGTTTGATTATGAATATTTTTAATGGCCAGGGAGGGGTCACGGGAAGAACAGAAAAGGATTAAATCAAAAATGTAAATAAGGAATGAGAATATTTTGCAGCGATCGATTTTGCAACGAATGTATCGAATCGAATACATATTTAATTTGCCATTATGGTAGTGATGGAGGCTACCCAGCTAGACAGATTTAAGGATGTCTCTGAACTCAACTTTTTATTTCCAAAATGACAGCGACCAAGATCAAGTCTAGTTTCACTAGGTAATTGTTTCCATCTGTTGCTCCAGCCATTTTACTAACTTATTAGGCGTCCAATTCTCGAAAGATGTTCTGCGAAGTGTTGCATTGTTAGTATTGGGTAATACGCCTAACCACAAAAAAAAATCAATATTAGAGCATAATCGACAGCGACCTAGCAAAATCATAAAAAAATATACTTCACAAATTAAGCGACCATCATCTTCGCGCCCCTAAATAGCTAATTAATTTTAATTATTTTCCAATACAGTGGCATCACCAAAGTGTATACTTAAAAAGTGACATTAAATTCGGTAGCCTGTGGGGGGAGAAGAAACGCGGGCGGAATGCGACGGTGGGGAGGGGGGGGGGGGGGGCGCGGAAGGGTCCACAAAAAACTCTGGGACGGTACCTGAGTACCTGAGCTGCCATTGACCTCGCTTCGATTAGGCCTGCCACGGTATAATGCATCGGTGCAGCACATCTAATCCGATTTTTTTCTTGCTTGTGCTTTATTTACTACCTAATGTTGAGCGAAGCGTAAATTAATTTCAATTTGTACCTTTTTTGCCCTCGTTCAAACTGATATATGAGATACAATCGTCTTGTGTATCACCGATGAACTATCTTGCATACATACGAACATCATGTTACTCACAGATGTCTCGTATCTCGGTTAGAATTCTCATCCTTACCTGAAAGAAACAAATACAGTATATTATTCAGTATTCACAGAAAGTAGAAATTTTATATCTATCTCACACGAAATATACTTCATTAGCGACTAATTTGTGTTAAAACTTGGGAGGGGTTCGCTAGGTTGTTTAATATTCAGCCGGCGTCGAGAGCTTTTCGCTTGTAAAAGTACTCTTACCTTCGCAAGAAGATCACATCAAGATAGAGGAAACAACGCGAATTTTGAAACGTTATGTACAATCAGAATTGTTTGTCGTTCCGATAAATACGTTATGTTATTGGGCATTGCATGCGACGTCCGCTATGCATACAAAAATCATTGATTGGTTGATTTTGGTTAAATATTGTTGACTGAAGCCGATATGCCCGTCGCGTGCGCCCTGATTGGGCGGGGACAATCAATACGACGGGACACAATACACCGGAACATGAGGACATACAATTTTAAAACTTGTAGTACGAAATCAGTTCATATATTATGTATAAGTTCGTCAGTATCAGTATTCCGAACTGATGCGTATGAATGTAGTAGGAGACAAAATGATGTTAAACACCAAGGAAGGGAAGAATCTGAGAAATAAGGTAGATATGTAACTCCGATATCGATGTAACCTAACCACCAATGTTCCTTTCCTTTATGTGAGAGTCACCAAGATATACATGTAGAAGTAGAGGGTAAAAAACATGTTGATGATAAACAAGTTTAAAGTGTTCACCGACGCTACATAGAATTGGATGATGTGATGAGACAAGAAATCATTCCCGTTTATGAGGTCTAAACTAGCGTCGAAGCGTTATGAAATCAAAGTGCTTATATACGTAAACCTAGTTTCGGACACGGACATTGTAAACTTCATAGAAACTGATATACGGCTTGTCGTTTTGTAGTACTGGATAGTGTTAAGATTGTTTCCGTCGTGTCCGTCGTCGCGAGGCCGGCAACACGACGCATTTGTCTTGTCGAAGTGTCTTTGTAGCCTATTTATTGCCTCCCTATTTGTGTTCCGTGATCAAATACCACGTTCCCGTCTTGATCTATGCCCGTAACAAGTTCATTAGCTCCCGTTCTAATTTTGTTGACCATTTAAAGTATCATCAAAAGGACAGGAAGAAGAGAACATTCGTCGGTATATTTTTGTTGTCATGAATGTTTATTTTACTGACCAAAGCATATTTGAATAGTATTCATGGACACACCACACAATGGTGCGAATATTAGAAAAAAAACGAACTCGTCCAGTGGCACGAGACAACTTTCCCCCAAATCAAAGGGTGAGACACGTTTTGTTTTCTTACAATTTATTACGCTGTATCGAGGCAGGTGTGGACGAACAATGTGCTTCGAGTACAAAGGTGTGTCGATAAATCACCTCGGTCAATCTGAGCAGACAGACCGAATCCAAAGTGATGAATAATAATAAGCTACGAGTAAAGCCGTAACTTCCACTTCAACGATTATGCATGGATTGGGCAAGTCTGCATCTGAGTGGTATTACCGTACTTGCTTTGATTTTGACTGTTATCTCGTTGGACGTGTTGTAGCCATATCGCATTCGTTGATCTGTGTCGCGCTATGCGCATTTCGCAGAGTCGGTGCCGTGCAACAAGATCAGCCCGAGCGGGGTAATTACAAGTGAAATAGTGGCAATAAAATGTCACTTATTGCCAACGACGCTGTAAGTGTTATTTACGGTATAAATTATAGCCGTAAACCATTAGAGCTTTTATTGGTTACTGCTATGAGGGTTGATGAACGTGTGTTTATCAAGACGGGAAGGGTAGCCCTGATTATTTTTGGATCTGTAATGCTTCGACGGGTTCTTATGGCTTCAGCATACATTATTAATTCTTTGACCGCGACGACCATTGCAAACTTAGCGCCAATTTGAAGTGTACGCGCACGAACTTAAAGTATATTTTACACCGTAACCTTTGTCGACTGTGTGGCGGAAGGTTCAAGCGTTATTGTGAGAAGTGCATTATTCCTAAGATCTAAAAATCAAATTACGACGGTCGGCAGTGCGCCGGCGCGGTAATTACAGGCGCCCGTGATTAATGAGCAATCAGACCCTTGCTCAGGGCATTAGGGTTGAGTTTCTCGTTTTCTACATTTTGATTTCTCTGTGATTATCTTCATTGTTTAGAAGGTGCTTCGGATAAACGAGGATTATATGTTCTTAAGATCTTTAAGAAAGTAGTGAGCAATTCTTTTTCAATACTTACCGTGTAAAAACTTCACAAAACTAATTTTGTTTTAAGTGTACTTATTTTACCACATAAAGCAAAAAACAACACTGCTAATTGCTCCCTCACAACAGTTGTCTTTTTAATATCAAAAACCACACAAATTATTACTGACAATGACAACCCTGTGGCTTAGCTTATGCTTTAAAATTGTAAAGGCACGGTCGCGACATTCGATTTTGTTCCATAAGTCATCGTAATAAGTGTCTCGATACAGTGACGTGTTAAGAATACCTATGGTGGCTGCTTTGTCATCATTCCCTTAGCTCCTTTAAGCAAGGCCTCTCAAAGGAATTCCTTCAACAGCTGAGCCTTAACTGATTAATGTTAGGACGTGGAGTTTTGAAACTATACTGCTAAGATAAATTAAACAAGGCTCCCTTTAATTAACAAAAGATCAACATTATTTTTAGCTTCGAATTTGAACGCAGTATCGCAGGAGAGTGAGCAAAAAGTATCTTGTTACGCAAAAATATTTCAACAATAGAAACTGTGAAACAGGGCGACTGAATTCAAAATTCCAAATTCAAATGAACAATCAAGTCTATTTACAGAAATATAAAACAGTCCACAGTTAACAAAAAACAAGCACAACAATAAAATTACATGGTTCAAGGAAAAAGCCGAACAGGTTCTTTGAAATATTCCAAGTATTTTTAACCACTGTTACGCCGGGCGTCATGTAAGATAGAACATAATTTGGAACTTGTTCTAGATGCAAAATTATCGGTGTTTGTACTGGTTACTCATTTTTAAGAGCATTGTAATATCATGGATGGTTACAAAGGATTAAATGAAGTCATAAAATTTATAAAAATAATAGGATTTGGGTACATGTTATCGTTAAAGAATACACTCCGGAAAGCATAATTATAAAGGCAGAACGGAAAAAGTCATAATTTACAACATAATTTACTTACACAAAAATCCAGGGCAAACTGGCCAGTTCGTAAGTCGGGTCCAACTATAAAACGCGACTAATTAAAATTGCTAGCGGAGAGGGTAGATGAATTCGGGCGTGAACAACGCGCACAATGGCTAGTTATTACAGTAATTGAAGTAGGAAACCTAACGTGTTATTAGTGGGGAGCCGGCCAGTGATGCTTCGTGCTGTGTCGATGGAATCTGCATAATTGTATGTGAAATCGACTTAACGGTTGTGATGCTACGATTTTTTTTCATAAAAACTTGTTGTGCAACTGTGGGAACGTTGTTACGGCATAACGATGTTTACAATGCAATTGATAGTTGCAGGTTGATTGGTAACGGAATTGAATTATCATCAAGTTGAGTAAACAGGGAAAAGCCACATCTTTATGTCTATAGCATAGACAGACTAACAAAAGGCACCCAGCGCAGCAGCTGAAACTGGTCACTGCCGCCTATAGACATTTGCAACACCAGATGCGTTATAAATGCGTTCTCGCACCAAAATGAACCTCCTCTTGAACTCGCGATCTATACTAATACATACTAATACTGGTAGGTATACCAGTTATATTAAGTCAACTGTTACCGGAATTCGATCGTAAACTCTGCAGCTGTTACTAGCCACACAAAAAATATACAAAAATCTTGAAAAAAAAATAATGAAACTATCAATCAAATGGGGGAAGATCAATAATTGTAGTAAAGTCGATATGCCCCGCCCAGCTCTCCCCGTCGACACTGGGCCCTGGTAACCCAATATGCGACTACGCGAGGGCAGGCCAAAGATACACACAGACTAGATACGGCATAAATATTTACACGTGTCTATTAAGCCGGAACCCCACAGATGCGGCACGGTCGAGCTACGACACGTGGGTACAGTCAAGGGCATTAATATGTATACACCTTTGGACCTTAACACAACGGAACAGGATGCAAAAGTGTACACATATTAATGCCCTTGACTGTACACATTACACAAATGCTTCGTATCAATATGTAGGTGGATACTTCCATATCATCCACAGTCACTTTATGGACGGGGAATACAATGAACCCATATTTAGCGTAGCGTGCGTCGCAGTGACTTTCCAGCCTTAGTATATATACTCGTATATGTTATAATAGACTTGGACGTGGTAGCGTAGTGATTTAACCTACCGCCTCTCATCCTTAAATCCATCTTGCACGTGTGTGACATCCCTGATGTACACTGGACCCAGGGTGAGCCGTATAGCCCAAACCCCCTCGCTACTAGAGGAGGCCTGTGCGTGTAGGTACCCAGAAAATAGGCTGTGGTGTTAGACATAAGCCGACTAAAAAAGTATTGGTAGGGCCGCTCAATATATCCAGCAAAAAACGGAAGTAAATAATCAGATAACGCGCTTCATAAACCTCTGTTTTATTTTCAGCAAAAAAGGGTGGTTAATAAATAAATATTGTAACAAAACCGTCATGTTATTTTTGTAAGTCAGGTCAAAAAAGATTTCTCTTCTAGGTTGGTTTTATGTCGGTTTTAAAAACGGGGAAGAAGGGGCGGTGTGTGAACAAACCGGGTGGGGTCCGTCCGTACGACCCCACGTCACATCGCACAGCTACGGGCTATTGCTTACGAGCTTTACGAAATATTTCAATTGGACATCTTAATATTTGTTTTTTTTTTCATACGCAAATTCATACTTGGCCAATTAATTGTAACAGTGATTTTTAGGTTAGGGGGGATCTGCCGCGCGGCATTATTTTTCCCAATCAAAAGCGTTTAATTGGGAGAAATCGCACTGAATTTCAAAACCACAAAATTGCAAAAAAATCGGTTTGTTGAAAGTAACCAAGAAAATAGATTGCTTCATTTAAACCGCCCTATAACAGTCTGTTTCATATCATCATTTCATATCTAGTTATCATAGCAAAATCTTAAAGAGAAAGGGCTCTTACTCGCACGTCCATAAAAATGGTTTGTTATTATTTAATTAAAACAAACGGAAAAAAAAATATCTAGCTGAAAGGAGTTATCGATCCGCTGGGCAGTCGACCGATATTTATCCACATCTGACTAAAGAGTCTGCGCTGAATGGGTGGCATCAAATTCGTATCACAAAGGGTTTTTAAAGGGTGTCTCTGAATGAGTCGCGTGCCGCGTACACGTGCGCACATCTCGCGGATTATGCTAATTTACGCAATGTCCACTAACATGCATTGGCTGTTAGTGGATTAAATAATAATATTGGACAAGTGGCGTTTTGCGCCGTTTAACTAAAACATATTCTTGTGAATTTATTGTGACGATTCTTGTATAGATTTAGAAAAATAAGCCTACGTATTTTAACGCTAACATTACTTTACACATTTTAAAACCAGTCGGTGTTCATCTCGTACGGTAGGTATCAAGGGAAAATGGGGTCAAAAAGTGATGAATTATTTAAGTGATATGTGGTAGAAATAGCAATTAGTTATCGATATCTACATTATAAACTACGCATTTTGTGTAAGTAAACAATATGTTCGAGATTTAAACGCTGATAAAACGATCATAAATGTTACCAACGTTGTTTGAACTGCATTTAACCATAAGTAATAAAGAAAACATAAAATCGTGTGAACCGCCAAGCAACAGAACAATATAGCAGGCAAACTTATTGCTGTTTATTTAGGTAATACGCAAAATGCAAACGCACGTGCCTCCCCCGACTTGAGACAACCCTTCGCGCAACGTGCAAGCGTTGACTTGTGCCGAAATTTAATAAATTCAACCTTATGATTAGCGTTTAAGGGTTGTGAAATGTAGTATTTATTAAGTTGGTGAAAGTTAAAGTCGACTCTTTTAGTTCAAAATTAAATATCATTGTTCGCAACCCTTATTAATGCAATGCCGAGCTCCTGTGAGCGGCATTATGGAGCAGGGTGGATGATGGATTTATTGTTAGCGAGATTTGTGTTGTCACCTTTATTTAATTAATTACGACCTTAATATTCTGATTTGAAAATACTGCGACTTTTTAAAATAACATCACTGAATGATTTTTATAATTGCTCCCTTACGCAAAGCAGATAGTAGTTAATTTTGTGGAAAACAATGTACCTAACGTAATGTTTTACAAGAAAACTTACACGTGTCAACAGGGAATAACAAAGAGTTTACTAAACAAGCAGCAATTGCAATTTAAACGTAAGCTTTAAACTGCAATACGTTAACACAAGATAGATCAATGTCTAGATATTTAATTGGAAGCACGCCCACAAAACTAGCTATTAGCCATAGCTGATCGCGAGAACGGCCAGATGGCCGCGTATCGATCCACGCACGGACGAGCAGCTCTGTTTATTGTTAATCGCAATCTCGACTAGCGATTAGCATAACCATTGTTGTGCCCCGTACTATTACTACACATGTTATCGCTTAATGAATGGCCGGTGACGTTAGTTAGAACTGCAAAAAGCACTGTAACTGTAGTTACGGGCGCTCGCATGATTTTATTTCTTTTCTAGTTTCGTGGCAGTTTGAGAGCCGTGCCGAGTAGATGAGATATAATAAAACAGACGAGAACTTGCTTAAGAAGAGATAAATTCAGGAATTACGTCATTGTCCAGGTCTCACATTCTATTATTAATATATAACTTACATATAACTATCAATTTATCAGGGCAATGAAATATCAGTTTCTGAATATAACAAACAAATATCATCGTTAAACTTAACATAGAAAGGATCGACAAGTGCAACAATAACTTTCATACAGCGGGATGCGTTCAAACACTGCAGAATAATAACGAAAAATAAGCGAGTTAAAGCCGCCGCGACATTCCCACGGGGCAACAATTAGCTTTTGATGTTTCACCAAATTCATGGCGGGCGTTGGGAGAAGCAACGAAATGAAAAGCCGCACCCTACGCGGGGAGTATACGTACGTATAGTACATAGGCATCCGCATCGACCAAGCTCGTATTAAGGGATCACTCTTCGGTGTTTGTACGGAATTTTAAAACGGTTAACTTGAATTTGGAATCGGCTTAGCATAACTTAGAAAAGCTTCGGCGAGTCTTTGCCGAAGCGCGACCTCGCCGGAGACTTAGTAATTCCATGGCTCATGGAGCGTGGAGGAGGCACATAAATAATCTAATCCTCGTTAGGCGGGAGCTGATAATCCCGAAGCAGGCATCGCCGTGCAAGCAAGTGACGGCAAGCGACCTAGCCAGCGCCAAGACTAATTGCAACTCTCCCAGCCGGTAATCCGTTCACAGCGGGCGACCTCCAAATTAAAAACCCCCGGACAACTGTCCAGCCCGGCCCGCGTCCCGGATTATGGCTCCCACGGCGGTCCGTATTTGTACCTACACAGGAACGTGGGGTGAAATTGTAAAAACTTAGCGAGAATTTCCAAATCCAGAGATGAAATAGTAATTTATCAAAGGATTTTGAGTGTCCCTAGGAGCGGAAGTGAAGGATGGATTCCCTTTATCGCAAATTGCAGTCGTATGCTTATCGAAAATTCTTGGGACAGCGAAAAGAAATCTTTGAGAACCCAGAGCGTTAAGGGATTTCCATACTTTCGAACAAGTTGGGGAAGGAAACCCGTGATCGTTTCTGGGTTGAGGGTTTACACTTCATTATGCTGAGGACAGCGGATGTTACGTGGTGGGGATTATTTATCGGCTTGGAACGGGTAACGTATGTGGGATGCTTTAGGCAGGTACATACTTAAACGAACGCACCGGTATTAATATTCAAATGGCCTTTGGGCGAGCGGTGCATGATCCCCGTGGTATTAGTGCTATTAACATTACGGTGCAGCGGACAGCGAATAAACAAGCCACCGAATGCGCTGCAGGCAACGAATGCTCCCTTGATAAAATAATAATAAATTCGCTCGCTTAGGGTTATCATATGCAGCTGCGCACTTTAGCACTAGTTTTATAGGCTACTTAAGCGAAAGTTAATGCTAGTACCTCCATAGTAAACGATGATGGTGTTATAAAAGTTCACATGGTGCGGATGTCAGTGTTTTATAGCGGTCAATTATAAGTTAGAAATAGATTAACGCTCTTTAATTTTCTCGTAGAGTCGATGATGCGTGCAGCCATTTCCGTCATAGTATCGAACAGCTGTTGGGAAGGTTTACGCCCTTATCCTTGCACCTGCGGCCCCTTGCCCCGCGCTGATGTCATTTCACCCCCTTTAGCCTTAATTATAATCCTATTAACGAAATCGTTTCATCCCCTCACCTAGGGCCATTGCATTACTAAAGATGTTGAATTTTTCACTTCTTGAGTGACTTTTAACAGATTAATAAAAGGTCAGTACAGTTTTCCCATATAAACACTGGTATCATGCCTAAGCCGGAATAGTTTGGGGTACGAACGAGGCACACGTGGCAGATATCGGCATCGGGCTGCAGATAACAATCGAAGCTTTCGTCGAATACTCGAATGCAATCCACAACCCCTACATTGAATGTTTGCGATAGGTTAAAAAGATTCGTTAGCATCGACCGGTACACGTGTGAGGGTACGAATCCACAAAGGGTTCCATTTTTTTCATTCATAGCAGAAAAAAATCACCGACAATTACCAGATTAGGGGTGAAAAGGTAGGGGCGGTGATATTTTCCTTTCAATACGTTGAGGCGATGTTCTTTTTCTTTCCAACGCTCGGATGAAGTTTCCCCGGCGGAGAATGTTTTAATTAAAATATCCTCGGAAAGTCGACGAATGCCTGCGAGCGAGGCGCCCTGTAATGACCGTGGCGGTTTGTGTTTTCAAGTTAAACCTGTGGAACCAAGTAGAATGTAGCTAATATTTATAAAGTCTAAACTTCTACAGAGAAAATAGGAAGTATTTTTAAGATGTCAGAAAAGGGCTCATGTAACGTATCTAAAAAGTTTATAAAAAGTATGTAATAAAACGATATAAGTAAAACAGTCTAATAAGTGGGTGGGGAGATAAGTGCACGTAATTTCAGCGCGTCCGCCGCGCTCGCGGCGCACACGCGAGCGCGTCTGTCGGCCAGCCAGCAATGATCTGACTTTAACAACCGAAAATAACCATTATCATTAATGCGGTAAGAATGTTGTAAACGCAAAAACATTGTGGTCAAAGGGAATTGGACGACTGAACGATCATCTTTTGTGCGAGCGACACTAATTTTGGTACCGCTATGTTATGGAAACTGCTTCCGAGTTTAGCATGTCGTTGTTTGGATCTGTTTGACTTTGTACCGTGATTGTCGGTATTTATAGAGCAATTTAGAGCAGTGACACAGTACTGGGTCCTTAAGACCCGCAGCATACCGAAGACCCTCTACTGCCGCTTTTCAGTACCCACACAAAAGACGACAGCGATCGATCGGCGTCGTCGTTCGTGACTATTGTTCCGGGCCGCGAATGCACCACTACCGTACATCTGTTTCGTTCCTTTTGCCTCGCCCTGCATAATGAAACCGGCCCATTGTGAAGAAAACATCCACAAAAGAACACGCACTTTGGCGTTGGGCCCGTATTTTATAAGAAAAATAACAGACGCCCCGAGGCTAAATGGTGGGCGTCAGCCATGTCGGAAACGAGAAAGTCGATGCAACTGTTATGACATACGCGGTTCGTTAGAGTTATTGAAAATAAACAATTGTTCGCGCTTTCATGAAACAGATCCACGCACTGAGCATATTGTTATCAATAGAATGTTTCTGTAACCAAAAAAAATATAGATTGTATTTTATATCTAAACTAGCTTCTGCCCGCGCCTTCGTCCGCGTGGAATTCGGTTATACCGTTCCCGCGGGAATTGAGTGTTAAACTATAATAAATTATATACTAAAACATTCCTCTTGAATCACTCTATCTATTAAAAAAAACCGCATCAAAATCCGTTGCGTAGTTTTAAAGATTTAAGCATACATAGGGATATAGGGACAGAGAAAGCGACTTTGTTTTATACTATGTATAGTGATGAAAAAGCTGCAACATGAGTCTTGAACACATTATCAACGACATAATTAAATTAATCCGCCAATTAATCTTTTACAATTACTAACACTTTTGCAGATTAATTAATTCTGTAATGTTAATGCATGTTCCAACACTGTGTAAGCTGCATATGATATTTTAGAGGTTTACACGTTAACAGTAAATTGTGGTACTCCACGTAATTACAAGTGCGAGGTAACAGTTGGCAGATGTTCCGCTCAACCATTGAACCACCAACTGCTAGCTATTTATCCAAACAACGTAGAATTGTACCTATCCGCGGTTTTACTAAATTGCAAAGTTACTTTCTTACGGTAATTACGATGTCAAACATGCTCGACATATTTCGCGATTATATTTCCATCAATAATATTGCCCCATTACCCTAAAAATAATAAACAACTCGCAGCATAATATATTCAGGAAGCAGTAAATTATGATGACGGAAGGCAGTTTTATTAAAATTAAAACACATCGCTTTAAACTACAGTAAGCCCACCAGACTGTGCGGTGGCAAATACGGTGGAGTTAACCGAAATTTAGCACGAAACTGGCATCATAAAAAGTGTGTATTATAAATGCGGGCTCAGTGGACTCAAATTGTGCTTCCCCCGGGCTGAGCGCCTGCGCCGACGATTAAGTGCACTTAATTCCGTCTAAATGTTGCCCGTCGGGGAGTTGCCAAGTTGCTCCTGAGTCGCGCTCGACGATACAAACTAGGGTTCGCAATCGAGAGCGCCGGATCGAACACGACCTTGATGATTTATTTCATGGGCCATAACGTTATTTCGTTACCTAACATCACCCACGTTCATGGCATTGATGATCCTTGAAAGATACTTCAGGATACTTCATTTACGGTATCACATTGACGGGGCAGACAACAGACAGATTGGTAAAACAAACAGCGCAACTATTAAATCATACGTTATGCATTTTCAATTAGCAAAGCAATACATCAAGCACACACAACACACACATGTGGACAAAATCTAATCTCCTGTGCTGTATTTAAATGAAGTATGCATAAAGCCACGGGTGGGGCGCAGCGACAGCCCTGGGGCCTCGGCGATTCACCGAGCTCCCTCGCGTGAGCCGTGGATCAAAATTTCTTCCATGTCAGTCCAAATCCTAATCGCTCCCGCAAACTTGCGGTATTGATGCATATCTCTACAACAAAATTGGCCGCTTACTAACAGTTTAGGAACGGTTTTTATTGTAGAGTTGGAAGTTTAGTATGCATTACTTGATGCATTTATAAAATCAGTAGAATAACTTTTATTTTCTAGCGTCAAACTTAACCGTCAGTGGGGCAGTTTTTGTTATAGTGGCACAAAATGAAGACTTGTCCTGCCCACATGAGCTACAGCAAATTAAACCTGCTCTTAATCACACAATGATCATTAATGTGCACATTTCAAGTATTGCCACTAACCGCTTTTCAAAACTAAAAAGATATAGTTTGTTCGGTTAATTCAAACCTTATTGAGTTAACGATAAAGTACCTACCGTCTTGTTGGATGAAATCTTTTTTGCGGACTGATCGTATTCCGACAAAGCTGTGCGAAGTTTACCAAGTAGGTGTTTCGCGCAGCGATATCTTCGAGGCAGGTGTGTGATATGGTTGTTGTGGGAGATCGTTGTCATTTAAAGTTGCCAGAGCGTTAATTATGACCGCAATACCGAAGGTATGAAGTCATTAATAACACATTTATCAGCTCATTTAATGTTATGTTTTATTAAGGTATGTATTTCAAAAGTAAACGCTACGGAAACTGAAACAGAAGAACGATGAGAGTAAGAAAACTATTGCAATAAAAGTTGCGTAGAAAAAAAGTATAGGTATGAAGAGGGTGCTGAATGACTTCATGAAGTCATTGGTCACCAGTTTGTAACTGTAGTCTGTACCTATAAAAAATAAGACTCGGGTGTCACACCGAATGCGTCTGCGGCTCGCCTGCATCTGTACAGCACTATAATATTATAGCACTAGTTCTCGTAAGACACGCTTGCGAGCCGTAGCGGCAGACGCAGCTGCATTCGGGTGTAACTCGGCCTTAAGTGATTGGTTTCAAATAAAATCATTTTTTATTTGTCCAGAATACAGGTAATACCATATAACACTGTTTCTCGCCACAAGGCACTATTACTTGTTCTACTAGTTGATCGCTAAGCTCAAAGTAGCATCTAAACAGCGGGGCATCTTTCATATCAAAGGAAGACTATATCGTGCAGCGCAAACTTAAACGATATAAAAACTCTTACAACGTTAAATCTCCACAGGCGGCGTAGTGTACTATATCGTATCTTATAAATGAAGACATTATACGGAGGCAATATGTTCATTATCATAACGTCATAAAGACAATGCATTTCAATGAGGCAGAAGTGACTACATCATTTCATATGTAAAGTATTGCAATATAATATAAGGCTCTTGTATTACTTATTTAAATTTAATACGACCAGTTTTATAAATCCCAGTATTTATCTACCGTACATGTCAGCACCTGCCTGATAAGTTTCACGAGTAAGTTAATTAATTAAATGTGGCCAAATTATCAGTATTAATTTAAGTAGTTACTCTTAGAATAATTGCTCATCCTTTATATCATATGGTTGCTTTGAAACACAATATACGAAGTTTAATTTGTAATGCCATGCCACCCAGCCAAATAAGTGGCCAAAACAAAATGCAGCACACGAGTTCAGCACCATAATACAAATTCCACTTTTTGTCTTCCCTGTAATTGGCTCATGTTTTCCATTCGATACAACGGGAAGCATTTCTTGTAGCAGGTACCTCTGTAACTATGTGCCCTAGAGCCTAATTTGATTTTTATAAGTTATTAAAGTTTAACTTAAATATGGAGAAATAATGAAAAATAAGAAGTATTTAAATCATAAATAAAGTCTAGATACCAAAAGGAAGTTAATAGATGCGTTAGAGTTAAATCTGGAATGTTTAAACGAAATTGAGAAATTCGTATCGATTCGTGTAATAGAAATGTTACTGAGTGGATTCGTGTAATAGAAATGTTAAAGTTCCTGTGGAGTGGATTCGTGTAATAGAAATAAATATCTTCAAAGTCAAATATCTCGTAAACTATGAGGAATTTACCAGACGGAATTAAGGTGTAATGAATGTAGATAACGGACTCTATTCGAATTCATCGAAAAACGGGTAAAGTTTGAAGTTCGAAAAACAACCCGCCCGCGCGTGTTGATGTGCTAAAAACATACATGGGAGCAGGCCCGGAGATCGATGCTCGGAGTGATTGGAGTATTGAATGAGCGATCTCGCCGGACATGCGTGGTGGGCGTGATCCAGGCATACTGGAATAGGCATTTCGGTTAAAAGGTGTACTAAATATTAACCCCCTAGAAAAGTGGGGGGGGTTATTATAATAAATTGAATACGTGCGAAATTTGATTAAATGAGACGGTGAACTAGATCGGTGGAAGCTAGTTTGAGGTACATGGATTATCACCAAAAGGTAATAATTAAAGTGAGTTGGGAAAATCAAATAATTAAATAATTTTATTTAATTTGAACTGTTGAGCACGGCAACAGAGCAGGATGGGGGAACATTCTTGGGAGGTTTTGGTGGAGTAAGAGATGGAGTTTGTATTTTATATAAATAATGGGATACTCTGATTGTGGTATCATGATTTCTTATGTTTGCGTGTTTTGATTGGTTGGGAGAATCGAATGAAAGCCGAAATACAGTAAGCTGGACTTTTCACTCAAATGTTGGTCAGCAACACAATGACGTTTGGATCTTGACTGTGATTGGATATGACTGCCCCGTTAAAACAGATGATGTTGGAATTCGCATTACGGCTAGGATTTCTTATGTCTGCGGTGTTTGGAGTAACAGAGTGAACAGGATGATAACCGAACAATAGTAGGTTTGACGCATCGCTCAAATGTTGGTCAGCGACACAATGACGTTCGGATCTTGGCTGTGATTGTGTATGAACGACACATAAAGAGATGAGGATGAGAGTAGAACGCATTACAGCTATTCACTAACGTGATAGCTTGAGACTAGCAGGGAGTCTAATGCATTACAGCTATTCACTAACGTGATAGTTTGAGACGAGATGAGAGTCGAACGCATTACGGCTAGGATTTCTTATGTTTGCGGTGTTTGGAGTAACAGAGTGAACAGGATGATAACCGAACAATAGTAGGTTTGACGCATCGCTCAAATGTTGGTCAGCGACACAATGACGTTTGAATCTTGGCTGTGATTGTGTATGAACGACATAAATGAGACTAGAGGGGAGTCTAACGCATTACAGCTTTTCACTAACGTGTTAGCTTGAGACTAGCAGGGAGTCTAATGCATTACAGCTTTTCACTAACGTGTTAGCTTGAGATGAGATTGGGAGTCGAACGCAATACAGCTTTTCTCTTACGAGTGAGCTAAAGACGAGAAAGGGAGTCGAACGCATTACGGCTAGGATTTCTTATGTTTGCGGTGTTTGGAGTAACAGAGTGAACAGGATGATAACCGAACAATAGTAGGTTTGACGCATCGCTCAAATGTTGGTCAGCGACACAATGACGTTTGAATCTTGGCTGTGATTGTGTACGAACGACATAAATGAGACTAGAGGGGAGTCTAACGCATTACAGCTTTTCACTAACGTGTTAGCTAGAGACTAGCAGGGAGTCTAATGCATGACAGCTATTCACTAACGTGTTAGCTTGAGATGAGATTGGGAGTCGAACGCAATACAGCTTTTCTCTTACGAGTAAGCTAAAGACGAGGTTGGGAGTCGAACGCATTACAGCTTTTCACTAACGTGTTAGCTAAAGACGAGAAAGGGAGTCGAACGCTATACAGCTTTTCTCTTACGAGTAAGCTAAAGACGAGAAAGGGAGTCGAACGCAATACAGCTTTCACTTACGTGTCAGCTACTTGGAATGTTGGGAAACCGGCACTTTGTCATGATAATAAAACCATTTTTAACATTTCTTTTTCAGCTATCCTTTTTCAGCGCAGCACCTCCATACATATTTTTTACATCCTACAGATACGCCGTGTTTCAAGCAAAATTTATATTGTTTATCACACAAAGTTATCTATATATTGTGTCCACAGAGTGGTTCCTTTATAACAGGTGTACGACGGTATGTGTGGTGGTTGCCCCCGAGTGGTGGGGGGGCTTGGAATATTCGATTACTATATGGATGGAATTGTCCTTGATCAGGGTGCGCGTTGGTAGGAGCGTATCCTCTTCGCCACACCCATTTTTTTTTTTAATTTAAATTAATTCTTAATTTAAATGAATATTATTTTCAATTACATTTCTTTTCTTTTAATAATGGGTGAGGCGTTGCCATTAGAATTTAAGTGCTTTGCTTATTTTACTTCCAAGCTGGGGCAATTACCGACATAGCTAAATTAAGTTTCTTTGACACACTCGAGGCACTGATGTAGTCTTGGTTGAGCCACGACTAGACTACTCAAAGAATCTGGATTACTATCATGACAAAGGGACTAAACGATCACAAGCCAAAGGGAATTTAATTCCAACTAAAGAACGGATCTTCAAGACATGTTCTTGTTGATTCGTTTTTTATTTTTATTTTTTTATTTTTTTTTATTTTACCTTTCTATTTTTATAACATTTTCTTTTTTTAAAACATTTTTTCATTGAAATAACGAGGAAAATTCATCATGGAAATTGGGCCATGATGCGAACAGTTACAAATGGTGCCGTGACCAGGATACCATATAATATAAGAAAGGTTCACGTGTTGAGCCTACAAATGTTGTTCGTGAAATGGAAGTGTCAGAGATTGTGAGCCCGCTGCTGGGACTGCATCGGTGGTTCGGGTGTGTCATGAGTGCGATAACAATATAGACTAACGTGGGCTTCTTGTTGTTACAGATTTAATGTCTAAATAGAAAACGATTTAGTGCGTGGAAATTGAGTTTGTGTAAAGGGAATAATTTAGTGCGTGGAAATCGAGATTGTCTGTAAACAGAACAATTAGTGCTTGAAAAAAAGGGAAAACATTTATAATGGTGAGAAAGGCGGCTAACGTTCCAAAATCGAGAACGGTGATGGAAGATGACTCCGACAGTACGTCTTCGTCTGATGAGGAAGCTGTGGTGCGAAGGGCGACGACGGTACCTCCAGTGTCAGAGAAACCATCGGTATCAACGATACCTCCGGTGCCGACGAAACCCAAGTGCGCTACGGAGGACTCGAAGAGGAAGGCTACTACTACGGAGCGTGAATATGAGCCACACGTAAAGAAGACCAAGAGGAATGGGAGAGATTTGGCAATGCTGTACAAGATGATAGCACAGACTAATGCCACTTGAATACGATGATAAAGAAGCTGGACTAGGTGACGAACACGAATGTACCTAGGGACATTGCGACAGGAGTTTGGAAATGAAGCATTAAAAGCTTCAACTAAATCAAGCGAAGTGGATCGAGTCGCGTTAATATCGGAACAAGTTTATGTAAGGGTAAAACATATCAAACTTTAATGCCACTAAACCAATATTTAAGAATGATGGGTCGATACATCCTGTTACTTTTCTCGAAGACCTGAGAGTGTATCTTAAACGCATTAACGTGTCCGAAAATGGTTTGGATATAATTAGGGATTGTATACAGGGCAAAGCTCTCGACTGGCAAAGTTTTTTTAGTACAAACTGGAATAATTTTGAAGATTTCGAGAGGGATTTCCTGGTGACATATTGGGGAAAGGCTGAACAGAATGAGCTCCGAAGGGAGATTGTGTTCAGTAAGTAAACTAAAGACGCGTCATTTTTTTTAAGCTTGATGGACAAGCAAATATGCTCGCTATACATATGTTTCTGACATTATGCATCATTACCCTCGGAATGTTCAACAGCTGTGATTATTATCAAAGGGAACTTCCATCAAGGAAGCTTCCGAATTTTTTTTTTTTTAGACATTTTGACAACGTAAATAAACACGAGGCTATTACGTATAGCAATAAAGAAGCGAAATTGTATCAAGGTCTTAAAGCTCCAGAAAATTAGCAAAATTAAAACATTTTATACAGATTATTAAGCCTAAGGCATTGATGACTGATAATGGTGCCCAGTTTATCAGTAAACTTTGGAATAAAACTCTTACGGAAATGGGGATTAAGATCATACATACAACTGTAAGAAATCCCAGACCAAACACAACCGAAAGAGTAAATAAAGAATTGGGAAGAATCTTTAGGACCTTCTGTCATTATGATCATAAAACTTGGGCTACGTTGTTACCCAAGATTGAAGAGTTATATAATAACAGTTATCATGATAGCACAGGTTATACACCTTGTGAAATTTTATATGGCAAAAGTAATAAGATGAGCTTTGACAAGTATTTACCGCGGACGATAGACTCCATGGATGTGAATCGCATAAGGGAATTGGTGAAAGATAATTTATTAAAGGCAAGTAAAATAAGGCAAATTAAATATGATCAAAATAACAAATTAATTGAGTTTAAAATTGGAGACCTAGTGAAGGTCCGAAGGGCACCTCGTTCGGATGCGAAACAAAAGGAAATAGGTAAATTTAATCTATTGTATGAGGGTCCTTATGTGGTAGCAGCAGTACCTTTTGATAATGTATACACATTGTATGATGAGGCATCCAGAACGATTAGAGGACAATTTAACACCATACATTTAACAAGATATTATAAATAATTTGGTGGAAATTATAAGTGTTTCAAATTGTAAAATCTAGGGGTGCAGCATGGATGATGCGGTGAACCTGTGAAGATCAAATATGATTTATGTTGAAATTGTGAATTATTTTTATGTAACATTTTATTAATAAAAAAAGAAAAGAAAAGGGGGGAATGGGTCGAGGAATGGCTCGACCACAACTAATTTTGGTTAATACATTTGCTTGACAAATGTAATGCAGAATATGGAAGTGGAATTTTGATTTTAATTAAAATAGACAAGAAATCAGTTGTGATCGATGGGGTGAAGGTGGCGGCCGTTTCCGGGAAAATAAATAATAAGTTTTCAAATTTTGTTTTAATTCTCCTTTAAGTCAAAAGAACAAAGAAAACAATAATTTAGGGGTGCATTGTAACTATGTGCCCTAGAGCCTAATTTGATTTTTATAAGTTATTAAAGTTTAACTTAAATATGGAGAAATAATGAAAAATAAGAAGTATTTAAATCATAAATAAAGTCTAGATACCAAAAGGAAGTTAATAGATGCGTTAGAGTTAAATCTGGAATGTTTAAACGAAATTGAGAAATTCGTATCGATTCGTGTAATAGAAATGTTACTGAGTGGATTCGTGTAATAGAAATGTTAAAGTTCCTGTGGAGTGGATTCGTGTAATAGAAATAAATATCTTCAAAGTCAAATATCTCGTAAACTATGAGGAATTTACCAGACGGAATTAAGGTGTAATGAATGTAGATAACGGACTCTATTCGAATTCATCGAAAAACGGGTAAAGTTTGAAGTTCGAAAAACAACCCGCCCGCGCGTGTTGATGTGCTAAAAACATACATGGGAGCAGGCCCGGAGATCGATGCTCGGAGTGATTGGAGTATTGAATGAGCGATCTCGCCGGACATGCGTGGTGGGCGTGATCCAGGCATACTGGAATAGGCATTTCGGTTAAAAGGTGTACTAAATATTAACCCCCTAGAAAAGTGGGGGGGGTTATTATAATAAATTGAATACGTGCGAAATTTGATTAAATGAGACGGTGAACTAGATCGGTGGAAGCTAGTTTGAGGTACATGGATTATCACCAAAAGGTAATAATTAAAGTGAGTTGGGAAAATCAAATAATTAAATAATTTTATTTAATTTGAACTGTTGAGCACGGCAACAGAGCAGGATGGGGGAACATTCTTGGGAGGTTTTGGTGGAGTAAGAGATGGAGTTTGTATTTTATATAAATAATGGGATACTCTGATTGTGGTATCATGATTTCTTATGTTTGCGTGTTTTGATTGGTTGGGAGAATCGAATGAAAGCCGAAATACAGTAAGCTGGACTTTTCACTCAAATGTTGGTCAGCAACACAATGACGTTTGGATCTTGACTGTGATTGGATATGACTGCCCCGTTAAAACAGATGATGTTGGAATTCGCATTACGGCTAGGATTTCTTATGTCTGCGGTGTTTGGAGTAACAGAGTGAACAGGATGATAACCGAACAATAGTAGGTTTGACGCATCGCTCAAATGTTGGTCAGCGACACAATGACGTTCGGATCTTGGCTGTGATTGTGTATGAACGACACATAAAGAGATGAGGATGAGAGTAGAACGCATTACAGCTATTCACTAACGTGATAGCTTGAGACTAGCAGGGAGTCTAATGCATTACAGCTATTCACTAACGTGATAGTTTGAGACGAGATGAGAGTCGAACGCATTACGGCTAGGATTTCTTATGTTTGCGGTGTTTGGAGTAACAGAGTGAACAGGATGATAACCGAACAATAGTAGGTTTGACGCATCGCTCAAATGTTGGTCAGCGACACAATGACGTTTGAATCTTGGCTGTGATTGTGTATGAACGACATAAATGAGACTAGAGGGGAGTCTAACGCATTACAGCTTTTCACTAACGTGTTAGCTTGAGACTAGCAGGGAGTCTAATGCATTACAGCTTTTCACTAACGTGTTAGCTTGAGATGAGATTGGGAGTCGAACGCAATACAGCTTTTCTCTTACGAGTGAGCTAAAGACGAGAAAGGGAGTCGAACGCATTACGGCTAGGATTTCTTATGTTTGCGGTGTTTGGAGTAACAGAGTGAACAGGATGATAACCGAACAATAGTAGGTTTGACGCATCGCTCAAATGTTGGTCAGCGACACAATGACGTTTGAATCTTGGCTGTGATTGTGTACGAACGACATAAATGAGACTAGAGGGGAGTCTAACGCATTACAGCTTTTCACTAACGTGTTAGCTAGAGACTAGCAGGGAGTCTAATGCATGACAGCTATTCACTAACGTGTTAGCTTGAGATGAGATTGGGAGTCGAACGCAATACAGCTTTTCTCTTACGAGTAAGCTAAAGACGAGGTTGGGAGTCGAACGCATTACAGCTTTTCACTAACGTGTTAGCTAAAGACGAGAAAGGGAGTCGAACGCTATACAGCTTTTCTCTTACGAGTAAGCTAAAGACGAGAAAGGGAGTCGAACGCAATACAGCTTTCACTTACGTGTCAGCTACTTGGAATGTTGGGAAACCGGCACTTTGTCATGATAATAAAACCATTTTTAACATTTCTTTTTCAGCTATCCTTTTTCAGCGCAGCACCTCCATACATATTTTTTACATCCTACAGATACGCCGTGTTTCAAGCAAAATTTATATTGTTTATCACACAAAGTTATCTATATATTGTGTCCACAGAGTGGTTCCTTTATAACAGGTGTACGACGGTATGTGTGGTGGTTGCCCCCGAGTGGTGGGGGGGCTTGGAATATTCGATTACTATATGGATGGAATTGTCCTTGATCAGGGTGCGCGTTGGTAGGAGCGTATCCTCTTCGCCACACCCATTTTTTTTTTTAATTTAAATTAATTCTTAATTTAAATGAATATTATTTTCAATTACATTTCTTTTCTTTTAATAATGGGTGAGGCGTTGCCATTAGAATTTAAGTGCTTTGCTTATTTTACTTCCAAGCTGGGGCAATTACCGACATAGCTAAATTAAGTTTCTTTGACACACTCGAGGCACTGATGTAGTCTTGGTTGAGCCACGACTAGACTACTCAAAGAATCTGGATTACTATCATGACAAAGGGACTAAACGATCACAAGCCAAAGGGAATTTAATTCCAACTAAAGAACGGATCTTCAAGACATGTTCTTGTTGATTCGTTTTTTATTTTTATTTTTTTATTTTTTTTTATTTTACCTTTCTATTTTTATAACATTTTCTTTTTTTAAAACATTTTTTCATTGAAATAACGAGGAAAATTCATCATGGAAATTGGGCCATGATGCGAACAGTTACACCTCGTAAATCTTTCAATAGCCTTCAGCAATTATATTTACGATTCAATTTCTTTGCACTATTGGTAGTGAACTAAAAGGTGCCTCAGAATAGTCGATCAACTGTCGGTTATGTATTATGTTTATAAATAAATTTTTTCTTTCTATTTAGTGAGCAATCGATGAAAAAGCGAAATGCAATTTGTTGTTCTTTTATAGGCTAAAATAACCTACGACTTTTCTTTTGCCAACGAATTTATCAATATCCCGTATCTTTAGCTGGAAACCAGTGGAGCGCGAATCGACCGGCGTACGCCACCCACGGAGGGAGCGCGGGCGCTGCCGCGGGCATGTCTTGTGAACCTTGGGACGCGGCGAGACGTCTCGAGTGTCGGAGCTACCTGTGTTGCCAAAACCACCCCAGCACTAATACCTGTAGGTATTAGCAAATAACCCATCCAGGTGTGCCTTAGCCATAACGCAGCGGCAGGTTGCGATAGGTCACAAGTCAGGAAAGATAGTGTCATGTTGTGACATAGATTACCTGCGGTGACATAGGCTAGTAAGCTATGTGTGTGACGTGATAACCAATTTTATAGGTATTATGTTGAAACAACGAGTTGACCTGAGGTAATGGACCAGCTTTACATAAACAATTTACTAGTAATTAACCTTTCCGTGTTAAGTACGTGGCCATAAAACGCATTAAATTCAAACGCAGACACATTTAACTGCCACAGCATTTTCTAGTATTATCAGCTGCTTCATATTGAAGACGGTCCTGAAATATATAAATCGCGGGAAACTGCAGAGCGCAAGAAAAGGAATTCCTTGTCAAAACTGAGAGTCATCGAAATAAATGCTGTCGAAGACCGTGTACACGGACTGGACGCGGTGTCGGTAAAAACTTCGAGCCGTCGCTTATTCCATCTGCAGAGTACGTGGAGGGCGAACGATAAAAACGATCGCATTGCGCTTGCGAATATCGCGTTACGATCCGGCAATACTAATGTCGATTGACTTGGACACCCGCTTAAATGAGCAGCAATAGGACATTTTACAGCAACCACGTCCGCTAAATATGCACAACATGTTAAAAACATGTTAACTTGTTAACGAACCATTCTGACGCATTTAACCCGGGGATATAAAAAGAACACGGCGAATCCGAACGACAATGACACGTCAATGCCAAAAAACATTACATAATTCACTTGCGATTGGCAAGGTCAATGTCGTGCAGAACAAAGATCGCGAAAGTGGTCCAACGTTACGTAGGCAGCTCTCGGCTCGGCTCGCACGGATAATTGCGATGTAATCGGCGTAATCCATCCAGCAGCGGGTCTGGTTACTGGTTTCCATATACGGCGTGCAGCTTGCAGCCGCATAGAAGAAACAGCTGACCGCAGGCACGCGCCTCGAATGCATATTAATGTCTCACCAGTGGCATCCGCAAAAACACATATAAAATGGAAATGCTGCTATGAAATATCGAACCAGTTTGAAGTGCAGGCGCCTCTACGAGTATTATGCAATCGTCGTGTCGTGTGCGAATAACGTATAATTCTAGCAGCGGTCGTGAGGGAAAATGGATTTCAGTTCATCAAATTGTGCCTTCCCTTTTCACGGCAAGCTGCACTTTGCAACTATCAGCAGTAATTGATCGATATTTATCACCCTTCTTCCATTATGCAAATATGAACCATTTTTCGCTACGTTTAAATCAAAAGCAAATAACAATAAAATCTTCCTTTTACAAAACTCATAATGAGGTAAAAAAGCATGTTACGCCGACGATTTATCATCGTCATGCCCTGGTGGTCTAAATATTTGAGTTTTTCTATGGAGCAGTTGACCCATTTGAATTTTTGTACGGTGGTAATTACTGATCATGAAGGGCGATTTAGGATTTTAATTCAGTGTCTAGTGTATGATAGAGACGGCCATTACTTCGTTTATATTTTCACAACAGAGCTCCCTTGTTGTCGGAGCGGGGCGAGCAAATAACAATGAGTTCATCGGAGGGATCTCATTGTCCTGTTCACATAGTAAGTGGAGCCGTGACATTTCTCCCCCGCAGCGATGCAGCTGCCCCGCTCATTACTATTGGAAACATCCAATGAAACTGCCGTAGTAATTAACTATTTTAACAGCAATTAATTGCCACTTCTTATTGGGTATTTTGGTCTGAGTCTTTCAATAGCTTTTTTTTCTTGCTTCCCTAATAATATGTTTGAACTTTGAAGCTAAAAAGACTAGAACATAATGTCCTTAATTAGAAAATTGCCTCTTGCACGTATGATTTTTGTTTAAGTGTACAAATGCAGGATTTGGAGCAGCTGCCGGACTCGTACGAGATCGCTAATGGGCATTAACTCGATAACCCGCGGCTCTGCGGGGGCGCAACGTGGCCCAACAAAAGAACATTTCATTCCGTTGTTGATGGCAGGTTATTATTAAAATTACAAGTGATAAATAATATTGCGTGTAAAAATAACCGCGGCATTTCGCATCGTGATACACTTAATATGAGTACAAATTCAGCTATGTTTCTGGGGTTCATCAAGATCTCCTTTATGCTTATTCTCACACAACGGAGGTTGCCAAACGGATGGGTCGGCACATCATGTTTCTCTCCTCTACCTCCCTCTACCGGCCGTCATCTCAGATGTCATACACTTTCTAAACATATCCTCTTTAACACAATCCATCCATTATTTTTTTGGACTACTCTATCCTCAATCTACAAGTTTCTGGGATGTTGATCGATTTTTTTTTTGCCTCCCTTTATTGATCCGTCTAACTCGTCGCCATTTTCTTTTTGTTTTCTGACAAGTTATGTAAACTAGCAGGTGTCCCAGGTCGACGACTTTAGACCTATGTCCCTGTCGCGTGCCTGAGCTCCACGTTTATCGAGTGTTATTCGTATTTTATTAGTTAGTAGCGAGCGCATCGACATTATCTGTCAACGCTTGTTTTTTTACGACACTAGAGTGTTCGTATAATTTTTTAGAGTAGAAATTCTTTAACTATCTACTACATGTCTGCTTAACGCGCTTAAGAGTCACCCTTATTTATAGCTGTGTTACACGGAAATAAGCAATACTTTAAAAATGGAATTTTAAATTTTAGTCTATCGAGATTAAACTACCCAATAACTTTTAAAGGATTTACGACAAATTCCTGAAACTGTACTGCTAAAATATAATGTTTAAATTAATAAAACGAACGTAGATACTTTTAAAGATCCGGGTGTAATTTGACCTACAGGTTTTTACTGCATCCTATGCATCTAACGGGCGTTGAGAAAAAAGGTATGTTATACAAAAAAGAGGTCCGTAGCGAATTGCGTTTGTCTGTTCCGTCCTTCTCAAAGTTAATGATCGGGCGGCGGTAGTTGAAGGCTAGGTACGTGTTTATTGAGTTTTACTGTAAGGGGCCCATTAGCGGAACAGGTCGCGTAACTTTCCACCAGTGTCGGGAACAATGCTGGCGGCTCCTAAACCGGCTACGACACCTGCCTCAGAAACGAGGGGTTCCGAATTCCATTGCAAGGGTGCTACTGGTTTACAATAAATTTATGGATTCTATAGCGGACGAAATTCGGAGAATTTTCGGCTAATTATAGCTTGAATGTGAAGCAACCATAACCAGGCCAGATGAGGAAGTAATTTACATTTTTTTTTCATTCTCGATTAAGCAAATCGAAAATGTTTTTTTTAAGCTTAAGCATCTTTTAAACAAACGATTCTATTTTATTTTTCACATATTTTTTTTTATTTTCCTTTATGGATTCTGTCTGTCACTAATTTGGTTCAATTATTGCTTTTTTCCGTCATCGCCGACGGAATTACAGCTGAACTCCTGAAGGCGGGTGGTAAACCAGTCCTTAAGACCCTTCAGACGCTGTTTAATTCCGTCATCCACGAAGGGAGAACGCCGCAAGCATGGAACAGAAGTGTGGTGGTGCTCTTCTTCAAAAAAGGTGATAACACCTTGCTGAAGAATTATAGACCCATCTCACTTCTGAGCCATGTCTACAAGCTGTTTTCGAGAGTCATCACGAACCGTCTCGCGCGCAGGTTTGACGAATTCCAGCCTCCCGAACAAGCCGGTTTCCGAAAAGGCTATAGTACCGTAGACCACATACATGCGTTGCGGCAGGTTATACAGAAGACCGAAGAGTATAACCTCCCCCTCTGCCTTGCATTTGTGGACTACGAGAAAGCCTTCGATTCGATCGAGACTTGGGCTGTGCTGCAGTCTCTCCAGAGGTGCCAAGTTGACTACCGGTACATCGAAGTGTTGAAGTGTTTGTATGAAAACGCCACCATGTCCGTCCGACTACAAGACCAGACCACTAAGCCTATTCCACTGCAGCGGGGAGTCAGACAAGGAGACGTGATTTCTCCGAAGCTATTCACCGCTGCATCGGAGGATGCTTTTAAGGTGCTGGACTGGAAAGGTCGAGGCATCAATGTTAACGGCGAGTACATCTCTCACCTTCGATTTGCCGACGATATTGTAGTCATGGCTGAGACCATGGAAGAACTCAGTACTATGCTCGCTGACCTCAGCAGAGTTTCCGATCGAGTTGGTCTTAAAATGAACATGGACAAGACGAAAATTATGTCTAATGTCCATGTTGTGCCAACTCCCGTAATAATCGGAGGCTCTGCGCTCGAAGCTGTCGACCATTATGTATACCTGGGACAAACAGTCCAGTTAGGTAGGTCCAACTTCGAGAAAGAGGTCAATCGTCGAATCCGACTCGGTTGGGCAGCGTTCGGGAAGCTTCGCAGTGTCTTTTCGTCCAAATTACCGCAGTGTCTCAAGTCGAAAGTCTTCGACCAGTGTGTGTTGCCAGTGATGACTTATGGTTCCGAGACGTGGGCGCTCACGATGGGTCTCATAAGAAGGCTCAAAGTCACTCAGAGGGCAATGGAAAGGGCTATGCTCGGGGTTTCTCTGCGTGATAGAATCAGAAATGAGGATATCCGCAGCAGAACTGGGGTCACCGACATAGCCCGAAGAATTGCGAACCTTAAGTGGCAGTGGGCGGGGCACATTGCTCGCAGGACCGATGGCCGATGGGGCCGGAAAGTTCTCGAGTGGCGCCCGCGAACCGGGAGACGAGCTGTCGGTAGGCCTCCAACAAGATGGAGCGACGACCTCGTGAAGGTCGCGGGAAACCGGTGGAAGCAAGTAGCACAGGACCGGTCGGAGTGGCGAGCCTTGGGGGAGGCCTATGTCCAGCAGTGGACGTCTTTCGGCTGAAATGATGATGATGATGATGATTGCTTTTTTTTGGGGATTAGGAAAAATAAATCATTTTTTTTTTAAGAATTACAAAACAAACGCATTAAATATCTTAGACACAATCCTTATTCCAAAACTTTAAAAATGGTCATTTATCTACCTAATTTATTTATTTATTTAAACTTAATTGCACATACAAAATGTATACAATTGGCGGACTTAATGCCTAAAGGCATTCTCTACCAGTCAACCATAAGGCCAAACAGAAAGAAAAATGAGTAGGTGCATCAATATCAGAAAGAAACTACAGAAATACAAGGAAGATAACAAATAATTCCAAAAGAGGATAAATTTACATAAACGTACATAAAAATTATATAAAAGATAAACATACATAAACTAATACATACCTAATTCCTTGACAGTTACACAGATATTAACCTAGGCATGGCGAATACAAGTAGGTAGGTACTTATATGAATCTACATAATGTGTTGCACTTTTTCATCTTTAAATAACTGTTGTCAATGTCTTACTAACTTTTTCATTTGACATGGGCCACTATAGGGCTGTATTTTGCGAAATCGTTCACTTACAATACAAGTCGTTCGTACTATTAGGTAAATTCCCGTTTCGGAGAGCGGAAAGCTAGCTCGGCGAATCTGGCAACTATCACGGCTAATTCGCCACACCCAATGGCAAACCAGAAACTTATCCACTAATTGGTATTCCGATCTACCCAAACAGCGATCGCAGGTCCCACATATATCAGGAGGGTCGTAATTATAACCGGCCGATGTGAGCCGAGGTGTCGAGATACGGCGATATTATCGTGCGTTTTCGTTTAACTTTGCCGATGGGTATTTAATCTTGGAATTTAATAAAATGATCGAGTCGCGAGTGATTTATTGGAGTTTCTGCACTGGTCACGCGACAGAAGGCAATGTGCGTTGGGATTTTTTGATGTTTTGTAAAAAATCATCAGGTACTCTGATTCTGTTAAGTCTGCAGGCAAAGCTAACAACGATTAATTAGTTTCATTATAAATTCCACGAACCTAAAATTGAAATTCAAAAATATCATTTATTCAGCAAATTGGCCACTTAGGGGCAATTTTACACGTCAGAAAAAGAATTTACCAGTGCTAAATCCATACTAATATTATAAATGTGAAACTGTGTTAGTTTGTCCTTCCAACAAGGTAAACAGAAGAGAAATCATGTCAATGTAGACAAGCCAACGTCACAGGTAGGTATTAGCATCCCACTTATGTAGTCAGCGCCTCTCGAATTGTGTTTCAGGGTTTTATGAAATATTGATGAGGCTTTACGACGGAGTTTCAGACGCATCCGTATAAATATAATGTTTATGTCCTTACAGTACCGCTACACAGTTCAAAATAAGCTTTGCACTGTGCACCGAGACGGTTGAGTCGCCTTTTAACAAGCGATTCTAGCCCTTAACGTGGCGCACCACCAGTAAATGTTGTTGTTGACTGTATGTATAAAATCTATTGTGAAAAACAGTTTTTCTCGGTGTTACAGCACGAAAATTCAACTAAGAATGCGCGCGCAGCACAGCCGATGATGTAGTGTAGTCTATTATTGCTTAATCCGCGCGCGCATTCTGATGTCTGTTGTGTCGTGCTGGTACTGCTGGTAGGTACATTGTTTTTAAGTAGTCGATAGGAATCACCTTTTCTCAAACTTTGGAGTTTGATTTCTCAACAATTCACATAAATAGCAAGGCGTGATCTGACGTAATTTTCATCATGCAAACAATTAGGAAGTGTTATTGACTCATTGTTTACGCAGTCAGTATTTCGTCTCAACGTGTGAAACAAATACTTACTTTAATTTAACTATTAGGCATAAATACGGGGCAACCACAAGGATGTTATAATATGTATACCTACAGCTTACTCTATTCATGGGGGAGGTACTATGATAGCAATCAGCGAGTTTGAAAACTTCCAAAACTTTGTAGGGTGGTAGGTACAGGTTTACACAACTTAGAAGGCGCGTGGATTAAGCAATTATAGATTCTGCGTCATCGACTTAAGTGCTTCGCCGCGCGCCTTCTAAGTTGTGTCGTGCTATACTCAATATCGTTAAAGTAAGACGGTTACATTTTAAAACTAAGTTAACAGAGTTTAAAACTCCATGAACTGTCGAGTCAGTCCAACAAATGACAACGAGCGTGAAGAAGCAGAATTATACAATATTGCTGGTGACGTTTTGTAAAAAAGGAAACCATTAGGATTGAACTAAAAAAAATCCCCTCGTGCCGCGCATTGGGGGACGTCGCCTTTAGTTCGTCTGATGGCCTGTTGAATAATGTTTAAATAACATATCATGTTCGTCTTCATTTTCATAACATTGTTTTGCCGGTGACATTGTTTTCGGAGTAGAACAATTTTCTATTAACGGCCAGATAATAAATCGGAACCTAAACAACTGACAATACTAAAATGCATTAGCGCTTCGAGTGATGTAGAATATGCCCATAAACCTAGCCCTCTTTAGACGATTGCATCGGAAGCAGTAGAAATGCAACAGGATCATGCAGCAATCTGCCATCCAAGAAGGGGCCCCCTCCACCCTTGCAAACGTATCGGGTTGCTAGGATTAATTGCTGTTTACCCCAGGCCTGAGGGCAAATATTCCGAATTATATCACGCGAAATTGAGGACCGTTGTAATGCCAAATTAATAATGCCCCGCAACATGAACGAGAGGTGAAATTTTGCGGTTGAATTGGGGCGGCTAAGTACTCTTTACAATTGGAAATCTTGCAAGGATTTCCTGAAATTAGAATTTAAATTGCAAATAGGACGCATGTTTGAATTTCTCAAGTTGCTTAAGCGAGACCGCGAGACGTAGGAATGCGAGTCGTTCTGATTCGAATTTAACTCCAGACAGTCTCAATCTTCCCGAGTGGTCATAGGCAATTCGATTCGATGATCTATATAAATCGGCGAATAAATAGGTCGTTGACCACGGATTGCTCCGCTAAAACTTCACTGGTGCTTCAGTTAGCGTTCCGGACGATTATACAATGGCGGTATAAAGATTTAGTTTATAGAGCGTTATGTTTAAATTATTCGAAAAATTTCAAGCGTAACACATTAATTAGAAGGCATGTTTTTGTGCCTAACTCAGATAATTCTAATTACCATTTCGGCTCCATATCGGATGCTTACAGATATCTATTCAACGAGTGATACTGTTGAATCGTCTCCTACATTCTTGGTCGGCGTCCGAGCACCAGGAATGCAATAGGACAATGCGCCGACGGCCGGCTTGATCGATGGGATCCAATAAATAGTTGACTCAGCTTCCTATTTACCCGTATTAGGGCGCATCCTTGTATTCCTTGGCATGCACGTACATTTCCAGCATTTCTGGAATAAACTAAAAGAATTTAAATTAAAAATACAACACTTTCAAATGCGAATTACAGCAAATTCTCTCTGGGTAGGTATTTTCCAATATTTCATTTCCAAATGGATGGTTTCCGTCAGTTCCGATTCCGAGCAGCTTCGATGCAGCTGCGATCTAGAACTCTTTCTCTCTTAGCCTCTATCCGCTTGAGTGAGTATAGGTTTCCTCTATTGCACTCCATCCTTCAGGACCTTGGGCTTTTTTGGACACAATCCTTTCCAGGTACCTTGACAAGATCATAATGTCCATCTTGCAGTTATGCTAGACCCGATTAGGACAGTGGTCGGCCGCTGTGACTGTGACCGGGAAGAATCCCTGGGGTACGAATATCACTTTAAAACAAAACCCTTTCAATATTCAAGTTAACAAAGTTGCTGCGAAACATAAATAATACTTTCATGTTGTTTTCGTGGCACGGCTCCATTAATCGTCCTCGCACGTCCTTTGATAAAAAAAAGAATCTCAAATCGCGATTCACAATGCACCTAGACGTCTGGTGACGTCACCGCTCGTGCCGCCCGGGGCGCTCTGGCCGCCAGGTTAATCGGTATGCAATTTAGATAATAGTCAAGGGTACCGGCGAATCGTCCGAATTCGCCCAGTCGGTCACTAATTACAGATTTACGTAGCCGGCGGACGCACCCTAATGGCAATCGAATACCTAACAATATCCCATATACGTGATCAATTGCGTTCCGGTGATTAGTATTCTAGCAAGTCTGTATTTGCAGTACCATATTCGGTATCAGTGAAGCGTGGTGGAGACGCAGAGATAAGTTATCGTGGCAGTGGTTAATGACCGCCACCATTCGTAGAAAGAAAGTTTAAGGGACGACGTCGTGACACATAGATAACTCAATTACAACCGTGAGTAAGATAATATCAAGTTAAAAAAAGAAATAAAAACGGATGGCGTTCTTGAGGACTTGTCGTTGTCACCTCAGCGGTCAGCGCGCGCAAGTGTAGGCTGCCACTGCTGCGAGTGTGAAGGGAATTTATGATGGCTAAACCAATGGTTTATATTGCGTAGAAAAATATGCTCAAATGTCAGAGGTGAAAGAAACGGCGAGCTAAGCAGGTGCCCGTCCTGCAGCTGCGGATCGTTGCGTCGTTTTATTTTATAGAGCGCGACATCGATAATCGAAAAATTGACGTCGCGTTATTTTATTCAGTTTGCGTCTCGTCGACAAATTGTTAATTACGATTAATGTAATATGCATTTATTAATTTATCGCAGGATAGTATTAATTATAGCAATTTTAATAAAACTATAATAGTATTGCTAAGTTTTTAAAAAGACAACGATTAAAAATGAGACTAAAAACTTGTTTTATACTTAGTTTTATACATAGCATTATTCCATCTGCTAGTACCTACCTAGTAACGGAGCTGTTTCACCAACGTCTTCTGCCGACAATTAGAGCCTTGACGAGCCACAGCCATCCGATAATTGCATTAGCGCGAACCAGTTTGTTCTCAGCGTGCCCTTTGACTGCACTGATTCTTTCTGACACAAGAGTTCCGCGTGGGTGTGAAACAGACGCGTTTTGAAATAGGAGAATGGTCTGTGAACACGATCTAAAAAAGCCATCCGCGAGAATGTATCAGTCGACGATGGTTACCAGCAAATGGTTGCACAAGTTAGTTTATTGCATATTAAATTCAACGATAAACCTTTATCGAGGCATTCCGCTTTGCTGATTAACATAAACAGCATCGGACACTACTTACTCATGATGTCTTGACCATTTAAGTCCAGCAGAATAGTCGGATAAGTCTTGTGACAAAGCAGCATAATGATTATGTAGATACCTATGTGGCTGGAGTCCTCCAAGGTTGTTCACATTCCACGTTCACTAGGGTCTGAGCCTAGACTTGCGTGACCCGCCTCACTTGAGACAGGCACGATACACGATCTCTAGGAAAATGCAGCCTGTAAAATACCGCTAGTAAACAATAATGAGGCAGCACAGTAAAAGCTTTCGAGATAATCTGAGATTTCAAATTGTTGGCTTGGTATGGTGTTTTCTCGTCGCCAGCGTTTGTAATGTGGTTTTTAAGGGACTTGTTGAATTTGAAGCGATGGTAAATTTTTATAGGTCTTTGTTAACTCTAAGAGTGTTATTTACGTGGAGTGGTTTATGGCGATCGCAATATCAAGCGAGCGTCAAGGCCCGGACAGTAAAAATATAAACAATAATGAAAGTTGAACGACCACGTCTGACGCTGATGACTCAGATTCTGACCGGACTTGTAGTTTTATTGCTCGCGATGATCTTCACAAAGACAGGTATTTCGTATGGAGGCTGGGTAATGACTTCGAATTCCGAATCGAGCTGATTCATTACAATAGCAATGATAGCAAACGTCCTGATAGGGATGATTGATAATCACCGATTTTATTAATACCTACACAAATTTCATTTATTGCGATAATAGGTATCCCGTAGGATTTGATTTCATTTTGATTTCTTTGAAATGGAAATCCAATGAAACCCAATGTACAAAAACAATTTTCAGGCGCAGCTTTTTTTACCTCTTAAAATCTGCTGTTACAAACAAACTTTTATTTAAGTACTCGTCAAGACGGATCAAACGAGTCCAAACTCGACGGGGTTGTGTCGTTAAACCACCGAGTTCCTATGACCACCTTCCGGCTCCATTTCAGCTCAATCGGTAACCGGGAATTGGATCAAATTTAACTTGCCAGACTTGATCACAGACAAACAAACAAACATCGCATTAGGTGAAACGAAATAAAGGCTTGTAAACGAAGTGTTTATTTAATCAAGCTGGTCGGTATTATAGACACTATGATAAGATCATCTAGAATAAGATATCTACAAGTGTTTCAACAGAGAACGATCCGTCGTACATGCTATGCAATGCAACCTACCGAAACCAAAAGGCAGCGTGTATTCCGCTCGAGCCGGGCGCAGCGGACGAGGGCCAATGCGCCCGCGCACGCTTCTAATGACAGGGGGCTGCGGGCGCGGGGGAGGGGCGACCGGTCGCGGGACGCGCTGTGGTAAGTAGTGGGGTCTTTATAGGTTAAAGTACCTTGGTGAGAATATTGGATGCGTGGAAGTGCCAAGATGTACAAGGAAAAGTAAAAAGAGGGGATTAGTTGGTACACGAGATTCAAAAGAAATAAATTCATAAACCGCACAGGTGAAAAAGTGCGAAAAGAGTCGTGATACTCGTGATAGGATAAAAAAAATCTAGCTGAAACGGGTTAGTTAGTCCAAAAGCATTTTTCATCATCATCATCATCATCATTTCAGCCGAAAGACGTCCACTGCTGGACATAGGCCTCCCCCAAGGCTCGCCACTCAGACCGGTCCTGTGCTACTTGCTTCCACCGGTTTCCCGCGACCTTCACGAGGTCGTCGCTCCATCTTGTTGGAGGCCTACCGACAGCTCGTCTCCCGGTTCGCGGGCGCCACTCGAGAACTTTCCGGCTCCATCGGCCATCAGTCCTGCGAGCAATGTGCCCCGCCCACTGCCACTTAAGGCTCGCAATTCTTCGGGCTATGTCGGTGACCCTAGTTCTACTGCGGATATCCTCATTTCTGATTCTATCACGCAGAGAAACCCCGAGCATAGCCCTCTCCATTGCCCTCTGAGTGACTTTGAGCCTTCTTATGAGGCCCATCGTAAGCGCCCACGTCTCGGAACCATAAGTCATCACTGGCAACACACACTGGTCGAAGACTTTCGACTTGAGACACTGCGGTAATTTGGACGAAAAGACACTGCGAAGCTTCCCGAACGCTGCCCAGCCGAGTCGGAAAGCATTTTTAGAACGAGGAAAATACATATATGTTATCATTATCAGATTAATTTTATCTGAGACAATGAAACGAAATGAACTTGCTTTGCACAAGTTCACGGACGAATTTGAGACCATAATAACACAACAATGATAATTTCATTAGTCTGTCAGCGTGATGTATGTCGTCAGAAGCACGTCGGGTCTCATTCACAATCACAAAGTTGGCTGTGAAATATTCCGTCACCTGACAGCAGCTAATGGAAACCGTCGAAAGTTGAAGTAGAAGATTCTTAAACAAGAAAAAGTTTCTTATGCGATTCAAAACACGTCATGCGTCATATTGAATAGGGTGAGTATTTATATTCATGTTGGATACCCCAAGATGTTGCGGAATAATGAAATGACGTACATCACTTTCGAAAAAAACAACACTGAAAAAAATGGCTGAAGAAATACTGCATATAAATTTTTCGTTGGCGCATGAATAGGCTTATTTATATTTGATTATGGTCACACAGTTACCATGGTTTTCCTGTGTTTTCCTGTCCTGCCGAACCTTTTCGTGAATTTACATATACTAGAAGAATAGCCGCACAGACGGCTACACACCTCACCGCGCCCGGGAACCCGTTCGCTGTCCCTCGGCGCGCCCGGTTAGAACTCCTAACTTTTTATTTTACTCACCCTTTGTGGCTTAGGCTTGCGTGAACGCCCTACCGACGTCGGCCCGGCTATTCCGTGCTGCTCGGCTGTTGAAAGTTTCGCGCTAGTTTCGAATTGCAGTTTACAGTTAGAATATATACCTATCTAGACATTTACTTATTCCGTCCGTAGACGTGTTGTAAATTGTTCTAAAGGGGACTCAATTTGAAATTAAAGGAGTTTTCTACAGTTTCAGCGCATTGCTCGCAGTGATGATAGCCGATGGCGCCTGAAAATTCGCGAATAGTGTCCGCGTAACCGGAAGCCTTATGGGGGGCAGTCCAGTGGTGGACGTCTTCCGGGAGACTGATTTTTATTCGGTTTCTTTCTTTATAATTTATAATACAAAAAAAACAGCAAATGGTGTTTCATGTGATGGGAGCGAAGCCAGCACATATATGAAATTTACTGATTGATTTATTTGTTAACTAGCTTCCGCCAGCGACTGGGCTTGGAATCCGTAAATTATTTTCCCGTTGGGGTAGGTAGAGACCACAGAACGCCAATTGCAAGCATATAACTCCCCTATTCATCTTACAAGTATGAACATGTTACATTTGAGAACCTCACAAAATTTATTTATTTATACGTTACGAGTCTATCTTTAAGTTACTAACTTTATTAGTTTGTGTTAAGTGCCTAAAAGCGAAGAGAAAAGGATTTCAAACTTCTTTTGTGACTACCCCGGGCTTCAACCCCTATATGTACCAATGTACCAAATAAATATGATAGTTAAGGTACTTTTGGACTAGGTACAGGTTAACACAACTTAGAAGGCGCGTGGATTGAGCAAAAATAGACTCTGCGTCAACGGTTGAAGTGCTTCACCGCGCGCCTTCTAGGTTGTGTCGTGGTGTACTGTGTACAGTCAAGGGCATTAATATGTATACACCTTTGGACCTTAACACAACGGAACAGGGTGCAAAAGTGTACACATATTATTGCCCTTGACTGTACATAGGTGCGAATTCCGTTCAAATTAGGTATAGGTACAATGACAGAGATGAATCTATATCAATTGACCAGGCTATAAAATAGTTTTACAACGTCACCGCCATAAGTATGGTCAATTAAGGTCAATATTTTATTATAAAGTGATCTATCATTTCCCATTTTTTTACAGTTGTCATATGACTCCAATACTACATTACAACTGGTTCCTAAAACTAAAGGTCTACCCTACTGCCACAGAATATTTAATAGTCCTGCATACAGAACGGCCAGGGAATCAACCGCCTGAAATCTAGCCGGCGCAAAACTTGCGCCCAATTGACCCTTACCGTCCTTTGTTTCATCCGGAGATGGAGAGTGTATCACTAGCCCGCGTAGTTGGTATACACACATTTACAAGTGTACAGACGTCCTCGCACGCACACAGACGTCCTCGCACGCAAACATTAACACTTCATTCGAATTGTGTTCGAAATCGTGCTTTTATAGGCTGTGTCCGCCCTGTGGTACCTACTGCTGTACATTGCATACCTAGCTTTATGTAGCCGAATTGTGAAATAAAATAGGATAATGTACCTAAATTGGTACAAGTAAGAGCGGGACGGATACGCCACACCTAGCACTAGCATAGAGCGACATAGATAGCACCGTTATCATGCAATAATGGGTGACCCACATATGGCCACTTAACTGGCACTATCTACTCGTAGTGATGTCAACTTACCGCGCTGCCACTGCCCGCGTTCTAATTCATAGGCCATTCAATTTAAGTTATTAAAACAAGGGTTTATAAAAGTTTAGGCCCCGCCCACGGACCAAGGACGCGACACACGCGAGGGATAGACTTCAAGAGATGTAAAATAATAGAACCTAGGTATTTAAGAGGGTTTATTCCGAAAGTTGGCAACGTCGCATAATGTTTCGCTGCATTAATTAATTTATCAATATTACTGAATTAAAAGAGAAGTTATCATTCTATGGTTGAATGACGCGTCTCGTTTTATATTTGTTGGTTAGGCGTTCAAATGATAAGACTACATTAAAATGCATGGAAGATGCGATGGAAAGTTTTCAAAAGATAGTACCTACTTCCGTAATCCTAAAAATTTCGTGTTCCTATGATAATTGTTTCAATCCATACTTAATCTTTTATTCAACCATAGAGCGATAATTCATGTTTTCATTCAGTAATATTCAGAAATTAATTAAAACAGCGAAATATTTGACAGCTATTTGCGACGTTGCCAACTTTCGGAGTAAACCCTCTTAACAAGAAAACTAAATCAAAATTGATTCATCCGTTGTGGAGCTACGAAGGCACAGACACGCAGACACCAAATTTCTATCACCCCTGTACTACAAACATAGAAACAAGATGTAAAAATGCAATAATTTACTGTCAAATCATCAAGGCTTATCTTTGGGTAGGTATTGTAGGTATTACAACTCGAAAATTTTAAAGATAAATCAAAATTATGATAAAGGGTTTTACAGTTAAGATCTAAGACAGTGACGTCATTTATATGTATGTAACTTACATATGCTTCACACACTGGTAGCATAGTATAACAAAAAAAAATCTTAAATTCTTTTGGTCTACCTGATGACATTTAATATGTTTTAGAAACTCAGTGAAAACAGAGGTTAGGCGCTAATGTATGGCATACTGAACTCAGCTAAAACATTTTATCTACTCTCAAGAACTGAGATCACTACATAGTATAAAACAAAGTAGCTTCCTGCTGTTTGTCCGTATGTATGCTTAGATCTTTAAAACTACGCAACGGATTTTAAAGCGGTTTAATAGATAGTGATTCAAGAGGAAGGTTTTAGTATATAATTTATTATAGTTTAACACTCAATTCCTGCGGGAACGCTATAACCGAATTAGTCCTAATATAAGACCATCTCAAAGATCTTAGATTTAAGTTTAAGTTAGGGACTATACATCCCTTAAATGTAATTTTAGTATGTATATGTATTTTTATACATATTAATGTAAATGTAATGTAAATCAGTATGGTTAAATTTTGAAAAAAGGCCTTCTGCTGAGTTTCTTGCGGCGCTTTTTCTCAAGCAATGGGTCTAGGAAGCGCTGGTAAATTCATTTCTGTTAAATTCATTTAAAAGTGACGTGTAAAAGTGCCCAGATGTGGCCTATTTGCTGAATAAATATTTTCATTTTCATTTTCATTTTCAGTCGTGGGCAGAAGCTAGTTGTTTATAAAACTTAAATACCTATTTAAGATTAGCTTTAGCCCGCGACTTCGCCCGAGTGGAGCTTCGTTATCGGGTTCCCACGGGATTTATGCGGTTTCCGGGATAAAAAGTAGCCTTTATCTAAATTGATCCAGTGGTTTAAGCATCAAACAATCATTCCTTCAATCATTTCAATTTGAATTTACCACTGAGCTTTTCGGTGAAGGAAAACATCGTGAGGAAACCAGCACGCATCTGCGACGTAATTCAAGGATGTGTGTGAAGTTCCCAATCCGCACTGGGCCCGCGTGGGGACTATAGCCCAACTCTCTCGTGATGAGAGGAGGCCTGTGCCCAGCAGTGGGCTGTAAATAGGCTGTTGTAGTTATAGTAGGTTTAAGCATGAAGAGGTAACAGACAGACATAGTTACTTTCGCATTCATATGTACTAGTATGTAAAGTATAGATAGCATGAAATTTCTTTGATAATGACCTAGAATCTATTGAGTCAAGTTCAATCACATGATAAACATTCATTAGGTACTGCGATAATTTTCAGTTGGCTGTTTTTGATAACCAAATGACAACATAAACATAATCCTCTTAAATGATACTGACATGAAAAAGTATGAATAGCAAAAAAACTGATGATAATACTAAGAAATAGGTAATGATAATGCAATGTAGGCATAGTTTAGTGATGGCAATCACCAAATTAACCCATACAAAAGAATTATGATATGTTTTAATGTCATGTAGGTAATCGTTTGATATTTAATAAAAACGGTTTTCATCCCTCAGAAATAATTAGTTAATATTCTTTTGGGAAAATGCTTAATCCAACCTATATTTATTTACATTAAGTATTATGATCTTGTACCCAGTGCCGTCTTTACCATAATGGTCCCCATTCTCAGAAGGCCTCGAAGGACGGACAGTAAAAAAAATCAAATCATAGCAGAAACATCCATACTAATATTATAAATGCGAAAGTAACTCTGTCCGTCTACCTATTACCTCTTCACGCTTGAACCGCTGAACTGATTTCCATGAAATATGGTATGGACATAGGCTACTTTATAATCCTGGAAAAACGCATGTTTCCCACGGAAACGCGATAACCGAAACGAGTTACATGCAAACCAAGTCGCAGGTAGAATCTTGTGTTAGTATAATTCGCTTTCTTTACTTTTCAAAAGGGCCCCACATTCTTGTGTGCCCTAGGGCCCCGGCATAGTCTAAGACGGCCTTGCTAGTACCCGTTACTAAGTCAAAACAAGAATGGTTTCAGCTAGGGTTGACAGATGATTATTATAGGTATGACACCTTTTTTGTATCCAATAGGATAGGAAACAATAACTGGAACTACCACTGTGACAAAAATTTGTGTCAGTGGTGTAAAAGCCGTTTAACTCTCTTTATCTAACTTCATAGTGAGATACAAAGACAAAAGAAGCTTCGGATGACACCACTCTCTGCATATGTACTTAAGAGGGTTTATCCTAAAAGTTGGCAACGTCGCATATAGCTGTCAAATGTTTCGCTGTTTTTATTAATTTCTGAATATTGCTGAATTAAAAAGGAAGATATCATTCTATGGTTGAATGATGCCTCTCATTTTATATTTGTTGGTTAGGCATTCAAATGATAAGATTAAATTAAAATGCATGGAAAATGCGATGGAAAGTTTTCAAAAGATATTACTTCCATAATACTAAAAATTTCGTGTTCCCATGATAATAATCTATACTTGATGTTTTATTCAACCAAAAAGCGATGTTTTCATTTAGTAATACCTATTCAGAAACGAATGAAAACAGCAATATATTTGATAGCTATTTTCGATGTTGCTAACTTTAGACAGTATAAACAAAAATGTAACTTTTAAGAGTTCTATATTCGTTTGTAGATTATTTCATTTTCATGTAGAAGATAATTTACTTTCTAATTGGTACCTAATAGACTAATCATGGATGGATAGTTCAATCATTTGACCTGAGGATGCATGCAAGTGAACAAACAGTTAGTATGATCGCTAAGGAGTTGCTTGAATAGAATCTTACATGACTGCCAAGGTGGTATAATAAGCCCGGGTTTCCTACAAAAACGCCCACTAGGCTCATTGAGATTCTTGCAGAAAATATGGAGAGGTGTATCATGTATGATGCCCTATGATGGGCAAAAATATGCTGACGAAGAAGAAGAAGAAAAGGAGGCACATTGAACTAAATCTCATTTGTTATTTTAAAGTCATTTCAATCCCAAAATTTCCTGCATTACCTACATGTTGTTCTCGCAATATTTAACGACATTATTATGCAAAATAAGTTTATATTCTGACAAAATTATTTCGTATTTGAATTTTACTTTAAAACAGATATGAATTCTGAGATCTTCATTAAGAGGAAGTTTCTATTAAACAAGAATTCGGGAAATCTTACATTTTTAATTAATTTTGACAGCTATTGGCCTGAAGGCTCGCTAGCGACATCTGATAGCGGAAAAAATCTTAGAGGAAACCCTCATTATAGTTTGATTGATTGAGATATTGTGCGTGTAGTCAAGTGGCAGCATCATAAACAACGCAAGTGGCTAGACTTGCGTAACACAATACGTATACTCATACATAGTAACCAACCTGTCTATGTAATCATTACGAACGAACGCGATCGAGTCGATTAGTTTTGTTATCACAGCGCGTCCCTCAGCTAGCGGCGCGGCCATTCAACCGCGAGTTACTACCAAACACCATCGCCTACAATGACCATGACATCGAAACCAGCACAATAGCCTCCGGTCACTGGAGCATTGACTCGCGAAAGGCTTCAAATCCGCAGACTAATATAAACTTTACTCGACTCTTACATACTTACTGTACCACTTTCCACACAATTTCTATAAAAAATAAAACACACTCACCTGTCAGAAGACTCGGAGCTGTCGTATCTGTCGAAGCATCGTTTCTTTCTGTCGTCTCCGTTATTGTCCATCACTTTAACCAAATTTTCAGAGTTCCCAGGGCCGACCGCCGCGGAATCAACCGCGGCCACGCCGTGCGAATCACTTTTCTCACACGAATCACTCGACTTAACTTCAGAGTACAACGATAACTTCACCTGTTCACAGTCTATTGTTTGGCCACTGCACTTTTTTGAGTCATTATGTCCTGTGCCGGGCGCGGAAAAAGTTAAATTGTTCATTAATTGCGGATCGGAACGGTCCTCGCGCAACCCATCCGCCATCTTTGAGCGCGCGAGTGTTTTGTCATTAGTTTCAGTCGCGAACCGCTGACAGCATTGGCGCTAGTGGTGCGGTGCAAGTGAGGGGAAAAGTGTGCGGGGTTCGGCTCGCCGGTTGTGACGTCACAGCGACTGCGCGAGAGAAGAGCGCGGTGACGTAACGACTCCGCCCCTTGCATGTGCACGGCCGCTGTCATTGGCCGCGCGTTACGCAACGCGCGGGCTTATTCAATAAGCGCCCGAGAAGGGAGCGAAGGACTCGACGCGATAGGGAGGCCCGACCCAGCCCTAAAACGCGTACAAATAATGCAGCATAATTACGAATGAGCGTTTGCTGCGCCTGCCAGCTAACCTGCTTACACATGCGTCTGATCACTTCACATGCACGCCCCGACCCGAGGTGCCCGCTGCAACTGCAAGCGCGTCGAGTTACAAGTGCATCTAAAAATGTATTCAAATTAATGACACGCTATTCCCCTTCGTACTTTTTTGGATTCGATGGTCATCAAAATTATACATTAGTCATGCTCTAAACACACACACACGATCGAAATCTATGGCTGTTTCTATTCTTGATCATGAATTCGATTGCTTAGCTCCATAAATAAAACGTTTAGTTTTTTTACATTGCTGTAAGTATTTAAGTATGTAACTAGGAAAATCTAATATATAAAATTCTCGTGTCACAGTGTTTGTAACCAAACTCCTCCGAAATGGCTCGACCGATTCTTATGAAATTTGGAGTGTATCTTCAGTAGAACTGAGGACGTAAAGCTATTTTTCACACCCGTAACTTAGCAAAACAACGTTTGTGGGGTCAGCTAGTAAATACCTATTATTTACTATGTTCCGTCCGTCTTTCTCAAATCTCAATTAGGTAAGTACTTACAGCACGAAACAAACTTAGAAGGCGCGCGGAATAAGCAACAATGGACTCTGCATCAATGGCTTAAGTAGTTCTCCGCGCGCCTTCTATCTAAGCTGTGTCGTGCTATAGGCAGGGTGACTTTCTCCCAGCTAACTTTTGAGAGCAACCATGCCGAAACCATTTAGGTAACATTACCTATCATACATTAGTTTTACTACTTACTTCACCATGGCCAAAACTTCTGGTCGTAGTAAGCTGAAATTTGGCATGTACCTAAGTTTCTTGGGGATTGTAGTCGCAAGACAAGTTACACCTAATTTAATGCACAGTAAATTTTTGACTTACTTATGCCCTTTTAGAATGAGGAGTTTTGGTTTCAAGTCGAGTTTTTTTTAACGAAAAAAAGAAAAAATAAGTACGTGTTACTGTATACGTGTCCTTTTAAATAAAGAGCATGAAATCAGTCCAGAATTCACACTTTTTACAGTCATCGGATAAGTATAAATGTGAGTACCTAAACAAGATGATCATAAATATCAGAGTGCATGTTGAGATATTTATGATCACCCTGTTTGTTCAGTCAGATATATCTCATGGCGATTGTTCTAGTTGCGGTACAAAATGTCAACTCCATTGACCTATAATAAGTAATAACATGTGGACGAACAGTGCCTATCAGAGTGTGTCAAAATATATGGAGCAAACTGACATTACAAAATACGTTCCAATATGCTAAATAACGCCCCTTTATAACGAAGGCCAAACGGATGCCCGAGCTGTTCGGGCACCCGTTTTGACGGGGCCATTTTTCTCCGGCTGATTGTGAATCCTTACTTATAAATTATAATAGATCAATTGATTTCGAGTTGAGTTCTTGCTTGATCCGCATAATCATTACTTACTAAGGGCGGATCTAGCTTTCGACTAAGGAGGGGGGTCACATCGTCCAACCCCCCAAATTTAAGTTAAAATTACATAATAGCAGCAGACCTAGTTCTGCCGCGTGTGGGGGGGGGGGGCGGTCATGACCCCCCCATGACCGCCCCCCCCTGGATCCGAGCTTGCCTACTACGGATAAAGGCCAAGGAGCACAAATAATTGTTTAGGAGTGACGCGCCCAACGGTTTTAATCTGTATCCCAACCAATTTTCATGCAAATCGGTCAAGCCATTTTATTTCAAAACCAAAGTCAAAGTTTCACGTTTACATAATACCTACTACTCGAAAGTATGAAATAGGCTATACCTAGCTACTAATTACGACTTACTAATAGATTCAAACTGATATTACTAGCTTATGCCCGCGACTTCGTCCGCGTGGAATTCGTTAATAGCATTCCCGCGGGAACTATACTTACATTTTTCCGGGATAAAAAGTAGCCTATATTGTTGACCAGTGTTATAAACTACCCTCATACCAAATTTTGTTGCAATCCGTCCAGTAAACCGACTTCGCTTCGATGGTTTAACGCACCTCGTATTCCCTACTCTATGTATTCTGTGGTTTGAGTTAACGACGTCACTTCCGCATTGGGTGATTAAAAATTTTTAAATAAAAAAATAAAAACCGCCTTCAAACTCCGACAGACTGCGATGTCAATGTCAAGTTCACTATGTTGGCGATCAACATCAATCAAACCTAATTAAGGTGGTTGATGTGCGCGCCATCTAGGACCGCGCACTGGAATTACGACGAACAACGCCATCTATCGACCAAGTGCGGCGGACACCAGGCACCCTCTGAAGGAGGGGTTGGAGTGGGGGGTTGCAGGCTGGCAGCAGGCGGGAAGCGTGCTGGCAGCGGGCATTCGATTAAAATCGTTTGAAGCAACCACTAGTCTTATAAAATCCTTAGATTAATGTGAAGTTGTAAAATTAATAATTCAGTAAATTAAAACAGTTAGTTTCGACTCTTAGTCTCTTCATTCCAGCACCACTCTAGTAACGCTAACATCAGAAGTGTAAGAAATAAGAGCGCCCTAAGCTCGTATCATGGGTAAGAGAAGTAAACGAAAGCGGGCACGCTCGACGTCCACATCCAGTAGTTCCAGCTGCAGGACTCCGTCACCTCCACCTAAGCGACGGAAGGTAAAGGTATCACGCAAAGCTGACACCTCGATCGTGAGTACAAGTAATGCTTCCGTATTGAATCACATTATTCCCGATTTTGACCCTTTGAAAGACGACATAAATGCGTGGCTGAATATTATTGAATCCTACGCAGTAACATTTGCATGGTCTGATGAAATAATACGGTACCAGGCTCTCAATAAACTGAAAGGTTCCGCTAAAGTTTGGTATGACTCGTTGTTACGTACTGATAACCAATGGCCTTCGTGGAAATGGGACGACTGGAAGAAAAAATTAGCTTCCAGTTTTCAAATTCGTCGTAACATGTTCGATTTGCTTAAGGAAGTGGTTGAAAAAAAGCCTATTGATAATCAGTCGCTTTACGAATTTTACTTCGAACAAAAAAGTAAAATCAGTAGATTGGCTTTAAATTTCTCCGAACTGGATATCGTGTCAATTATAGTCGGAAATATAGGTGACTGCGGCATAGGTGCATCGATCGAGGCCAGTTGCTTTACGACATGTGATAGCTTAGCTAGTTTTCTTCACGGACGCGTTTACAAACCGAAAAGCGCAAAACAATTATCGTTAAATCCGCGGGATAGTAATCAAGCTAAATTAAATCAACCGATTAGTCAATTGCAAACTAGTCCTACTACCCCGGTAGCGAATGCCGGAACCTCCGCAAATGCATCGGTCCAGTCCCTACGGTCTAATAATAGTAATCAAAGTTCAAACCAGGGCCAACGAAAACCAATAAAGTGTTACCTATGTGGTGGCGACCATAAGAAAAGTCAATGCGAGTCCAATAAATGTGATTTTTGTGGTAAGCGAGGTCATTTAGAAGCCGTGTGCTTCAATAAAAAAAATTCGGTTAAACCGGAAAAACAAGAGACGAAATCAGTTTCTACCCCCGACCCGCGTAACAAATTCATAAAAAAAATATACATCAATGATTTCTGTTGCGACGCTTTAATAGATACGGGTAGTAGCTGCTCCTTAATATCTCAAACGTTGGTAGAAACTCATTCTTTAGAGAATATTGCGCTACCTTCACCTGTACTATTACAGGGATTTGCAAAACAAAATACGAAATATGTGCACCACAAAGTGACGGTTGGCATAAAATTGGATTCGGTGTCCTTGGTGAATGTTGATTTCTATGTAATAGAGGATCTAGCGGATTGTAACATGATAATTGGAAGAAATGTAACGGAACGGACCGACCTGGTGTATTCGCGTATCGGAGACGCTCTAAGGTTTGACTATGCTACCGCTTTTAGCGAATTTTGCAGTAACGTTTCGGATTTTGAACTCGATGCGGACTCGCACCAAAATGAGTTAATAACGCTTTTTAGAAAGTATAGAGACTGTGTTGCAACTAATATTCAAGAATTAGGGAAAGTTAATAATTTCGATATGGTTATTGAAGTAACAAACCCCCAGCCTGTCCAATGCAGACCGTTTAGAGCGTCCCAATCGGATAGAAAAATAATTAGAGATATGGTAAACGATCTTCTAACAAATAACATTATTAGAGAAAGCAGTTCGCCTTATGCAAGCCCCGCGTTATTAGTTAATAAAAAAAATGGTGAGAAAAGGCTGTGCGTCGATTACCGAGGGCTTAATAAGGTCACTGTTCAAAATAAATACCCGATGCCTCGCATTGAAGACCTTGTCGATAGGCTCCAAGGATTCAAATGCTTCACTAGTTTAGATCTGAAAAGCGGGTATTACCAAATTATGATGCACTCGGATTCGGTAGAAAAGACCGCTTTCATTACGGAAGACGGTCATTATGAGTTTCTCAGACTCCCATTTGGCTTGGTAAATGCACCCTCCGTGTTCCAACAAATGATGAATAAGGTATTGGGCAACCTTAGATTTGAAAACGTTATTCTATATTTAGATGACGTATATCTCGTCACTGAAACAGTTAAGGAAAATCTGAAATTGTTGGAACGCGTGTTGGAAATATTTCGTACTAACGGATTGACACTTAACCTTAAGAAATGCCATTTCTTTAAAACGGAGATGGAATTCTTGGGGTATAAAATTAAACCTAACTGTGTCATGCCAAACGAAGCCAAGTTGGAGGCTGTGGCCAATTTTCCTACCCCCAAAACAGTGCATCAACTTCGACAGTTTCTGGGCCTCATTAGCTATTTTCGGAAATTCATTAAAAACTGCGCTATGATTTCCGCCCCATTAACGAAACTGTTAAAGAAGGACACTGCCTGGGTCTGGGACGAGACTCACGATAGAGTATTTCAATCGCTAAAAACCAAGCTCACATCAGAAAGCGTTTTATCGATTTTCGACCCAAACAAAGAAATCATATTATATACAGACGCAAGTAGAGAGGGTTTGGCTGGTATAATAATGCAGGTTACAAACGAAGGAGAAAAACCTGTGCATTATTATAGTAGGCAGACGACAAACGATGAAAAAAAATATCACTCGTTCGAACTGGAATTATTGGCGATTGTGTGTTCTCTCCAAAGATTCAGGTTATATTTATTAGGTACGCCTTTTAAAATCGTGACCGATTGCAACGCCGTTAGATACGCTTTAACAAAGAAAGAGATTGTTCCTCGGGTGGCTCGATGGGTTTTATCAACGCAAGAATTTTCATTCGAGATTATACATCGTGAGGGAAGTCGCATGCAACATGTCGACGCTTTAAGTCGTAATCCCGTGCCATCCGGGGGAAAATCGGAAACGGAAATTATTATGTCCATAACGGAAGCGGATTGGTTATTGTCGGTCCAGTTACAAGACCCCGAGTTACAACATATTAAAACCGTAATAGAATCAGGGGAGGCCGAGAATAACAAAAACGTTTTTGAAAAGTATGAAGTTTTAGGAGGCAAAGTCTATAGAAGAACATCTCAAGGGCGTCGTTGGGTAGTGCCTAAAAACTGTATTTGGCAAATTATCAAGTGCAACCACGACGATTTGGGACACTTCTCTATAGATAAAACTGTTGAGCGAATAGGGAATCAATATTGGTTTGCTAGGATGAGACATGTGGTAAAAAAATATATTAGAAATTGTATCAATTGTATATACTATAAAAAGAAAGGAGGGCCAACAGAGGGAGAACTCTACTCGTTACCGAAATACGCTCAGCCCTTCCACACCCTGCATCTAGACCATCTCGGGCCATTCGTGAAAACAAAAAACGATAATCAGTATTTACTGGTTGCGGTAGACGCATTTACGAAATTTGTCTTTATTTCGGCAGTACCATCAACAAAAACATTATGTACCATAACTGAACTAGATAACTTATCTAAAACATTTGGCAACCCTAAAAGATTTATAACGGACGCAGGGACATCCTTCACGTCTAACGAATTTAAGCAGTACTGTTTACAGAAAAACATACGTTTGCATACAACGGCTACCGGTATGCCTCGATCAAACGGTCAAGTCGAACGTTTTAATAAGACGATATTAGAAGCTTTAAAATCACTAGGGGCTGACACGACAGACGATGGGTGGGATTGTTACATAAAAATTTTGCAACAGGGTTTAAATACTACGGTTCATAAAACCATTAGGGCTGTTCCTAGCGAAGTTTTCCTTGGGTACAGATTGCGTACTGATAGCGATAGCCTGGCCCCGGATTATGACAGCAACCATATTGTAGATGTTACAAAATTGCGTCTAAAAACTGATGAGAATATAAAGTTGAATGCAAAGTTACAAAAAGAAAGATTCGATAGCTCACGGATGAAACCACGAACGTATGCAAAAGGGGAGTTAGTACTCGTAAAGATTCAAAGTCAAAGTAATGATGGACGAAGTAAGAAGTTACTTCCCGCTTATAAAGGACCCTTTGAAATAAACAAAGTCCTAGGTAACGACAGGTATGAGGTGACGGACGTTAGAGGAAGTGAAAGGAGCAATAAGAAGTACACTGGGGTGACGGCTGCTGAAAATATAAAGCCGTGGATAAAAATTGATGAGTGGAATTTGGACTAAATAACTTATGTGTATTTTAGTTAGGCATGTTGGCGAGGTAATGTATATTTATGTTGAAACCTTCTGAAAAGATATATTTATTTTACTTGATTTCATGTCCTCAACAGAAATAAAAACAACATACTTATGGGTAATCACATATATTTTCATATCATCATATTGCAAACAAATATTTTAATGTACCATTCACCCTTTTCCTCATCTTGCTCTTTTGTTTGTGTATTGGGATATCATTGAGTTCAATTTGCGAGTCAGAATTAAATGTCTTCAATGTGCAAAAATCCAAATGGTGATATTGCATAGTTATAGACAGTTGGGTTGTGAGTAAATCCTTTGTTCGAACTTGGTTGGTACACTTAAGTGAGGTAATGCCCTTTAAGTGCAAGTGGTTCAAAGGCAAGCGTGAAAGTACTTAAGTGTGGCAAGTCCCTTTAAGTATATGAAACGTTATGCTGCTTACAACCCCGCCGATAAATGTGCAATGTTGCTCGGATATATTACCTACCGAAATTGTGATAACTGTGTTTATTTCAGACATTCATTCAGACTCGTGGGACGCCTGGGGCAGGCGCCAGCGAGGATGACCGTGTTGGCGATCAACATCAATCAAACCTAATTAAGGTGGTTGATGTGCGCGCCATCTAGGACCGCGCACTGGAATTACGACGAACAACGCCATCTATCGACCAAGTGCGGCGGACACCAGGCACCCTCTGAAGGAGGGGTTGGAGTGGGGGGTTGCAGGCTGGCAGCAGGCGGGAAGCGTGCTGGCAGCGGGCATTCGATTAAAATCGTTTGAAGCAACCACTAGTCTTATAAAATCCTTAGATTAATGTGAAGTTGTAAAATTAATAATTCAGTAAATTAAAACAGTTAGTTTCGACTCTTAGTCTCTTCATTCCAGCACCACTCTAGTAACGCTAACAACTATATGATTATCATTTCTTTGGGTCGGTTCACTTGACACCGACTTCGCAGTCTGTCGGAGTTTGAAGGCGGTTTTTATTTTTTTATTTAAAAATTTTTTTTCGGCTACAGTTTCCAAACATTACTATAGAAGTACATAAGTAACTCTGAAGTCCTCGAAATTGACACCAAAATCATCTACGTGCTAGCAAATTTGGAGGAGTTCCCTCATTTTCTCATGGATCCCATCATCAAAACTGAACCAAATTAATATGGGACCAACTTGGAAGTACCACCTTTCGAACAAAAAAAGAATCATCGAAATCGGTTCACTATTTATTTTTGGTGAACATACATAAAAAAAAAAAAAAAAAAAAAGATTCCGACGAATTGAGAACCTCCTCCTTCTTTTGAAGTCGGTTAAAAAGTATTGTGCACCAAATTGTATTTGTCAGGAGGACACCTTACAGAAACGAAAAACAGAGATTAAGTGACAAAAAACGTTTAAAATAAGTAGTTTTATCACTAGCCAATTCGAGTTCATTTTGATTCCCCCATTCTATGGAGTGTGGAATAAGGAGCGCAATCTTATATGGCGAAATAGTTGAAAACGTGTCCAGCGGATTTAATAAGCAACAAAACAAAACACACTCTCCTCACAACCGTTTTCGCTGCGATTTCGCCTCAGCAGCGCCATCTGAAGGCGCTACAGACCCTGCCTGCAGACTATCCGCCTAGGTGGCTTGACACTTGTGACGACCGTAGCGCCCCTAACCTACACGATTTGGTGTCCACTTGTGGAGGTATAGGTATAGGTTTGCGCGGGCTGGTTTTCCGCAACTCGACGTCATGATTGCGCCTGATTTCCGGGGTGTGTTGCGTGTGTTGCCCGGTACGTTGCCACTCCAGAACAGTTTGTGGAAGTATAAAGATTGCGCTCCTTTACTTCAACCCTCCATACCCCATTCATTTGAATAGGATCCGATAAAAGACAGGACCCTTCATTGGCGAGTTACTATAAGCGACATCTAGCGGTAATTGCTTGAAACATTTGCTCAACTGTTCGTGCCCATCGGGCTTACCTCTTTTACATTCAACGCTGTCAAGTAATTTCAATTTTAACCACCAGATGGCAGACACATTCTAGAACTTTTCTAGAATTTGTGATGGCACGTGATTACGCCCGGTTCCTATATCCAAACAACGCCTCGTTTTGCCTACGGACGGTTAAAATTTGACAGATTCTCTATGGAACAAATGTCAAAAATCAACCGTCCGTAGGCAAAACGAGGCGTTTCGTGGATATAAGTGTTCCACATGTCACCGTAACTTACTCTTTTTTGCCAAAAAAACCTGTAAATTGAAAGAAATGGCATGAAATATTTCATGAGGCCACATTTTAATCAAGTGATAAAGGGTGAAATGATGGCGAAGGTAAAATTAAAATCATGTGATTAAAAAAATTATGTATTTTCATCTTTTAAACACTACCTATTCAACACGCTGGTACAACACTGAATAAATAAAATCATTGATCTATTATAAGTATGGCTTCACAATCATCATCATCATCATCATCCGGAGAAAAATGGCCCCATCAAAACGGGTACCCGAACAGCTTGAGCACCCGTTTCGCCTTCGTTATAATGAGGCGTTAATAGCATATTGGAACGTATTTTCTAATGTCAGTTTGCTCCATATATTTTGACATATTCTGTTAGGCACTATTCGTCCATATGTTATTATAGGTCAATGAATAAAATGCATATATTCTCAGGCACTTAAATTAGAATAAAAATAGAACTATTACTTTTTTAGGAAAATACGAATATCGGTATATTATTTCAACTAAAAAGGTAGACAGCATCTGGAATGGGCTTTTATCGGAATATTAGGAATGATGGCTGGCTGTCAAATGAGGTACAGTTTAGTTTGCCAATATGAACACACTTTTGCACCTTACCTTACTCCGTTCTAATGAGGTCTAAAAGTGTACACGTATTAATGAACTTGACTGTACACACCTTTTGTACAGTCTTCAAAAAATTAAAATATAGGTAGGTACTTATGTAATTAATTAATTATAAACATTTACAGCACACATTAATACATTTAGAATAATTTATATAATATTGATGCATGGGCTTTTTCGTCTCCTTTGATAGAAGAAAATGTGTAAATGCGATAGTGACGTTTGCTTACTTACTATATTTTGATGCAAGTGCGAAAAGCATGTCATTTTGTCACGAGTCACTATGTTGGCGCGAGCGTAAGCGACCGTTAACACTAGAGACGAGTGAAAATGTCAATTTACGCACGTGTATTAAAAGAAATTTGCGAAGAAAAAAAGAATCAAGAAATAAACGAAAAGGATGTAGTTCAAAAAACTTTACACACTAGTGCGTAAAAACAACTTTACGCACGCTGTCAAAAACAAAAAGCGCTCGTTCGGAAATGACAAACTCTTCGCACGCTAAACATGTATCGAAATGTTTACTTTTAGATCTATAATGGAATTATTTTTCGTATTCGCCTGAGGTGTTCGCGTACAAACGTTCAAGGTGTCTGAGGAGCATGTTAAACTTATGTGGCTGACTGTACAAAAGCCTATAGAGGTGATAAAGTTTAAAATACAACAAATACTATTAACTTCACTGAATTATGTTTAAAAAAATATTATTTTGTTCGAATCAAAAATAACATTAAGGTATTAATTTATTAGTAAAGGCATATAAAGGACACATAAAATTATATTAGAGAATTAGATTTAAGCTATAAATTATGCATATATTATTTGATTAAAGTCAACTATAAAATGATGAATCATGTAATTATTATAATTTTATAATACATGTCAGAATATAAAGTAAACACTTTTATAGAAGAGAATTATACTATAGAGTTTAAGGCACAATCGATATTGTAATTATTTCTAAAATACTTAGGTATTAGTAAAGTTAATAAGTAATAAAGTTCTTTAAAAATATTTTTAAAAACTTCCCACGAAAAGAATATAATCTCGAATAAATTGTTTTATAATTAAGTTATTGTTTGATAAGGGAATATGTACAAAAATATTATGCAGTATCAATTTAAATAGAACAGGTAGGTAAATATTCATTTTTCCTTAAGAGTAAATAATCTTGTACTTGACAATAGGCATGGCCCAGGGAAGAAGAATTCCAAAGGCGTAAATTGGAACGTGTAGTTAGTTTATTCTGAGATCTAATTTACTTTTATCATGGTCTCATCCCGCCGTGGTGGCCTAGTGGTTCGACCTACCGCCTCTCATGCAGAGGATTGGGGTTTCGATTCCGGCTCGCACCTCACGTTTACTTATGTGCGAAATTCAATTTGAATTAACCATTGAGCTTTTCGGCGAAGGAAAACATCGCGAGGAAACCTGCACGCATCTGCGAAGTAATTCAAAGATGTGTGTGAAGTCACCAATCCGCACTGGGCCCACGTGGGGACTATAGCCCAAACACTCTCGTGATGAGGAGGCCTGTGCCCAGCAGTGGGACGCAAATAGGCTGTAGTAGTAGTAGTATCAAGGGCGGTATAGGAATTCCGTCTAGAAACCTTTTGAAGCCCTCACCCTTCTGTTTCGGGCTTACAAATGCTCACGACTGCATTCCTCGTTTACCGTCCTTAATACACAATGTACTATTATGAACGCTTCATCTGATGAAATGTAAGCTTGTTAATGTTTTGTCTATTGAGGCCATTGGCCAATTAGACCACAGATAGTTTCAGGCGGACGGGTTACTATAATCTGCTATAATAGCTGCTATTTAATATTCACATTATTTTCCCCTTAAGTCCAAAGAGAGGTTGGCATCATTCCCTCCATGGAGGCGGTCCGAGGCGTCAAAGATTCGTTGCAAAGGAAATCCAACGGCATGTCGACTAAATAGCCCTGTATTAGGTCGATTTTCCTGTTAGCCAGCGCCGGGTCCGTGTACCAGAGGTTATGCGGGTATTCCTCCTGGTATTTCCTGAGCTCAGCGAATGTGTGGACGGAGTCAGTGGGGAGACAGTGGAATACCTGAAATAGTAGATTGTGTGACTAGGGAGCAAAATGGTATATTTTATCGCAGGTGACGGATTGAATCCAGAGCGACGCGAAAGATTCCAGAATAGAATCCCGAGCAGAGCGAGTGATTTTAACGTGGAATCTTGAGCTAGCGAGGGATTCGAGCTATGTCACCCAAGGTTTAGATAATTTTGTGTAGCAGCGGAGAACATAGTCGTACTTTGCTCTCTAGAGAGCAAAATCTTACTTTGCTCCCTGTTTGCGGGACAGAAATGGAGAGGGAATCACATTCTGGGTATTATATCAAAAGTTTGTATGCAGTTTTTTTTTTCATAAATCAAGTTATTGTTTTTTTGCAAGCGCTAAGTCCGCCTCCTTGAGCCTCAGGTGTTCTCTGTACAGCCGTTTACGCATTACTGATCATCTAGGTCTTGATTCCAGGTCTTAGCCAATCTCTGGTCATAGAAACTTACCTTCTCATGATCATCCCTCCAGACGTTGCTAGAGCCAGAGGTAATAAAACTGGACACAGCAGTTATCCAGGTCTTAACTCCAGGACTCAAATCCTCTGTAGTGACTCACCTCCTCATAGATATCAGTGTTACTCTTCGATACAGCCTTCCAGACGTTTCTATAGAACTGGTCGCAGCAGGGATCGTCCAGGTCTACGCCGGCCAGCTGTAAGTCCCTCTCCGTGAGACCCAGGTGTTCCCTCAACAGCCGCTTACGCAGTACTGATCATCCAGGTCTTGATTCCAGGTCTTAGCCAAAATCTGGTCATAGAAACTTACCTCCGAACATTGCTATAGAGGTAATAAAACTGGTCACAGCGTTATCCAGGTCTCAAATCCTCTATAGTTACTTACCTCCTCATAGATATCAGTGTTACTCTTCGATACAGCCTTCCAGACGTTTCTATAGAACTGGTCGCAGCAGGGATCGTCCAGGTCTACGCCGGCCAGCTGTAAGTCCCTCTCCGTGAGCCCCAGGTGTTCCCTCAACAGCCGCTTACGCAGTACTGATCATCCAGGTCTTGATTCCAGGTCTTAGCCAAAATCTGGTCATAGAAACTTACCTCCGAACATTGCTATAGAGGTAATAAAACTGGTCACAGCGTTATCCAGGTCTCAAATCCTCTATAGTTACTTACCTCCTCATAGATATCAGTGTTTCTCTTCGACACGGCCTTCCAGACGTTTCTATAGAACTGGTCGCAGCAGGGATCGTCCAGGTCTACGCCGGCCAGCTGTAAGTCCGCCTCCATGAGCCCCAGGTGCTCTCGGAACAGCCGTTTTCGGAGAGCGCCCGCCACGCGTCCGCAAGGAAACGTTAGGCCGTTCATAGTGCCGTCTGTGAAGGATTCGTCCTGTGGAGATATAATGAAGTAAGAACTGGATACATTACTATATTACAGACCTAGGGCGGTAATTGGTAAATATCCCAGATTTCAGGTGTTATATGCGATTTGGGGCTTTACGAATTACCGCCCGTGGTTTGTCTAAAGTTTTACGTCTTGCTTTGGCCAGGAAGTGAGATTTTCTCCCCGCGTAGCAGGCAGGAAGTCCCACTTTACGGCCAAGGATGACCTAAACATATATAAAGTCACGCCTGCTTCCCGTTGGGGTAGACAGATACTACAGAACATCACCTGCTTCTATCGAAGCATGTCTCCCCCCTCGCTTGAATATGGAGGAAGCAAGTGGATAAACGCAGTTAAAAATGACAATACATCTATTCGATTTTCCTCTATGTTCCCGCGGGAACTATGCGTTTTTTCCAGGACAAAAAGTAGCCGATGTCCTTCCCCTGGACTCCAACTATCTCCATGCCAAATGTCTAAATTCGCGGTTTAAGCGCGCGATGAGGTAACAGACAGATAGAGTTATTTCACACTTATTTATTAGTATGGATTCATTCATGATCCTAAGTATTTTACCTGTAATATCACCGCGATTTCCGAGTCCCTCGCTCCGATCATAGACCGGTCATTGATATTGGCACTCCCGCAAATGATGACTTTATCATCAGCGATGAGCAACTTGGAGTGGACATATATGAGCTCCGTCAAAGGCTCCCCTTCTAAGGTCGAATGTGTTCGGAGACCGTGGAAGGTGATGTATTCCGAAGGATCCGAGATGTCCGCTTCGTACAGTCTGGTTAGGATTGCTTCTCGACTCCTGTGGAGTAGATTTTTTTTTAGTAATTGGTCCCACCACAACAGTAGTTGTTTACGTCCCAATTCTGAGCACAGGCCTCCTCATCACGAGACGGTTTGGGCTATAGTCCCTCAGTTAGATTGGGAACTTCAAACACATTCTTGAATTACTTCGTAGATGCGTGTAGGATTCCTCACGGTGTTTTCATTCGATGAAAAGCTCAATGATAAATTGAAATTGAATTTCGCACATAAGTAAACTTAGAGGTGTGAGCCAGATTCGAAGCCCCGACCCTCTGCATGAGAGGTCGAACCACTAGGCTGCCACGGATTACGGGCCACGGTTGTTGGTAGTTGATACAGTAAACAGAAATATTAGGAAAACGAGTTCAAAAATATTTGCAACAATCTTATAGTATTATTACAGTTGAAGAAAGAAGTAATAACTACTTCAGCCTATTTGCGTCCCACTGCTGGGCACAGGCCTCCTCTCATAACGGGAGGGTTTGGACTATAGTCCAGTGCGGATTGGAGACTTCACACACATCTTAGAATTACTTCGCAAATGCGTGCACGATGTTTTCCTTCACCGAAAAGCTCAGTGGTAAATTCAAATTGAATTTCGCACATAATTTATCTTAGAGGTGCGAGCCGGAATCGAACCCGTCGGGGGTTCGCTCGCATGCATGAGAGGCGGTAGGTCGAACCACTAGGTCACCACGACTATCTAAGAAGTAATTAATGTAGTTATAAAAATAAAACGTATGTTTGTTTGTTTATTTTGTGATATGTCTTACTGTCAGTGACTCAATTACATAATTACACATTAGGGACTTGAATATTAGCAGTAAACAATTATCATCTAGCTCGAGGATATATTCGAAAGGGCACAACAATTGACGCGAATTTTCAGACTAATAATTAGTATAGAAATAAACAAGTCCATTACCAAGCAATTAGTCATTGCTCGCGACATTTATACATGGTGGGGTCAGAAAATATGGCAAATAATTAACCCACAGTATCGGCTATCGATTCTAAGTATATTGTATAGGTCTTTAATTTTTTTTGAGTTTGTAAAAAAAATCATTTTGTATCGGATTCAGGCGTCGCTCACACAACCAATCCCATATACAATTTTTTTTTACCGACTCACAAAAAATTAAAGACCTATACAATATACTTATAATCGATAGCCGATACTGAGGGTTAATTATTTGCCATATTTTCTGACCCACCGTGTATAGCTAGTTCTTGTTTTAGATGTATTGAAAAATTGGTTTGATCCGTAGAAAACCCGTTCCCGTGAAAATATAGTGATTAAAAGTATTCTATGTTATTCCCAGGGTATCTATCTAAATACCAAATGTCATCCAAATCGGTCCAGTCGCTGCGACGTGAAGGAAGGATAAACATCTAACACACTTTCACTTCCATACTAATATTATAAATGTAAGTGTTTGTCCTTCCTTCACGTCGCAACGAATGGACCGATTTGGATAAAATTTGGTATGGAGATAGTTTGAGACCCGGGCTTTTTATCCGGATATTTCCACGGGATGGGTTTTCCACCGGTCAAACCAATTTTTCAATTTTTTTTTTTTTTTTTTTCGATGGTATAGGCAAACGAGCGCACAGCCCACCTGATGGTAAGTTGTCACTGCGGCCCATGGACACCGAAATCCTATGATCCCATTAAGAAACCATAAGATCTCGAATGCGTTGCCTACCCTGAGGCCTAAGATGGAATGCCTCTGTGCCAGAAATTTCACCGGCTGCCTTAACCCCCTACCGGAACACAACAGTGCGAGCACTGCTATTTGGCGGCAGGTTAGCGGGGAAAGACGGTGGTACCTCCCCGGACGGACCTAGCACCAGGCCCTACCACTACCAAAATCAATACTTCTATAACTAAAACTGTCTATAAGTGTAGTATCATCGGGTACGCAAATTCTAAGTCTACGCGGGACGAAGTTCGCGGGCATCATCATCATCATCATTTCAGCCGATAGACGTTCACTGCTGGACATAGGCCTCCCCCAAGGCGCGCCACTCAGACCGGTCCTGTGCCACTCGCATCCACCGCGTTCCCGCGACCTTTACAAGGTCGTCACTCCATCTTGTTGGAGGCCTACCGACAGCTCATCTACCGGTTCGCGGACGCCTCGCGTTCGCGGGCATCGGCTAGTTTATAATATTAGTATGGATAAGCATAGATGATGATGGTGATAAGACAATGACAGCATTACCTGCAGATACTCTGGTAGTTCCAATGCGTCACCGCGTGTAGCGAAGTCCCGGACGGCGCCCCGACCTCCCCCTCGAACCCGGGTAAAAGCGGCATCACCACAAACACCCGGAACTTCTCCTTCGCCCGGTGAGCGCGCATTATCCGGTTGTAGAGCGCTTCGCCTATCTGGAACACGACAAGGTAAATCATAAAATTCGTAAATATTTTCATTCATTTGTGGTATCGTCTACCGGTTCGCGGACGCCACTCCAGGACTTTCTTGCCCCATCGGCCATCAGTCCTGCGAGCAATGTGCCCCGCCCACTGCCACTTAAGGTTCGCAATTCTTCGGGCTATGTCGGTGACCCCAGTTCTACTGCGGATATCCTCATTTCTGATTCTATCACGCAGAGAAACCCCGAGCATAGCCCTCTCCATTGCCCTCTGGGTGACCTTGAGCCTTCTTATGAGGCCCATCGTAAGCGCCCACGTCTCGGAACCATAAGTCATCACCGAGCCATAAGTCAGACGAGCTGTCGGTAGGCCTCCAACAAGATGGAGTGACGACCTTGTAAAGGTCGCGGGAACGCGGTGGATGCGAGTGGCACAGGACCGGTCTGAGTGGCGCGCCTTGGGGGAGGCCTATGTCCAGCAGTGGACGTCTATCGGCTGAAATGATGATGATGATGATGATGATTTGTGGTATTAATGCAGTTGCAGCACTTCTGCAGCCTGTATCCATCTCTAAGAATCCAAACACAGTAAGACCTGGAGTCACCAGCGACTGACCTGGTTCCTCACGGCCTGGCTGGTCCGCGACAGCGTGATGAAGAACTGGTTCTCGATGTAGACGTAGTGCTGCGCGCGCGTTATGCTGTCGACGTAGGCCTCGTGGATGCTCTGCTCCACGGTGTCCGGGTCTAGGAAGCCGCAGGACCAACTCGACACGCTGCGAAGGACCTGTGACAGTATATAAATACTACAGCCTATTTGCGTCCCACTGCTGGGCACAGGCCTCCTCTCATTACCTGCTCTCTTCTCTCTCGAGGGTTTGGGCTAGTCCCCACGCGGGCACATAGTGGATCGGGGACTTCAGACACATCTTACTTCGCAGATGCGCGCAGGTTTCCTCGCGATGTTTTCCTTAACCAAAAAGCTCAGTGGTAAATTCAAATTGAATTTCGCACTTAAGTAAACTTACGAGGTGCGAGCCGGAATCGAACCGCCGATCCTCGGCATGAGAGGCGGTAGGTCGAACCACTAGGCCACCACGGTACCATTTTACATACTAAATGGGACGTAAATAGGCTGTGGTGTTGGTGCATTAAAATTTGGGATGGCCATGGATCACATAATATCCTATAGTATTAAACGAGTAATAAGTATTTGTAATCTCGGTCTCGAAAACGGCTCTAAAGATTTCGATGAAAATTGTGTTATCATGGGGGTATTTGGAGGTGACAAATTGATCTAGCTAGGTCTCATAGCTGAGAAAATTCAATTTTGGCTATTTTCACTCTTGCTCGAGTCGAGTTGATCGCCTAGGTGCTTGACTGTGTAATGATAGCAGAGAGGAAACTTTAAACTAAGTAGTATAAATGTTGCTAATCATTATTTATTTGAATTAATGGCTTTGAACATTTTGTTACCTGACACGACATGTGGTTTATATCGACATTGAGGACTTTGTCCAGGTCTTCCAGCGGTTTTATCTCTTTGTACTCTTTCGGCAGTAGATACGGGTAGCTCAAGTTTTGTCTGTAAAACACAAGTTTACATTAAAACTAAATAACAAGTGTACAAATTAAAAAAATAACACAAATTTCTCAAGACCATTTTAATAAGTAGACTACGTAGACGAGGCCGCAGCTCTACTTGGGATCTTAACTTTGAGTATATAGCCACTGGAGATGCCATAACGTCAACTCGCCGAACAAATTTTTTCGCCACTTTTAGCGGGGGGCGAGGTAAACACGTACAGCACACCACCAAACGACGCAGAACTCAACAGACACAAATTTTGCTGTTGCGATAAACGCACACTACAAAAAAAATCAACACATCAAAAAATACACGTAAACAGATAGAGTTTTCACGTAACTATGCAGCATACATATGCAAAAGACTAGTGATGGGACACATCTGAAGAATGAGTCAAATGAGATAAGTAGATGAATGAACTGAATTATTTTATAGTATTTTATTTTATAATAAAATTGCTAAAGTGGAAATTCTGTACGTTGAAGATACCCAAAAACATATTAGTTTGTATGTATGTATGTCTGTAAGTATCTGTATTTGTGTCCTTAGCCCACACACAGTTTTTTAACTGTGGAATGAACTGTTGTCAGCAGCTTCCGGGCGGATACATATGTAAAAAAATTAAAGTAGATTGGTATTTGTAAGAGCCTACGTACATGAAATCTATATATCTATATATATAAAACAAGAAACTGACTTACTGACTGACTGATCGATCAACGCAGAGCCGAATCTACTGGTCGTAGAAAGCTGAAATTTGGCATGCAGATTCCATAGGGAATATAGGGGAGCAATCTAAGAAAGGATTTCCCGAAATTTCCATAGGAACAGAAAAATCGGAATTTTACATTTTAATATCTCTGCGCATATGAAGTTGCGGGGAAAAGCTACTTATGTTATAACTACCCTTTTACCCGCGACTTCGTCCGTATGTACGGACGAGTTCTCCAATATATACACACTTTTACACCTTGCTCTCTTGTAATAAGGTCCAAAAGTGATCATATATTTATGAACTTGACTGTACTAAGAATTCAGGCAGCTAATGGTTCTATACATAGCGATAGTTATAGGAAACCAAAAACAAAACAATGGATTTTCCCATGGGAATAAGATGTTTTCCCGTGGTAAAAAGTAGCCTATGTCACTCTCCAGCCTCCCAACTAACCCTAAACAAATCACGACATAAAACCTCTCCGTTGCGACGTGAAAGAAGGACAAACAAATGAACTTTCCCATTTATATAATACCAGCTTCTGTCCGTGACTTCGCCCGCGTGGAATTCGGTTATCGCGTTCCCGCGGGAACTATGCGTTTTTTCGAGATGAAAAGTAGCCTATGTCCTTTCCCGGGACCCCAACTATCTCCATGCCAGATTTCATCTCAATCGGTCCAGCGGTTGAAGCGTGAAGAGGTAAGTAACAGACAGACAGACAGAGTTACTTTCGCATTTATAATATTAATATGGATAGTACTCGTATGGTAGTATGGGCCCGTGTGGGGACTATAGCCCAAACCCTCTCATGATGAGGGGAGGCCTGTGCCCAGCAGTGGGACGCAAATAGGCTGTAGTAGTAGTAAGTATGGATAAGGGTCGTCAGCAAAATGCTCCGAACAGATAACACGTGTCAGTTTCCAAGAATTCTCCTTTATGGATCTTTTGGAAATTTAAAAGGATTATATGAAATAATGTATATAAATAATAGTATATGCATTACACATCACTCGTAGTCCCGAACTAAATATTGTATTCCTTTTACCTAGATCTATATATTTGCCAACATTTCTTTTCAAGATCAGAATAAAATTCAACATCGATGTCCACAGAAAAGTAATATTCACCTTCCAGGATTTAAATGTAACAAACATCTATACTTATCTACTAATTAATGGAATATGCAATAAAAACTTACTATTAAATAAACCTCATTGATTGAATGAATGAATGATTCACTCAAAAGTTGAGTCGCTTTTTTGACTTTAGTCACATCCCTAGACCGATTCGCTCCCATTCATGTTTTCATTTTTCTGACGTTTACGTATCGCAAAAGCTTTTCTTTAAATAGAGATTTTACTTCAATAAAAGTTAGTAAAATTACTTATCTATGATAGGAAATGCGATTTTGTTGCGAATTTGAGCGATCAGATCGCCTTTTACACGAGAATACCGCACAAGACACCATTTTTCAGGAGAAACGTCTCGCGTCACGGAACGATGCAAAATGGCGGTGAAGTGACCTTCAAGTGGGTTTATATAAAGAGTTTGAACAGTTGAACCATGTACTTTGCCGGAGGGGATCGCCCATGCATGGCATCTCCAGTGGCTATATACTCAAAGGATCTTAAGTAAAAATTAAACCCTTTCCTCTAATTCAAAATGAAAAATAGAATGTGTAACGCCGACGTAATGCACCAATTTCACCCTTAGATCACTAGCCCTCTCTTTTACCGGCCGAGTGAATGAACATCTCAGGTATTTTATGCAATTTTCATACTTTTATACTTGTTTTAATCAATTAAATATTTACCTAGCTTTCTCCAGCTTGATTGCGTTCCATCGTTGAACAAAATGGCGGGCGACGTCCCTCGCCGCTTCCCCCTGTACCATCACGCCGATATCGTGCCACGGCATTCTGGGCGTTGCGTTCCGGTCCACAAGGTCTGAAACAGCGTGTCACGGTTACATAACCTGCTTCAACTTAAAAAGAGTTACATACACACAACCGCAATTAAATCAGGTCAATTTGTATGGAACTATACTCCATATAAAAAGTGACCTAATTTCATTGCGGTTGAGTGTATTATAATGAATGTGAGTGATTTGATTACTCATTGGTTTTTTATACTCCATATAAAAAGTGACCTGATTTCATTGCGGTTGAGTGTATTATAATGAATGTGAGTGATTTGATTACTCATTGGTTTTTCCAGTAATAAGGAATCGAAAGAAGTTTCGTTAACTAAGAGAAGAGGTGAGCTTTTTTTCGATTATCAATATTAAATGTTCAGTATTTTTTACAACTACTACTACGGCCTATTTGCGTCCCACTGCTGGGCACAGGCCTCCCCTCATCATGAGGGGGATGATTTTTTACAAAATCATACCAAATTGAATTTCGTATCTTATGTTCAACTAGCTTTTCCCCGCAACTTCGTATGCGCAGAAATATTAAAATGAAAATCGCGTTTTTTTTCGTTCCCGTGGGAATTTCGGGAAATCCTTTCTTAGCGGATGCCTACGTCATAACATCTACCTGCATGCCAAATTTCAGCCCGATCCGTCCAGTGGTTTGGGCTGTGCGTTGATAGATCAGTCAGTCAGTCACCTTTGAGTTTTATATATTTAGATGTTCATTCCTGTCACAGGCATCGGCACGGAAATTGAGCGGTGGCCTTCGATGCGCAGAAGTAAAAAATAAGGTCTGGCCCTTCTGTCGTCAACGTGCGCAGAAATCCCCTCTACTTTTGCTCACCGCTCAAGATATGTGCCGTGACCTGTACTACTGAATAAAGAAAACATTATTCAAGAAACTTACCAACAAACGGCAGATCTAAATTGTTGAAGTCCTTAACAATAAAATTAGTGTAGTCCTTTCCGATCCACAATTTCGAGTTTCCTTCAATGCCCTCCAACTGATCTTTGGTGCTTTCTGTGATCACTCTCCCTTCTACAACCTGAGCTAAAGGGGTCGGTTTGCTAACACTTCGTGTTCTCGATACTACCCCTTTAGTAGTTAAAGCATCTGTTAGCAATACTTGGTCTGTGGAAAGCGCGTATTTCTCAGCTTTTTTCCTCTCCGAATCATCGAACTTCTGCTCGTTTCTCTCTTCTTCGTACGGAGGGTATACTATGCTGAGTATGTCTTTACTGCGTTCAGTGATTTTGTTGAGGACATTGCGTTTCTCTACTGGGCTGTCTTTATCGGTGTGTGTGTTAGTTGTTATTAGCAGATGGTCCCCGGGCTCTAGTTGGGGTAGTTCGGGTTTCGGAGTGTTGGGTTCATCGACCTCGGGAGTTGGTTCTTCTGTTTTTTCGATTTGGATGCTGCAAACAGATTATATTATATTTCCACTAGCCGTTGCCCGCGACTTCATCCCGCGTAGACTTAGAATTTGCGTACCCAATGATTTATTTATTTCATTTTAGAGAGGCAGCAATTCGCTGATGCGTCTAAATCATATTTTGACTGTTAGAGCTACACATATAGATGGTTATAGTTATGGGAGTATTGAAAAACTGGTTTGACCCGCGGAAAGCCCGTTCACTTGGAAATATCGGGATAAAAGGTATCCTATGTTATTGTTCGGGTCTCAAACTATCTCCATATCAAACTTCATCCAAATCGGTCCACTCGTTGCGACGTGAAGGAAGGACAAACAAACACACTTTCACATTTATAATATAAGTAAGTATGGAAGTATGGATAGAGCTGTTGTGGTGGTGGTAGGTTTTACCTGCCTACCCAGCAGTGGGTGTGCCCAGCAGTGGGTCGCAAATAGGCTGCAGTGGTAGACAGGTAAAACCTACCACCACAGCCTATTTGCGACCCACTGCTGGGCACAGGCCTCCCCTCGTCATGAGAGGGTTTGGGCTATTGTCCCCACGCGGGCCCAGTGCAGATTGGGGACTTCACACACATCTTTCAATTACTTCGCAGATGCGTGCAGGTTTCCTCACGATGTTTTCCTTCACCGAAAAGATCATCGTAAATTCAAATCGAATTTCGCACGTAAGTAAACTTAGAGGTGCGACCTACCTGCCTAAGTCAACGATTATTTTAGCTATCATATACGATAGCTAAATAAATATTTTCATCCATCAAAAGTCAATGTACATAACAACATAACTAAGATAAGGCCCGAAACTACTGTTCTTAGGAAGCTGAAATTTGGCATGTAGGTTCCTTGGCGAGTGTAGGGGTTCACTAAGAAAGAATTTCCCGAAATTCAAATGGGAACGGAAATAAACAGGTTAGTACATGTTTATGCGCACACGAAGTCTGGGGCAAAAGCTACTTCATTATAGATTCAAAAAGTGATCCAAATTACTCCCTATAACGATGTCCCTGGACCCCCTGACTAGCTCCAGAGCCCCCAAGCCGTTGGCGAGCGGGCGGGAGATGCCCCCGCCGGAGGAACTGGAGGTTTTCTTCTTAGTCTTGACACAGAATAAGTAATAGTACTAACGTACAGAAGGCCGACTGCTAACAAAAAACAGGTTTTGTTGCACCGTACGCTTCCAAATTGGCCCATCTCTTTCTATCACATGCAGCGCGCTCTTTCGGAGGCCACGCCCTAGCGCTAGGGCTGGCGCACTCGAGAACAAATTAAATGATGCGTCTAGTAGTACATAGGTTGGATAGAATAGTGTTATTAACAAAATATATATTTAACTTAAGTTAGTTATTTTTATTTTTATTAAAAACACACTAGTCTACGCAGATGCTACAACGTAATTTACTATTAAGTTATCACATACTTTATCTATCAATTTATGAATCTGCTAAATTCAAAATTAAAACACACAGTCACACAACTGCATTATCATACTTAATATACTAGCCGTTGTCCGCGACTTCGTCCCGAGTACATAGAATTTGCGTACCCAATGATACTATACTGTACACGCATAGTTGTTGTTATGATTCTTATTGAAAAAATAAAAATTTGGGTTGTCTTGAACTACCTCCATACCAAATTTCATCATTTTACTCTTTACCAAATCATTTTACGTATTACAATATTTTTTTGACATAATTCAAATTTCATAGCACATTTGACTCTTGCGTCGCGACGTAGGTACGTTAAGAGTTCACGCGCGCGCGTGCATTCGCTAGCAGTGCGCGGCAACCACTAATCATCACGCCACGGTGCGAAGCCGGCGGGTACTTGTATCGAGCGCGAACAAATCAAAGAGTGCGCCGCGCCTGGTCTTGACGGAGTTGAGCGGATGGATCAGCGGTGCGATGTTAAAAGAGTGATCCAAGTTACTCACTCGTTAGGCCCTATAACGATGTCCCTGGACCCCCTGGCTAGCTCCAGGGCCCCCAAGCCATTGGCGAGCGGGAAGCAGACGCCCCCACCGGGGGAACTGGAGGTTTTCTTCTTAGTCTTCACGGAGTTGAGCGGATGGATCAGCGGTGCGATGTTAAAAGAGTGATCCAAGTTACTCACTCGTTAGGCCCTATAACGATGTCCCTGGACCCCCTGGCTAGCTCCAGGGCCCCCGAGCCATTGGCGAGCGGGAAGCAGACGCCCCCACCGGGGGAACTGGAGGTTTTCTTCTTAGTCTTCACGGAGTTGAGCGGATAGATCAACGGCGCGATGTTCAAAAGAGTGATGCAAGTTACTCACTCGTTAGGCCCTATAACGATGTCCCTGGACCCCCTGGCTAGCTCCAGGGCCCCCGAGCCATTGGCGAGCGGGAAGCAGACGCCCCCGCCGGGGGAACTGGAGGTTTTCTTCTTAGTCTTCACGGAGTTAAGCGGATGGATCAGAGGTGCGATGTTGCCGAGGTCCGTCAACCTGAAAATATAGGTATTTTTTTTACAGATGTAGTGAATAAATATTTTTCTTCGGGAAATCTCGATAGTCCTCTTTTTTGCTAACTAGCTTCGGAATAGGAATTCGGCTATCGCGTTCCTGCGGGAGGTATGAGTTTTTCCGGGATAAAAAAGGACCCTATGACCCGGGACTCCGTACCAAAATTTCGAAATCGGTCCGCGGCTGAAGCCTGAAGAGGTAACAGACAGACATACAGACGGAGTTACTTTCGCAATTATAATATTAGTAAGGATGTTTAACCCTTTGAATGCCATGAACAACTAAATTTGCCATTCACTATAGTCCTTACCACGCCAACGAAATCTAAAGTTGTCTAAGGTGAATTTCGCGGTATGGGTGAAAAATTACATCGTGCTCGAATTAATTATTTTTGGACAGACATAACGTTTCGTATCAAGAGGAAAAAATCTCAGAATTTTCCGTGTCGCAGATTGCGCGTAAAAATATAAATTATTTGTCGCTATAACGGCTCACTAAACATACATACATACATACATAATATCACGCCTTTTTCCCATAGGGGTAGGCAGAGACCACTTCTTTCCATTTGCTACGACTCTTGCATACTTCTCTCGCTTCTTCAACTTTCATCCCGTTCCGCATACATGCTCGTCGGTTTAGAGTACTTTTGACCTGGTCTTTAATCAGATTGTCCTGAATTTGATCCAAGAACATTCGCCTCGGTCTTCCTCTTCCAGCAGGCTCTTCTAAAGGCGGCCTATAAAGATGACAAACAGCCGTCATGCCACCGATTCTTCAGGCTTATGAGCTATGATGATGTGATGTGTGTAATAAACATTATTTGTACAGTATTGTCACTGACCTGTGTCTATGGTCATCCCAGCGGCCATAGCAAAGGTCGATGCCCCCAAGGAAGGCCACTGTTTGATCGACGCAGACGATCTTCTCGTGGTGCGCCCAGAACAGGATCCCGGCGCGCGCGTGGTCTGGATGACGGAAAACCTATGTTAAAGGTGGAACGTGGTGGTAATAAGTACATCCGGAGCGAGAAGTCAATGAAGCCGTGGTGGTCTAGTGGTTCGACCTACCGCCTCTCATGCAGAGGGTTGGGGGTTCGAATCGCTCGCACCTCCAAGTTTACTTATTTGCGAAATTCAATTTGAATTTGACACTGAGCTTTTCGGTGAAGGAAAACATCGTGAGGAAACGCACGCGAATGCGAAGTAATTCAAAGATATGTGTGAAGTCCCCAAACCGCACTGGGCCGCGGGACTATAGCCCAAACCCTCTCGTGATAAGAGGAGGCCTGTGCCCAGAAGTGGGACGCAAATAGGCTGTAGTAGTAGTAGTAGTAGAGTAGTGTCAATTTCGGAACAATAAAAATTGAGCTTAATGACGTGAGCCCAAAGGTCGCTTCACTTCATTCAAATATGAAAGCGTCTAAAAGGTTAACCTGCCGCCTCCCAATAAACATGTTACAGGTCGCCGCAACGTTCTGATTTGAACTCCTTGTTCTAAGCTGGTTGTAAACACTTCGCTATGAAAAAGAGTGGGCCAATATCGTGATAGTCACTCGTAGAGTCACTCTATAAAAGTTGTATAAAATACGGTTTTTGTGTTCCCGCTGGAACTATGCGTTTTACCGGGATAAAAAAAGCAGCCTAACCCTGTGTCTCAAACTAACTTTACCGAATTAGAAGAAATTGATAGAGTCCTGGAGAAGGACATACTTTTATCCCGAATAAACTCATAGTTCCCACGGGAACGCGATAACCGAATTGCACGCTGGCGAGCGAAGTCGTGGGCAGAGGTTAGTACAGAATGGAGCGGAAATCCCGTAATCCAAGGGTAGATCAGGGAAATGGGTAAAATGGTTCCGAATAGAGGACCGATTACCCGACTGAAACCAGGCAGTTGTCCCCTTTTGTACATAATAGATGATAATATTAGAGAATACTTGTCACGTTGGTACAGGTTTACACAACTTAGAAGGCGCGTGGATTAAGCAAAAATAGACTCTGCGTCAACTGCTTAAGTGCTTCACCACGCGCCTTCTAAATTGTGTCGTGCTGTATACCTTAATATTCTCGTTTGCCAGACGACTCTTGCTGTAGAAGCTGTTGATACCAAGCGCCATTTCCACTTCCTTGTACAACATTATGAACACCTTCACTCCTTGAGCCTGGAGCAAGTGAGAATTTTCCTTTAAAAATTTTCATTAAGAGGGTTTACTCCTAAAGTTGGCAACGTCGCAAATAGCTGTCAAATATTTCGCTGTTTTCATTAATTTCTGAATATTACTGAATGAAATCATGAACTATCGCTCTATCCATACTAATATTATAAATGCGAAAGTAACTCTGTCTGTCTGTCTGACTGTTACCTTTTCACGCTAAAACGGCTTGACCGATTGACTTGAATTTTGGTATAGATATAGTTAGAGGCCCGAGGAAGGACATAGGATAGTTTTTATCCTGGATTTCTACCCTTAACGGGATGAAATCCGGGATACCACGATAAGTTATGCACTTAAGCAGTAGTAGCAATTACGTGTATTATAATGTTTGCTATTCCAATACCTGCAGGCGTTTGAATGTTCGGAAGAAATCCATATTATCCATATTAATATTATAAATGGAGTCCCGGGAAAGGACATAGGGTACTTTTTATCCCGGAAAAGCGCATAGTTCCCGCGGGAGCGCGATAACCGAATTCCACGCGGGCGAAGTCGCGGGCAGAAGCTAGTGGTTGAATAAAACATTAAGTATGGATTGCAACAATTATCATAGGAACACGAAATTTTTAGGATTATAGTAGTACTATCTTTTGAAAAGTTTCCATCGCATTTTTCATGCATTTTTATGTAATCTTATCATTTGAATGCCTAACCACCAAATATAAAACGAGACGCGTCATTCAACCATAGAATGAGAAGTTATTTTTTAATTCAGTAATATTGAGAAATTAATAAAAACAGCGAAACATTTGACAGCTATATGCGACGTTGCCAACTTTCAGGATAAACCCCTTAACGTGTAATTATTCGAAGACCATTTTTTTGTTCATTACTTTTGGAGATAAAAGTAATGAACAAAAAAAGTTTTATCTCCAAAAGTAATGACGAAATTCCTTTTGCGTCCGGAATGAGGACCCTTATAAAGACACTCGCCTTCGGTTCGCTCCATAAACCCACACCCGTTTTAAGGCCCTTTTATTATGCAGTTGCATAAACTACTATTGAAAGCGACTTACCGCTTTCCTCTTCAATATGGTATCGAGCCGCCAGTAATTCCCGTTCAAGGCGGGCCTCTTCATGTAGATTTCGGGGCTGAGCCACCAGTCTGCGATGAAGATTTCTTCCTTGGCCATCTCCATGGCGTCGGCCACAGCGGAGAGGTAGGGGGATCCATCGACGAAGGTGGCCACGGGGGTGGCTGCGCGGGGGGGCGCGAAGGAATGGTGCACGTTCGGGTGGGTGAAATCACGCGCTGATGGAAATAAATTACATATTAAGAGGGTTTATTATCAAAGTTGGCAACGTCGCAAATAGCTGTCAAATACAACGCTTGTTTTCATTAATTAATGAAAACGTTAATAATCAATCTGTTATTGAATAAATTGCAAGAATTATCTTCGCTACACTGTTTTTTTTAGCGATGTAGAATCGTTATAGGTCGAAATCCTTCCATCGCATTTTCTATGAATTTTGATGTAATTCTATAATTTTAATGCCTACTGAATAAATATAAAATAACTCGCGTCATTCAATAACAGAGCGATTACTTCTTTTCACTTAACAATTTTGAGAAATTAATTAAAAACAGCTAAATATTTTACAGCTATATGCGACGTCGCCAACTTTTGGAATAAACTCTCTTTTTAAGTCGTAATAAAAGCAAATTTAAGGTATATGATTAACTATAAACAATAATAAAAATACGTAATTCTTCTTCACAAAATCATCGTCATATTTGCAATGGGGACGATTGCTGGGCACTGTCGGGTTCGGGTAATCACTTCAGTCCTCTATTCGGAACTATTTTACCCAATTACCATAACGACAACGATTATAATCTATCGTATAGTCTCGTGCGTGATGATGATAGTCTCGTGCCGGTTTCTTCACGATGTTTCCCTTCACCGAAAAGCTGAAAGGTCAGAGTGGTAAAAAAAATTGAATTTCGCACATAAGTAAACTCAGAGGTAAGGGCCGGATTCGATGCCCCGACTCTCTGCATGAGAGGCGGTAGGTCAAACCACTACGCTACCACGGCTTTGTTCGTAACAATATCACGTAAATGTTTATACTATTTGTTCGAGCCCATCGTAATTCGGAACGCACCCGATCGGAGCGAAACGTTTCTTGTCTGTCATGAACTGTCACTTGAAAAACGAACTTGCCTTTTCATTGTTGGAATCGTGGCGTGTGTTAAAAATTGAACTTTTGAATTGGATAGTTATATACCGCGGCAACGCGAAGTGCGTATGTTTTGGTCTGCGAGATTTGTCGCCAGTTGAGTTGTGTTTTGTATGTAATATCATAACATTGTCGGGAGTGCGACTTGGTGCGCTTGTTTGGTGCGGCGAAGCTGTTCTCAACACCTTGGAGTGAGGATAGTGTCCTAGGCGAGCTTCTAGATGGGTACCCAGATAGGTAGCTAGCTTAGGGGTTTGGCAGCAGCGCGAAAAACGATGGACTTGAGGTAAACTTAGTCTGTAAGTTTCGTATTTAGGTTAGGTAGGAAAATTAAGATCCACGAACCGTGGACGTTCAGAGCAGCTAGGCTGTGATAAGAACATTGTTGGTAGCAGAGCTGTGGTTGTTTTGTTTCCATGTGATTTGATAAAAACCCGTGTTTTTTTAAACAATTTTAAGTTGAAACGTGTTTTTGAGGTTATGTTAACATGCGTTTTTCCATATGAAAAATTTATTGAATTTACCAAATTACTGCGTAATACAAGCTATTTGGGGTGTTAATTGGATAAATTAATAAACTTGTGAAACTATATTTTCGTGTTTGGGTGTCGCCGGCAGGCTGTATTGTACACAAATCATTGAATTTTGAATTCCTATTTTAATAATAAATTTATTTTATAATTTGCACAAACCATTATAGAAATATAATAGTTGTTGTTGTATATTGGTGTGCGATGCACAATTAATGTGATCCTATTTGTTTGAGCTGAATCGACTTGCATTTTTGTATTTTACCTCCGGAAAGTACTCGGTAAGATTTAGCTTAATTTAAAATTAATATCTTATTGTTGCAAGTGCTAATAGGCTGGTTGTTATTGCCTTGTGCTGGTTAAGTTGGAAGGCAATCTTATAATTGGAAATTCACTAGGGTGACCATAATTCATAGGTTTTTTTTAAATTTAATTTAAGAGTTTTGTTTAAGTAAACCCGTGGTCACGTTGATTGAATCGGGGTACTATGGCTAGCACGTCTAGGTCCGTTTTGAGGTCGGAGCTCAGATGGTTTACATCTGGAGCGGCGTTGGTTGACAGACCGGACCGGGTTGAGGCACTGTTGGCCAGACATGCAGACGTGCCGACGCGCTTGGAAAGGGTGTACCGTGCCATGGAGGGCTACCTGAATGCGGTTCAACAAGTTGGCTCAACGGATACATCCACGGGTCAAGAAGAGTTGAGAGGGGTTGAAGCGGACTTTGATCAATGCCTGGATCTGGGGGATCAAATTGTACAACGGGCTGCGGAGATTCTACAGGCTCGGGCCAGCGGGGTCCAGAGTGACGGAAAGCCTGTAGTCACAAATATGAATCCCGGATTGGCAGCTCGGTTGCCCGCCATACAGCTTCCCACGTTCAATGGAAATCTGGACCAGTGGACTAGTTTCATTGATTTGTTTGACAGTCTGGTCCATGCTCGGACTGATTTGACAGCTTCCTTGAAATTGGCTCAGTTGTTGTCGTCTTTGGAGGGGGAACCGCGTGAATTGGTCGCGCATTTGTCGGTCACCGACGACAACTATGAAACCGCGCGCACATTGCTGAGGGACAGATATCACAATGTGCGACGGCTCGCGGATGCCCTAATGGGCAAACTTTGGAACATTCCCAGGATCGCTCAGGTTTCAGACATCCGGGTAAAAATGCTGAATCCTGTTTTGACAGCGACCAAGGGTTTAGAAAAACTGGGTTTTCCCGTGGACCAATGGTCCTACATATTATTGAGTTTTTTGTTGAACCGGTTGCCTGCTGACGTTCGGGCACGTTTTGAACACCGCTACGGTGGAGATAGTGCTCAGCACCTACCGGCCTTCACCGACTTGGTGGAGTTGTTGGAGATTGAGTGTCGAAGGGCCGACACCTCCAATGCGTCACCCCCTCCGAGACCATCTGGTTCCTACCCGGGTCAGATGAGATTTGGATCTCAAGGGGGAAACAGGGGAAAATCGGGACCACGACCGGCGGGCCCCCGACAATATAATTTGGGTACTATGGACCCTGACCTCTGCTTGTACTGTCGGAACCCAGGTCATCGGATACCTGCGTGTCAGAAGTTCCTGGCCCAGAGGGTTGAGGGTCGACGCAATATCGCCAAGGATAGGCAGTGGTGCTTTGCTTGTTTGGGCCCTCACTTTGCAAGGGACTGCACCCACTCCCAGGCGTGCAAGTCATGTGGAGGGAAGCACCACGCCATTCTGTGCATGAACCGCAGCGGAGTCAAACCCCCCCCTGCGCAGGGTTCGTCCTCCCCCCCTGTCCGGAGTCCGCCCCAGGCAGACCAGGGGTACTGGGTGCCCAGGGAAGGCGGGGAAGGACGCCGGAGTCCTCCGAGGGGTCCCTCCTTAGGGAGGGGCTCCCCTCCCCCCCCGCCTTCACAGAATTATGCGGCTGTCGCGCGCGCACCCGCGCCCCTACGAGGGGGGCCCACGGGCGGGTGCCGGCGATCAACGCCGCCCAGGTCGGCGCCACGGATGTCGCCGTCGCTTGTTGAGCGGCCCCGCCTGGAATCGCGGCCTCCGAGGTACCAAGGCCGGATATGGACGTACCAGACGCCGCAGACCGCTCGGCCAGCCCGACGGGCCTACCAGCCGGAGTGGGATCCGCTCGACCGGTTCGAGCGGTACCCCCCTGCCGAGCAGGAGGCTTCGTTGTATCCCTGTTAGGGATACGCTGCCCAGGCATCAACCACCGCCACCCCCCTCGAGACCGTGTTATTGCCCACGGCCTCTGTTTATGTCTGGGGTCCTGGCGGAGGATCAGTCTGTGTGCGTGCCCTATTGGACACGGGCGCACAGGGCTGCATTGTATCCAGGAGGTTGGTGCAACGGCTGGGCTTGAACTTGGAACACCACCCGGAAGGTGTGCGTGGGGTAGGCAATACCATAGTGTCAAACCTGGTTGGGCAGGTCACTTTCACTTTTGGTCAGAGCCCTACTTCCCGTGCGAGGATTACAGCTCCAGCACTGGTGTTGGAGGAAGTAGTGGGGAAGCTCCCCCAAGTGAAACTGCCACCAGAGATTCGGCGTTTGACAGCTCACTTGAATTTGGCTGATGCTGGCTTTGATACCCCTAGCCCGGTTGACGTGCTGCTGGGTGCTGACGTCCTAGGGGGCATACTGTTAACCAGCAAACGGACATTACAGCCTGGTGGCCTTATGGCTTTGGACACCAAGTTTGGGTATACTGTAATGGGTCCAGTGTCCACAGTTTCCACGCCTCCTGCTGAGGAGAGCTGTTTGGTTGGAACTGCGCTCTCGGAAGCCGTGCAACGGTTCTGGGAGATTGAAGAGCCGCCCACTGTGTCGCGATTAAGTCCTGAGCAAGAGGAATGTGAACTGTTTTATCAGAATAATACTGGTCGCCTCCGCTCAGGTCGGTTCATAACTCGACTCCCTCTACTTACCCATCGACCACCCCTTGGTGCTTCTCGCGCGTTGGCTGAGAAGCGGCTGGTTTCGATGGAACGCCGCATAAGAAGAGACCCGGTCTTTCGGCAGAAGTACGTTGATTTCATGAGGGAGTACGAGGATTTGGGACATATGTCGGTGTCTCGCAGGGATTGGAGTACGGTGGAGCACTATTTTCTCCCCCACCATGCGGTATTGAAGTCACCGGACTCCAAGATTCGAGTGGTTTTTGATGGCTCTGCCCCCACCTCGACTGGAGTGTCCCTAAACCAGTGTTTGCATGCAGGTCCTAAACTGCACAAGGACATAACTGACATCCTCACGAACTTCAGGAAGCATCAGGTCGTGTTTGTAGCCGACATCCGGATGATGTTTCGGCAGACAGTGATACACCCTGATGACCGTCGGTATCAGCTGATTTTGTGGCGTGAGAGCCCTGATGAACCGATGTTGGTGTACGAACTGAATACGAATACCTACGGCCTCAAGAGTAGTCCGTACATTTCTATTCGTACTTTGATGGAATTGGCGACTCGAGAGCGATTGAGGTTCCCTCGAGCGGCGGCCATTTTGGAAAGGGATTTGTTTGTGGATGACGTGTGCACCGGGGCCAATAGCATTGAAGACGCATTGGTGTTACGGGATGAATTGATTGCACTCTTGCAGACTGGTGGCTATGAGTTGCGAAAGTGGTTGTCCAACTCACCGGCACTTTTGGCCGGCCTCCCAGAGGAGCACCAGCAGGATCCGCACCTTTTTGAAAATGCTGAGAATCCGCACATGTTATCCATCCTTGGCGTGCAGTACCGACCAGTCCAAGATGTGTTTACCTACCGGGTCGAATTGGATTCCCCGAAGGTCTGGACGATGCGGCTTGTACTGTCCACGGTGGCCAGAACGTATGATCCAAACGGATGGATCGCGCCGGTAGTATTCACGGCCAAGGCCTTCATGCAGCGCCTGTGGACAGCCCAACTGGGTTGGGATGACCCGCTTTCCGGAGACTTGTTGAGCGATTGGGAAGCTTTCTTCGCTACGCTCCCGGAAATAAATCAGGTCGAACTGCCGCGTAAGCTGTTACCTGCAGGGAAATGTAGAGCAACTCTGCACGGGTTTTGCGACGCCTCCGAACGAGGGTTTGCAGCTGCCGTCTATTTGCGAACGGTCAGCTCCGACGGAGCGGTCGCCGTAAATTTGGTAATGGCGAAGAGCAAGGTAGCGCCCCTTCGGACACGTTTGACGATCCCGAAGTTGGAATTGTCGGGCGCAGCGCTTCTCGTGCGCTTGTTGAACCACGTAGCTTCTACATTGAAGGACACGGTGGACCTTGAGGAGAGCGCCTTCGCCTGGAGTGACAGCCAAATTGTGCTGTGTTGGCTGAAGTCGTCAGTCCATACCTTGGAGGTCTTTGTGGCTAATCGTGTTTCGCAGATCCAGAACTCTGAGACTGCTTTGATTTGGAGACACGTACCAGGTGAACTGAACCCAGCGGACGTGGCGTCCAGGGGTTGCAAGGCACCTGAGCTCGTGGCCCACCCCCTGTGGTGGAGGCCAAGCTGGCTGTTGGAATCGGATACACACTGGCCTACCAGTTGTGTCATTGCGACCCCATCGTCGGGATTGAAGGTCCACGTTGTCGAGACAGCTCCAGTGCCGGACACTGCGTGGCTTCTAGAACGCTATAGCTCTCTCGACAAACTAGTTGGAGTAACCGCTTGGGTCAAACGATTTATCCACAACTGTCGCCATCCTGAAGACCGGTCACACGGTAGTGTTCTCGCTGTTGAAGAGCGGACAACAGCCCTCCATCACTGGACTCGAGTGGTGCAGGCAGAACACTTTGGGGACGTATTGGATACCTTACGGAAAGGTCGCCCCAAACTTAGGAAAGCGACAGCACACCTCAACCCGTTCATTGATGAGTCGGGAATACTCCGGGTTGGAGGGCGTCTGCGCAATGCTAACTTGCGCTATTCGGCGCGCCACCCCATATTGCTGCCTAAGAAGGGCCAATTGGTGGAGTTGTTGGTGACGGATCGCCACTTGAAGAACTCTCATGCTAGCTGCAATGCACTCTTGGGCATTTTGCAGCGAGAGTTCTGGATATTGAACAGTCGACGAGTTGTACGGAGCATCGTGTTTCGGTGCTTGCCTTGCTATCGACTCAAGGCAGCCACGATGCAGCCTCAGATGGGTGACCTGCCCCCTGACAGGGTCACTGAGGCTAGAGCTTTTTTGAGGGTAGGGACAGACTTTGCGGGACCATTTTGGATCAAAACGTCGCGACTTCGGAATGCGAAGGCTGTGAAAGCGTACTTGTGCGTTTTCGTCTGTCTGTCAACCAAGGCTGCTCATCTTGAAGTAGTTGCTGATCTTTCGACGGAGGCCTTTATTGCGGCTTTGGATAGATTTGTATCCCGAAGGGGATGTCCGTCTCTGATCCGGTCGGATTGTGGAACCAATTATAAGGGTGCCGACCGTTACTTGCAAGATGTAGTTAAGTTTTTGCGGGAGAATGATACTTGTATTGGCACGGCCCTCTCCCGTCGGGGTATCACGTGGAAATTTGACCCTCCCGGATGCCCCCACTGGGGTGGAATTTTCGAGGCCCTTGTTAAACAAGCCAAGGCTCATATGTATAGAGTAATTGGTCAAACTATTTTGACATATGAGGAGCTCGCGACGTTGTTTTGTAGAATTGAGGCGATCCTCAATTCCCGTCCGTTGTGTCCGCTCAGCTCCGACCCAAATGACCTGGAAGCGTTGACTCCAGGCCATTTCTTGATTGGTCAACCACTTGTAGCATTGCCAGAACACCCCCTCAGGGAAGTAGCCTACAATCGTTTGTCGCGCTATCAGATGCTGCAACAGATGGGTCAGAACTTTTGGGCCAGATGGTCATTAGAATATCTGCATGTTTTGCAGCAGCGCCTCAAGTGGACTGACAAAACCAATCCCCCCACTGTTGGAGACCTCGTGTTAGTTAAGGATGCTAACCTACCGCCACTGCGTTGGCGCCGGGGGCGCATTGTTAACTTGTTTCCCGGTAAGGACGGGACCCCTCGCTTTGCTGAGGTCATGGTTGGGGATTCGGTTCTCAAGCGAGCGGTAGCAACCCTCTCGCGACTTCCTCTAGTTTAGCGGACCGGCTTAGAGGCCTGTCCGAGGCGGGTGATTGTTCGAGCCCATCGTAATTCGGAACGCACCCGATCGGAGCGAAACGTTTCTTGTCTGTCATGAACTGTCACTTGAAAAACGAACTTGCCTTTTCATTGTTGGAATCGTGGCGTGTGTTAAAAATTGAACTTTTGAATTGGATAGTTATATACCGCGGCAACGCGAAGTGCGTATGTTTTGGTCTGCGAGATTTGTCGCCAGTTGAGTTGTGTTTTGTATGTAATATCATAACATTGTCGGGAGTGCGACTTGGTGCGCTTGTTTGGTGCGGCGAAGCTGTTCTCAACACCTTGGAGTGAGGATAGTGTCCTAGGCGAGCTTCTAGATGGGTACCCAGATAGGTAGCTAGCTTAGGGGTTTGGCAGCAGCGCGAAAAACGATGGACTTGAGGTAAACTTAGTCTGTAAGTTTCGTATTTAGGTTAGGTAGGAAAATTAAGATCCACGAACCGTGGACGTTCAGAGCAGCTAGGCTGTGATAAGAACACAAACGCAAACGGCAAAATGCTATAAAAGTCACCAGCCATGGTCCAGAACTCTAGACAACTATTAATATAAGGAAAATGCCATAAAAGATATAAAGCGTGGTTCAGATACCAATTGTTATATGTAGCGAAAATGTTATCAAATTCACTAAGCATGGTTGAGCTACACAAAGACAGTATGCTGTTAATGTATATGTTATTTATACATGATTTTACTACAATAGTCCTATCTATGCACGTATAGCCTTTATCAGTTTATCAGCTCCCTTACCATAAATAAAATGCGACAATTATAATGAATCACTGATTGTACTTATCACTTGTCATGGCAATATTTTACATCGATGATATCGTATAATTAAGTGTACGAGTTCGGAGCATGTTGTTTTGGATCATTTTTAAGTTGCTGACACATGATTTTAATTATTATTTTATTATTAGTTTTATCAGCAGTTGTTACATCAAGCATTGACCTTTTAATAAGTAATAACAAGAACAGTGCCTAGCAGAATATGCCAAAATATATGGAGCAAACTGACATTAGAAAACACGTTCCAATATGCTAATAACGCTTCTTTATAGCGAAGGTCAAACGGGTGCGCGAGCTGATCGGGCACCCGTTTTGACGGGGGCATTTTTCTCCGACTGATTGTGAATCCTTACTTATAATAGATCAATGACATCAAGATAACACCAGAAATACAGCTAATAAATGCACAACTAATTATAGACTAATTAATTATAGGTTCAGTAGGTCTAGTTTTTTTTTAGTATTATGCATGTTAGTGTATATTTAAATATAATTATTAAGTATTTCTGAATCTGTGAGGTACGCAGTATACAGCAGGTTTTTATAATGTAAGAGTGTACTATTCGCCAACAAAATGTTATGCAGTTTGGCGAAAATCTCTAATGTATTACCATGTATATTATTTCTGATAAATAAATAAATAATAATAATAATAATAGATACCTACGCCATTCGAAAACTTACCGCTCCCTTCAGCTCACCAGCAATATATGGTGTTGCCAAATATTAAAATATTACATACCGCTCTGTTTGGCAACTGCTTTCAAGTATTGCATCCACTCTTTGCTCTTTCGTTTCGTCCAACATTTGATGACCATCTGTCGACTGTGATTCAAGATCTGCAGCCCATGATTTAAACCCGTGGCGTACATGCCGCTTGACACTTCAAACCTGTAAATGGATTGTCGAATTTGGGAATGTGTATCAGTTGCCAACGGCTTTTCCAAGCGCGAAATTGATGGACCAACATGCAATATCGTTTCGTTGTTTTTGCATCAACAGGATTTCTTTCATGCTTTCATAAGTAGGGATCGGAAATTCGGATACATAGTTGCCTAAACTTGGCAAAATCTAGGAAAAAGTTAAGGAAATATGGAGTCGGCTTCTTAAAAATATTATTTTAATAATATAAGTTCCGGGATTGCGGGAATCTATAAAACGCGTTGAGATTGTAATACCTTGCAAATATGTTTAGGTTATGGTTGTTTTTTACCGTTGTTGTTGTAAGCATAATAACATTTCACACAAATGTTACGATCTATGTGGTTAATGTATTAATCAATCTAAGTATGCATTGAGTAATTAATTAGTATATACATCTAACAGCATTGATAATTTCAAGATAGGTGATTAATAAAATCCCGGGATTTTAATTAATAAATTGAAACGCCGAACAACGCCGCCGCCAAAGTTTAGGCAAATATGTATCCGAATTTCCGATCCCTGTTTATAAGGCAGGTACCGAGAAGTATGTACTAATTGAGAAAGATATGACCGATGTTTTAAGGGTAGTAGTCAAATATTCAACAATAATTGTAAAAGTTGACGCCTAGTTAACAGGGTAAATGCCCCTCACGTTTTACTTGATTTAATACACTTTAAAGTAAAATATAAACAAGCAAAAACCAATGTACGTTAATGTGTATAATGTATATGTGTTATAATAATATAAGTATGAGAATTATTATTATTATGGTTGACTGGTAGAGAATGCCTGTCTGTAGGCATTAAGTCCGCCAATTGTATACATTTTGTACGTGCAATGAAGTTTACATAAATAAATAAATAATAATTATATATACCGTGATTTGTTATGATTGGTACTTATGATCATGAACAGGTATAAATAGATGTACGAGTATGTACCTCTGTTAGCTACGAATTAAAGAAAAACCCAAACAAAATGGTTTAGGTTCAAAACGTTTCAATTAAATGAGTTCAGTTACTGTTTCAATAATGGAGTGAATTGAAAATTCAAAACCAGTTAGAAAATCTGTTTTAGCACATTTTCATCATCAAGCTATGATCATATCATGGTACTTGGTACTCACATTTCCATGTGCTGCATGGAAATAAATAAAGTATAATTATTAGTCATTGATTGAAAGATATTGGTACTAAAGGTAAAATAAGATATTGTTTACATGTGATTATTTAATATAAGCAATAATACTATGATAATATCGCAGTATGTCCTAAGGTGCGTAGTAAGGTGAAAAACCCAATTTGGGCACGTTTAAAGATATAAAAATAAAAATTAGGCCAAAATATAGGTCTCGAAAAATACATTTGAGAATTGATATGTGCTCTTCCAAAGTTGCGGTGGGTACGTGCACAAGCATCGTCCGCGTACGTACCCACCACAACTTTTACGACGGAAATGGTAGTTATTTGCTGTTTTTGACCAAAGTAATGAATATTTTACAATATCCGTAGCTCAGATTATGAAAAACTGAATAAAGTTTCATTTTCTGGACAGCCCATGTAAAATCATGGTCTAGATATTGAGCAGTAGCAATTTAAAGGTTGAAAATGCCTTATTTGATGTTTTTTTTGCCTTGCAAAAAAAACATCAAATAAGACGACCTGGACTAAATGGACCTGGACTTATCGCAATTTCCGCAGCTCAGATTAAAGAGGACATATCAATTCTTCATATATAATTTTTCGAGACCTATATCTTGGACCAATTTTTAGTTTTAGGCCTTTGAATGCGACTAAAATGTGGTGTTTCACCTTACCACGCGCCTTAAATAACAATAGCCAAGACAGTGGGTACCGTGGTCGTCTATCGGCTGACATAATAATAGTCATGACTACTCATGACATGAGAAATAACAGAAATTAGCAACAAAATAAAATTAAAAAGTGGTTTGAGGTAACTAAGTTGCGGATTATTAAGTTTATTCGTAATAGCAACCCTCTATTTTCAGCCTACATTTTATCATTGGCATTAACATTTTGAACGGCTTTTGTACAACGCCGGTTCTCTAGAACGTTGCTGGTACGTACAATTGGTACAGTTTTACACAACTTAGAAGGCGCGTGGATTAAGCAAAAATAGACTCTGCGTGAACGGCTTAACGCATTCACTGCCACTTATTTTTACGAACTTTCGCCAGGTGCCACATCTGTCATTAAGGGAACATTGCAACGCACATGTGCGTTCGAGACACAGGAAAGTCAGCAAAACGCATATATGCGTTGGTGGCAGTGAATGCCTTAAGTGCTTCATCGCGCGCCTTCTAAGTTGTGTCCTGCTGTATTTGGAATGAACTTCCTGCTGCAATTTTCCGTCTGTGCTACAACTTTGGTCTTTTAAAAAGGGTGTTATCAAATATCTTCTAAACCGGCAGCGCATTGCTGATGCCTCCCGGTGTAACAAATGTCTATAGGCGGCGGTAACCGCTTACCATCAGGTGGGTTCTTCCTGTTTCTAAGTGTCAGTGTAACGTTATGAAAAAAACGTGGAGTGGGACTCAACTCACCCTTGATCAAACAGCATGACAGCTTTAATGGTGCCGTCACTGGGTCGGATGTAGCCGAAGAAGGTGTCTTTGACAAACAGCCAGCGTTCCTGCCATTGAGCGCACACTAGCCCAGTGCAGAAGTAGTTACACCTGTAGAGACGAAAAACTTTGAACAACCTTTTATAACGCGGCATAACTTAGGCGCGCGGTAACAGTAGTTTATGTAACTGCTACATAATAAAGGTCCTTAAAACACGAGTGGGGTTTTACGAAACGAGCCGTTAGGCGAGTTTCATAATAATATCGCACGAGTGTTTTAAGGCCTAATTATGTACAGTTTCATACACAACTTTATCTACACTCATTTTATAAATCCTCTAAGATGCTTTAAAATATGTCCACAAGGTCGCTAGCCGACGCGCGGCGGGCGTCACGACCGCGCAATGTGGCTGTAAAACGCTTGCCGCTGCCGCTGCCGCGCGAAATCGTGGCCGAGCGGTAAAACGTTGACGCAGTCTGTTATTGCTTAATCCGCACGCCTTCTAATTTGTGTCAGAGTTAGCTTTGTTGTTAAAAAACCTTGGATTTTCATTATCATCACTTCATCTGAAAGCATCCATTCCTGTACATAGCCAAAGCCAGGACATAGCCTCCTCCAAAGTTAGCCATACTGGCTTGAGGCTTGTGCCTTAAACATCCACCGGTTTTCCGCGACCTTGGATATAAAAATATTATTTTTTTGTACTGAATACAGATGTTCCTCTTACGATTAAACGACTACGTTTTAGGTACAATAAAAACATAACATTATCTCACAACAAGAACTCCAAAACTCCCCTACCTCCTAATGAATAAAATGTAAAAATAAAAGGTAAAAATTTAAGATCAAATTCATTTTCTTACCGTACACACACCATGTTTCCAAGGAGCCCAAAACAGTTACACCCGGCTTGCCCGGGTCTGGTAGAGCCGGTTCTTTTCAGGACCACGCCTTCCTTGCCTTTACACCCGAACTCGGATATAAACGACAAGTGGGAGACTTCTAGGAATTTCAGCTGAAAATTAAATAGATTTTGCTATTTGTAGAAGACATAATTTCGATTGAAAACTTGAAAAAGGTTAAATAAACAGCGAGTAAGTTATGGGCGTTGCATTTTGTTCTATTGTATTGTTATCAATGGCGAAGCGTGAGAATTTTCGTATAAAAAAAGCCACGACCAAAACCACTGATATTGCATATAACTTTTTTTCAAATGACGATTGCACTGTGTTATGTTATCGGCAAATAAGGGGTAAGTAATGTAGTGGATCGAGATACCGTTTCATGGTGATTTCTGTATAGTGTGATATTGAGAAGGTTGTACAAATATTCTTCTAGCTGCTTCATCCTTAGTTGTATTCCTTCGTACGTCACCATCACTTCGGGTTTCTTTGGAAACCTGCAATGAAAACAGTTTTGCTTTCAAGATGAACAATTAAATAAATAAAAAAGTTTGGTCCAGTATGTAATACCTCAAACGATTCTCTTTATCTCAAACACTAAAAATATATCGGGCGCCAATTTCATGTTGTTGATAAACTTATCGAATATAGACGTATTGCGGGCGCCAAATTCATGTTTTTGGTAAACTTATTATTTAGTATAGGCGTATTTTAAACTAACTTATAAATATTACACATAATCGAAACATAGTGTGAGGGGATTTCAAATGTAAGAAAATGGCAAACTACCTTGGTAAAGCGCCCTTTCTCTTCTTCGGACGTACACCCTTTTTAGATTGACTTCGTGGCAATGCCTGTAAAGCCACTTTTTCCGCTTCCTCCTCATCTTGTACGGTGTTTTTGAAGCTGGCTCGCCGCGACTTGTGTGTTTTGCTCGGAAAGGGAACGTTTAAGGACGCTCGGTACAAAGCGAGCTGCTGGTGGAGGTAAAGTATGTGTTTGTAGCGCTTACGCACTGTCCACGAAAAGTCGCCGTGTTGGAGGCTTATTGTGTATCTGGTGACAAGGGGGAAATTAGATAATAGACGATTTGATACAAATTCTAGGATATCATTTGTTGTTGTGATTTAGTATACATTTTTATCAACGGAGAGCTGTTAATTAATATTTGCAGTACACACGTCCAAATTTGGCAGATCAGGAGTTACGTGAATTCTTAGGTTTGTACAACTTGTAAATAATGATTTGTCCGCAATCTTTTCTGTTTAAGTGCAACTAACAATCTTGTTTTGATAAGATCTATGCATACGATAAAAAAATCAATCAATAAATACTCCAGTCGAACGATTGTATAACAAAGAAACATGTAATAATATTATAAATCGTCCATATAGCATAGTAACATAACTATTATGACTCGGCCAATAGGACTATTTGTTGCAAAGAAATGATTCATGAACAAACCATTTACAATATGCTAGGTAATTACATAGGTTAGACGTCATAGTATTGCAATCCCGTACCACATCAGTGCACTGTTACTTAAATACTTGGAAATATTTTCCATGACAAAAGATAATGTTACTATAATTACTGTAATGGCTAATATTTATTTAAACTTCATTGCACATTCAAAATGTATACAATTGGCGGGCTTAATGCCTAAAGGCGAATGCGAATAGGCGAATGAATTAGTGTATTTCTGTAGTTCCTTTCTGTCAAGTCAGCCATAAGGCCAAACAGAAAGAAAAATTAGTAGGTGCATCAATATCAGAAAGAAACTACAGAAATACACTGGGAAGATAACAAATAATTTCAAAAGAGGATAAATTTACATAAACATACATAAAAATTGTATAAAAGATAAACATACATAAACTAATACATACATAAACCAGCCGCACGAAGAAAAGAAAAATATGAAGGATTCCAAATCTACGCGACCAGCTTAAACGCAGCATTCGCTTGAAGCAGAGCTTGGTTTGAGCTTGTCTAATATCTAGAGGTAGCGAATTCCAGAGGCGGATTGCCTGAAGGGTGAAAGAATTAGAAACAAAACCAGTGGAGTGAGAAGGAGTCATGAGTTTAAGAGAACGAGAGGAACGCAGATCACAACCGGGACGAGGAGTATCAAAGTTAAATTTAGATTTGAGATAACAAGGAGTAGAAGGGTCGAACAGGTTTGAGAAAATGTTAATAATATATGGTTAAGCAAGTCCATTGAGGATTGGACATGCAGGAACCAACAACTACCTACAATTCCCTAGGTCCCTGGGTATAGCACGACACAACTTAGAAGGCGCGTGGATTAAGAAATAATAGTCTCTGCGTTGTTCGTCCTACTAAGTTGTGTAACGCTATACAGGTATCCTCTCAATATAGCCTATAATTATTTAGTACGCATTCGAGATCTTATAATTTCTTAAGGGAATCATAGGATTTCGGTGTCGATGGGCCGCAGTGACCGCTTACCATAAGGTGGGCTGTGCGCTCATTTGCCTATACCAATGACATAATAAATTCCCCTCATTGTATTTCTCGGATAAGTATATTATACTCAAAGGTTCGAACTGAGATGGATCTGCATAGAGTTCGGTCAAACAAAAGGCTACCGCGACCTCAAATCAAGTAAACAATTGAACGAGTATTTTCCTACATAATTTCAAGTTTACCACTAAATGAGTAATAGATGAATGAATATGGTCCGGCTCCTCAATTATCCCAATTAGGAGCGCGCACAATGATGTCAACTTGCCATTATCACTGTGGAAGGCAGGTTGATTGAGATTTTAACTGAAGGTGAGAATTTGAAAGAGGTTTTAACCATTTATCTATTCCAGTAATCTATTTGAATAACAATTATATTTATAGTAGTCTAGGTCACCTATTGGTCACATAGAGATCTTCTACTACCTAAAGTCCAGCGCCTTCATTTTTCAAAACGCTTCAATGAATTTAAAAAGCACCACCAACACTCTCAACACGTGTGTGCGTGCTGAGACAGCCATCAACTATGAGTTGAGAGAGAGAATCGTTTTGAAATGTGAAGACGCAGGACTTTAGATAGTTGAAGATCTCTACTAGTATTGCTTTAAAAACATCATTATTTTTATTTTTTATACAGAAAATTTAAAACTTACAAATTAGGATTCAGCAGATGTGTTGTCACGCTCCGCTCGTTTTCTTCAATTCTGACCTTTATTTCTAGGCCCGGAATGAACACTTTTCTGTGCACCGAGTTGAATTTGATTGGTGGGTTATGAATACATCTGTATGGCACGGAACGGGCTTGGTGAGCTGAAAAATATAAGTTATTTTAAGTATATTATGTATATCATAAAGCTAGCTATAGACTAGACCATGCACTGGAATAAAACTTAGGCTAGGGACTACTAATTGTAAGGAATGAATGCGCATCAAGGTCATAACTTATAGGCATTAAAACTAATTTCAACATATTTACGGTAACCAAGCCGCCAACTTACTAGTAGGGTGTATTTATGGCGCCCAATAAAATGTCTCTATTAAACCTGACGCCCTTTGTGTGAATAAATCATAATAATAATTTCAGTTAATTTAATTTAAACCAAATAAATGAAATAACAAAAACATGAAAAATCTTTCGCACTGTCATGTAGTATAGGCCTTTTAGATTAGGAAGTAGTGCCACAGAATATTTAATAGTACTACATACAGAATGGCCACGGAATCACCCGGCTGAATCTAGCCGGCGCGCAACTCGCGCCCAACTCGCCCTTACCGTCATTTATTTCATCCGGAGATGGAAAGTGAATCATTGGCCCGCGTCCTGGTACACACACATTTACAAGTGTACAGACGTTCTCACACGCACACAGACGTCCTCGCACGCAAACATTGACACTTCATTGGAATTGTGTTCGAAATCGTGCTTTTATAGGCCGTGTCCGCCCTGTGGTAGTGCGTAAGATTTTTCATGTTTTTATTTTTGTTATTTTAATAATAATTTAAGTATGAATATCACACGAAAATCAATTGTATGGAATGTTCTAGTAACTTACCAACAGCATCAGTTTCTTCCTTACTCTCGACACGGTCTACCTCGATCACGGACAAGGACTCCGGAACAGCTAGGCTCAGGTCAAAGTCCGAGTCCGGCCCCGGGTTCGTGGGGTCAAACTTTTGGAACATTCCAGATAGACAGTCCCCTGGAGGGCCAGAGGGAGTGGGGGTATCCATACCGTAGTTTGTGTAGCTGTATAGTTCCTCATCTGAAATAAATTGTATGGTAAATATATAAAAGTACAAGAACAGTAACATTAGTATGCTGGGCATTTAGTTATGCTACATGTTTAGTTATTTGCTATTTTAACCTTTTGTATTCATTGATTTTTTATTTTGCCCAAACCCTCTCGTGATGAGAGGCCTGTGCCCAGCAGTGGGCCGTAAAATAGGCTGTGGTGGTGGTGGTGGTGGTATTGATTGATAGTGAGTTCAAGCCTCTCCACTATTTGATAGTATTATCAAAAAAACATGGAAAAAGGTATAGAATAAAGATGTGAAAATATTATGACAAATCCAGGATATGGTATGCCATATCCTGGATGTGTACAAAGGGTTAATTGCATGTTTTTTTTCAGGGTTGCTAAACCATCTGTATACTAAATACCATCTCAATAGGTTCAACGGTAAAATTGGTAGGTACCAGAGTTACTTTCACATTTATAATACAGGAGTATTTGGAAAGGGAAAGCTCAGTAATTAATTTACCTACAAATACTATAATCAGATAGTATCTTTCATATCATTTATCAATTAGTCACATAAACACACACACTACTAGTGCCATAGAAAATAGAGCTCTGTTTTTTCAATCCATATACATAGAATAGTGCACACATCCTCACAATGTACCCATAACTCATAACTAATTAATTTCAAGCCACACTATTTAAATATTACACAATACTTATTTCACCACATCAAATAGTTTTCAATAAGAATCTAACTAAACCATGTTATTTATAACATCATATCTCAATAAGTAGTGAATCGCTTCCACTCATATAAATAAATATCATGTTATGGGTACTGAATTCATGCAATTTATCAGTAAACCACTTTAACCACTTCATGCAAATAGAACATGTCATTTTCCATATTATCACAACAAAAGCAATTGATTTTTTTACTACCATTACAATACTACTATTTCCCTAACTTCACTAAACATTTTAAGTTATTTTCACCGTTAAAAGCTGACTATAAAAACACTCATCCTGGCCACAAAAATTAAACAAAAATAAAAACAAACATCTTTCAAATTTAGAACAGATGTGCCACTGTTTGCTTTTGCTCTGGAAAATTTCACTTCACACTGGCCGATAAAAAAATAGCAAAGCAGTACCTCGTTTGATTAGGTTATGGAAACTGAGTGTTAACTCCTTAGAAGCCATATGCTTCTGGATATTCTTTTCTTGCGAACAATCTGTGGTGAGTACGCGATACGCGTTTGGTTGATGTGTAATGTGTTGTCCATTACACGGTACGAATTTAACACTTGTGTACATAATCTCTCTGATAAGATAAAATTGTAAGTGATATTGGATCTCAGTGTGATGACAATAGTCGCCGGAATTGGTTGGTTCCGCGTCAAATTGGGCAAAAACAGTCGCCTTGGCGAAGAGAGACATGCCTCAATGAGCAAGGCTAAGGTTTTTCAACTGTTTGTGCGAAACAAGGTGGAAATAACTTACTTAAAAACTCAATATAATATTTTGTTAGCACTGCACATGTTGAACTAATTTTCCACAGGAAATGATCACCAAATTCATGCAATCACTGTTTATTCTTCGAACTATGGGAACTAATGCCACTGATGATCAGTTCAAGGTGATTTCATTGAAAACAGTGTGTTCAAATTCAAAGATGATGACGTCAACTGTCAACAGTGGTTATAAACATTTTTGTAGACCAATACTTTGATTGTAGTTAATTTATATCCTTTGGCGGTATGATTTCTGATTTTATTTTAGATATATAGTTATTTTCTAATGTGACATACATACAAAGGCAAGGAAAGTTAAAATGAGACCTGTCATACAACTAAGGTAATTTTTAATAAAACTGAGATAGAGAGATCATTTTTAAAATCTATAATAATACCTAATAATAGGGATAGTTAAGATTTTCTTAACTTTCCATAACTTTCGGTTGTGGAAAGTTAAGAAAGTTAGGTTAACGTTTTTAAAGGGCACTACAGAAGACGCTACTTGCAGGGCCTGCATGCAGTGCCTGCCGCAGGGGATGTTGCTCCACACAGCCCTGCAAGCAGGGCCTGCCGCAGTTGTTAGTTACTTCATAACTAACAACTGGAACTACTCATTAGTGTGGCTGTATTGAACCTTGAGTCGTGTTCTCATCTCAAGTTCTTTCATAGTGTTTAAAAATATAGAAAATGACAGTTTTTGACATTTGATGTATTGTCTACGTCAAATGTCAAATGTCAAAAAACAGATTATAAGTTATCATCTCAAGCTATAGATACAAAATAGCGACATAAATCGGCCCGACCGCGTCCCTTGCAGGGTGACTGGGTGAGTGGCGAGATCGTGTGTTTCCTACCTAATCTGTGGCGCCCGCAGGATGCCCCTGCGGCCCTGCGGCAGAGTGAGCAATTAAAATTAATAAATATCCATATCCATGACATGACAAAGATGTGTACATACATACATATACATGTAGTGACAACAAACATAACTATACCGGTTGCACTTACATCTAGATTTTAAGGTCTATTTAGTTTTAATATTTTGCTGCACCCTCACAGGGTCCATGTTAGTACTTATGAAAATATTCTAACATCTTGTAAAAACCATTGTTTGGCAATAAATGATATGAATATGAATATGAATATAAAAATGTCGGCCCTGCAAGCCTACAGACGGCACGATTTGGCAGTGGTCCTGCATGCAGGCCCTGCAAGTAGGTTCATCTGTAGCGCCCTTAAGAAATGAAATCAAGGACCAAGGCACGCTTGTTAAGAATTATAAGCAGACAGATATTTAGGTAGCCTCGATTTGATTTATTTCTACTAGAACAGTTACATAATTTTTGATGCGATTCGAACCGTATTTTATTTCAATTTTCAAAATGCGACCCCGAACATAGAAGCGTGTACTATCCTAGATTCTTATAAAAAAATGTTGTGTATCTCTGGCCACTGGAAAGGCCGGAACTGGCCGGAGTGGCCGGATTGACCAAAGTGACGTAATGGTTGCGTTTAGAAACAGTTCTACTTTAGTGTTCGTTCAGAAATATTAAAATAATCGACTAATTGACTAGAACGTTATTAAGAAAATATACTCAGAATGGTAATCAGAACGAACGAAACTAATATATAAAAGGAATATGTTATGTTGAAGAAAACAAAAAAATACTTATGTGCGCCTACACTTATGGCAATAGCAATAACTCTTAGATCTGTTAATCCTCTAGTCTTGTCTTGAAGTTACTAGGCAACATCAAATATTTATATTATTTATTTATTTAAGCTTTATTGCACATAAAATTAAAGTACAAATGCCGAACTTAATGCCATAAGTCATTCTCTACCAGTTAACCATTATTGCTTAATCCAGGCGCTTTCTAAGTTGTGTAAACATGTAAAACAATCTTCGATATTCACGTAAGCGGTGGACTATCAGTGATTCCCAAAATGGCCTTTGAAAGGTTGATTTTTTTTGTGTACCTACTTGATACTGAATTTCAAGTTTCAAGTACCTACTTTCATGCTACAGAAAAGCAAAGGCAAGGAGCTTGTTTTCAACCTACGAAAAAACGGAGGAGGTTCTCAAGTCGACGCGTTATAAATATTATTTGTTTTTAGGGTTCCGTACCCAAAGGGTAAACGGACTGGGAGGGTACGACTCCTGTCTGTCCGTCTATCGCCAGGTTGTACCTCATGAACCGTGATAGTTAGACAGTTGAAATTTTCACAGATGATGTATTTCTGTTGCCGCTATAACAACAAGTAGGTACTAAAAAACAGAATAAAATAATTATTTAGGAGGCTCCCATACAACAAACGTGATTTTATGGCGTTTTTTTGATTGCGTGATTTTTCTGTCGCCAGGCTGTATCTCATGAACCGAGTTAGACAGTTGTCACAGATGATGTATTTCTGTTGCTGTTATACTTAAAAACAAATAATAAAAAATAAAAAATTAATTTATAAATATTTAAAATAAATATTTAATTTATAAATATTTAAAATAAATATTTAATTTATAAATATTTAAAATAAATATTTAATTTATAAATATTTAAAATAAATATTTATTCCCATACAACAGTCATGAATTTTTTGCCGTTTTTATAGGTACCTAGCTTCTGCCCGCGACTTCGTCCGCCGCGAGATCTTAGAGATGGTCTTATATTAGGACTCATTCGGTTATAGCGTTCCCGCGGGAATTGAGCGTCACACTATAACAAATTATATACTTAAACGTTCTTCAAGAACCACTCTATCTACTAAAAAAACCGCAACAAAATCCGTTGCGTAGTTTTAAAGATCTAAGTATACATAGGGACAGACAGGCAGCGAAGCGACTTTGTTTTATGCTATGTAGTGATGATAATAACAGAACCCTTTGTGCGCGAGTCCGACTTACACTTGGCCGGTTTTTTTTGTATCTATATACGCATAATAATTTCGTAAATAATCGTTTTTTGTTCCAGAACAACCACCACAACAGCCTATTTAGGTATGTCCCACAGCTCAATGGCGGATCCAGCTTTCGACTTAGAAGGTGGTCACGCCATACAACCCCCCCCCCCCCCTCCACTTTTTCGCGTCAGGGGTTAAACATACATAATAGCAGTAGACCTAGTCCTGCTGAGGAGGGGGGGGGGGGTCATGGGGGTCATGACCCCCCCCTGGATCCACCCTTGCCGCAGCTGGACATAGGCCTCCTCTCGTCAAGAGAGGATTTGAGCTTATTTATAAGTATATATTACAACTTTCCATCGGGTGCGCTGCCTAGCTAGTCCGTCTTTTTGTCACTCTTCATAATTATTTTCAACACCTGCAAACCACATAACAGGTTTCGTAACTGTATAGGTTTACAAATACTAGGTTTTGTGAAAAAGTTACGAAAACGAAAAGGAACAAAGGTGTTTTTGACTTTTTAAATGCTCTGCCGTCTCGTTTTGAAACCTGAAACAGTTACTGCGAGTCAATAGGTGATACTATTGTCTTGTTTTAACGAAATCTGAGTGCCATATCGCACCTATTTACGGATTGCACCCATCGATGACTCTATCTGCGTATTTTTGGCTAATTTTTAGGGTTCCGTACCCTTAGGGTACATCCCCATCCCCTGGCCGGGAATATGTACGATTCAAGCAAGCATCGCACATTTGCCGTGTCAGCGCTCTTTGTTCTATATCATGTAAGTACCAGTCAGTTTACGTCAATAGGGTGCTCAGAGACACACTTTGGTCAATAATGTAAAATATCAATAAATAAATAAATCAGTGATAATAGTGTTTCTTCACAAATCAATCATTATCAATCCTCCAATGTGCGTATCCCGTACAATAACCTGTTCAGTAAAAGCTATATCATTCATATTCCAAGTCGTTAATTAGGAAGATGGTGTACCACTGATTGGATGGTATACCTACTACTACTTCTACTACAGCTTATTTGCGTCCCACTGCTGGGCACAGGCCTCCTCTCATCACGACAGGGTTTGGGCTATAATCCCTACGCGGGCCCAGTGCGGATTGGGGACTTCACATGAGTATATATTTGAACTGCTTCGCAGATGCATGCAGGTTTCCTCGCGATGTTTTCCTTCACCGAAAAGCTCAGTGGTAAATTCAAATTGAATTTCGCACATAAGTAAACTTAGAGGTGCGATCCGGAATCTAACCCCCGACCCTCTGCATGCGAGGCGGTAGGTCGAACCATTAGGCCACCACGGCTTCTACTATTACAGATATACTTACATACTATCTCGCTAAATAGGGAAAAAGAGCATTTTATTTACAGGATAGGGACGCTGTCTATCCCTATGATCTGCCTCCAATAGAGCCCCTGGAAATCGAAAGAAATTGCCACCACTGTCTGTCCGTTCCCGCGCCGTACGCATCCCGTCCGCATAGGTTGTCACTTCATCTTACCGGAGGCCTTCTACTACAGCAACAATTTCTAATAGGTAAGTATACAAAAGAAAAACGCCTAAGCAGTCAAAAAGACAGGTCAATTTGTTAACCTATAAATTCAGATTTTTCCAAATTGGCAAAAGATTACGCATGTGCTAAAATATTCGATATATAAAAAAAAAACTTAATTAAATATCTTCTTTGTGTGCCTATGACTGCTGTGCTGTGGTTAAGTAACTAAAACACAAGTTTCATATAATGAAATGAAGGTTATTGAGTAGCCTTAAATCTCCATTAAGATTTGGATGTTGTTGGTTGTTATAAGAGCTTAACCAACACAGACAGAGAAAAGAAAATGGTTGAGGATTTTTTTCATCTTCTGAAACATACTGGAATATGTTGTAAATGATCCATTTATCAGTGCTGAACCCTCTTAACATTCAATGCAACATATGGACAGGCGGTGGGCAGAGAACGTCGCTTTGGCCGAAGTGACCGCAGTTGCAACTCGCACACCGACCGGTCTCGGCGTACACCCGACACGCTCACGAGGCACGCACTTCCCGCCACAATTCAAACTCATGCTCAAACTTCGAACACCGCTCAATTCTTTTTTTATTGCAACGAAAGTGCACTCGCGCGTACAGCCAAAACCCAACGACACTTGCCTGCCAGTGTCCAAATCGCAACGCGGCCGTTGACATCGTATCCAGTGATATGGAACGTTTTACTGAATTTCAGAGCGGTTTTCGAACGTAACGCCTCGACTTTGGCGGGAAGTGTGTGTGATAACGGAGTTTTTTTTTTAAATTGACAGTGAACGTGACATAAGTTTGCACCCCCAAGTGACGAACAATGGTGGATTCCACATAATAATTTTAGTGTTTTTTTTTAATAATCACATGCTGAATTAGAAGAAAGTTGTATACAAATAAAGGTAAGTTGAGATCACTTGAGATAGTTGTTGCCTTACTTTGCATAATTAAGCATTACTGTAACTTAAAGTGGTGCTGTTACTCAATAATAAATTTTCTGGTGTCTTTCGCTTTCTAAAGACTCGACCATGAGTGTGGTCGGAGTCACGATTGGGGTAAGTTTGCACTAAGAAATGCTTTGCAAAATTTTCATTTTAACAGGTGCCCGTCAATCACGGCAAGGTTATCTTTAAGTGATATCCATATTGCCATAGGTACTATACTTAATTACGAAATGCATTAAGTGGTAAGTAACCCACCATCGTTGTCAAGAGCAATAATTGCGCGCCTGTTTAAATAGTCTGTGACAAGTAGTAATAAATAGTATCGAGGGGGTTTTGTCGCCAGACCACAGATAACGTATTTAACCAGACCTTGGTTATTTTTAATGATCGCAGCGACAGTATCTGCTGTCATAAGCCAGCGTTTTAAACGCTAAAGGCCTTTGCGATATGAACTGGAGCGGTCGGTATAAAAACTAGTTTTAATGAAAGTGCGAGGCATAACTCGCGGCTAGCAAGCCGTTAAAATTAAAACATTCCGTTTCATTTGTCGCAAACGGTAATTAACTAGTTACCTAACACATAGAGCGATGGCTCCTGGTTAAACTGGATCGGGAAGTCGTTAATTCGGATTTTCTCGACAAGTTAACAGACCAAAATTGATATTTTTTGTGGTTTACCTAACGAATTTGTTTATTAAAATAGTAGGTAGCTCATGGTCTACTACTTACTTATTCCAAGCAAGTTAATACCTACATTAAACCAGTGTAATAAAAAAAATATTAATACAATCTTTACTTTCCTCAACATTAGGAACCCAATTTTCAGAGTAAATAATTTTCCAAATCCAATCCTATACATTTTAATAAGGAAACTAAATATTAAGAAGACATCAACATAGGTACCTAATATTTTTCTTTAAGGCGCCTGTAGCCGTCGATGACCTTGAGCGTTTTGAGCCCGATCTTCTCAATAATAACCGCGCCAAATACGCTAACGTAAATTACAACGATAGCAATGGTTAATTTCGCCCGCTGTCTTAAGTCTACCGTGGCCCAGCGGTCCAAATTCATCATGACGTAGATGAGAGCGCAAGAGGGGCGCGGGTTCAAATCACCGCTTATAATAACTTTTTGTATATTTTTTTTATGAATTGAATACTTTTTTAAATAATTTACATGCTGAACATGGTACTAGTGATATTTAGATATTTTTAATGTTTTTTCGTATCAAAGTCGTAGTTTAAGAATATGCAATGCAATTAGGCATTATGCGTATGTAGGGTAAAACCCCGATAAATGACTACATTCATAATAAAGTTCAAACAGCAGGAAAACTGGCCTGTCTGGAAAAAAAAATGTTCATGGTTTTATTAATTATAATCATAATTTTTTAATGTCAAATATTCTTGAATAAAGTCATTGTTAAAATCCGATCATTCTGTACAATCTAAATATATATTCTGTACATCTAAATATATAAAACTCAAAGGTGACTGACTGACTGACATAGTGATCTATCAACGCACAGCCCAAACCACTGGACGGATCTGGCTGAAATTTGGCATGCAGGTAGATGTTATGACGTAGGCATCCGCTAAGAAAGGATTTCCCGAAATTCCCACGGAAACGGGAAAAAACGGGGTTTTTCATTTTAATATTTCTGCGCATACGAAGTTGTGGGGAAAAGCTAGTCTAAATATATAAAACTCAAAGGTGACTGACTGACTGACTGACATAGTGATTTAGCAACGCACAGCCCAAACCACTGGACGGATCGGGATGAAATTTGGCATGCAGGTTCCTTAGGGAACGTATGGGAGCGCTAAGAGAGGATTTCCCGAATTTCCCACGGGAACGGGAAAAAACGGGATCTTTCATTTTAATATTTCTGCGCATACGAAGTTGCGGGGAATAGTACAATATTGCAGAGGCCGCCAAGTAGCGCATTGCCGGACGATTCTATTAGTACGAGTCCGGCAATCGCAATTGCGGCCGACGTATATATAATGCTTTTCTCAAACAGCGAGGAAATACGTAAGGTCAGTCGGGGCAAGTGCGCCAGGATGGGGTAAGTGCGCCTAACATAAATATATCGAAACCTATAAATATTACTCAACTAGTAGTTGGCTGTTTACAAGGCATAGGGCCGACTTAAATTTAGGCGCACTCACCCCACATCAGTATTTACTACTTCCATGATCGTGGATGATTTGGCCATGGAAGTTGTACTTATTACCTCCATGGATTTGTCAGTTTCGGGGTAAGTGCGCCTAACATAAATATATCGAAACCTATAAATATTACTCAACTAGTAGTTGGCTGTTTACAAGGCATAGGGGCGAAATAAATTTAGGCGCACTTACACCACATCAGTATTTACTACTTCCATGATCGTGGATGATTTGGCCATGGAAGTTGTACTCATTACCTCCATTGATTTGTCAGTTGCTCTACAGAGGTGTCTCAAATAGCAAGCGAATTTAAAAAAAACACACACGACAATAATGTTTTTGCTGGCCAAGGCCGGCAATGGACAGCCTGGCGTCTTCTTTTTTTGAAAGTAACACGAACATTACCGAGCATGTTTGAGAAAAAGCTAGTTACTATAAAAACATCAATTCAGATTCCTTTTCTAAGTTGGTGGACGCGAATTGGTCCATAGGTGGACGCAATCTGGATTAAGTGGACGCAAACTGGGTAAATTTGCCTATTTGTGTCGTTTTTTTGAAAACTACCAGATGTTTCGACCAAAACTATAAGTTATATTGAAAAGGACTATATCATCAATACATTACATCCCTTTTATAATCAAAATTTCAATTAGAACATTTTTATTTTCACCTTCAAACTTGCCAACTCCAGTAAGTGGACGCAAACAGGCGAAGCGACCCTACTTTTCAGCGACTTTCTTGAGGTAATAAGCGGTTCGCCCTTGTCGCTTTCGTATCAACTTTATAGAGCAGTGTGATCTTCTCCCCTTTTTATTACCCATTTTAACACTAGGTAACAATAACAATATTATAACAAGAACACTATTACGGAGTAACAAAACAAACTTAACAAATAAGTATCTATAACAACAATAAAATGCAAATCCTCGAGACAAATCACTCCACTCGACTTACTCTCTCGCTAGTTACTCACTCGCTATTCACTCATTTCCGAGTGCCGGCCGGCAGGCCGACCATGCTGTGCGTCCTCTGATCGAGTTCGGGATACCTACCTAGCTGGCAACAGCGCGCGCGACCGCGAGGTATACAACACGAGTGCCGAAACTCGCAACGTCGCCTTGTTCTCAACCACAACTTTATGTTTAATGCAATGAATTTATAGAAAAATAACACTACTTCAAATCCAATATAAAAGTCAAATTTATGAAACGAACTTTTATCCTTCTTTCTTTAGTAATCATGATAGTTTAGATATTTTTTAATCAATAAATAAAAATATTTAAAAATATAAAAAACGCCGCATAATTCAACAAAACGCCTACCATAACAAGCGCAGCAAATGTGTGTTGTGATACTTGTGATTATACACTAAGGAAGACATAGGTTTTTCGTCTAAAAGCTATTTATCATATAAGTTAGAAGGTCAAGCCCTAGATAAAATTCTGAAAAGTACTTGCAAAAAATTTGTCAACGTAGATTTTTTCCTAAGCGGAAATAAATGGTTACATATAGGAGGATTAAGGATTTCTTAAATGACATCCATAGTACAAATCATTACATATAAGACGATATAAAATACCAGAAACACTAATTGACTATATTTGTGTTCCATATTCGTAAACTTTGCAGATGACAACTTGTTACAATTATAGAAAAATGGTTACAAAAACACCTCGAATTTGCATTTTTGCCTCACTACTCACCTTAAATAGGAGAATCAAATTATTCTACCTCTCCTTTTGCTTCGAAATCGATAAAATAGATAGGTAGTACTTACCTGCACTGTACAGCTGCCATCAGATAACTACTATTACTACTACTACAGCTTTTTTGCGTCTCACTGCTGGGCACAGGCCTCCTCTCATCACGAGAGGGTTTGGGCTAGAGTCCCCACGCGGGCCCAGTGCGGATTGGGTCATCAGATAACTATATGGAAGCAAACAAGCTGATCATAAATGTCTGAACTCGCTCTCATTGTGAAGACGTTAAATTGTGCGTTCATATATAGACGCTCACATTTATATAATTTATATACTAGATTCTACATCGCTTACGGTAACTTTACATTTTGACCTGTATGAATCAAAATACAGCCTACAGTCTAAGTAAAAATTAATATTGGTTATTTCAAGATAGGAAAACATAACTCCATTTTATCAATAAATTAGTTCAATATAGCCGCCGAACTGACGTGGTCACTTCCTCCTGTCCCCGTTCAAGTCCAATTACACAAAGCGCCAAACTATCTCGCCGATCTTGCGTCAACGCAACCATACCGTATTTTTTTGTTTCATTGTTTCCCAGGAAAGTATGGAAATGGAAAAAAAACCTCTACGGCTCTACGATCAATAAAATCGATATTTTTTCGGCATCATGCTCTTTGCCTATAAAGGTTTGATCCCTGTCTTAACCCAAGTATCTCGTAGGCGGTATTCCAAGTTAATTTACAAAAAGCGTGTGTCGAACCATTCGCTCTAGAGATTATGTTAGTCTCATCTTATTTTTACCCGACTGCGCAAGAAGCAGGGCTATGTTTTTTGAGTGTATGTATGTACTTATGTAGGTATTTATATTTCTTTAACACACTCTGTAGCCTAAACGGTTTGATGGATTTAGCTTGAGAGGTGTCGTTAAGAGTCCCCAGTACGGTCCTTTCTGTTACGTTTTAATTCGAAAACTACTTATCAGATTGGCAGCAAATTTTACATGTAATAGTGGAGCAGAGATATTAGTGTCAAAAATACACTTTGATTGTAATAATTTGAATAACAAACAAACTAGGACCATTTTAGTTTCCTCCATACAAACTTCAAAATTCAGTTTTTTCGCTGTAATTTTATTATGTTTTATTTTATCGCGACATTTACTTATTTCGGACACTCACAATAATGATTTTATTATGTGTACCAAGTTTCGAGTCAATCTGTTTAGTAATTTGGGAATAAAAGCGAAAATACTTTTGTATGAAAAGTTGAGAACTGGGGACTTTTAAATTCGTCTTAATTGTGTGAGAGTGATACTGTGTTACTTGTTTTTTTTATCGAGGTACTTATGATCATGTCGCACCGGAACATCAAATCCTAACAGTAACAATTTAGAATGATACAAAAATTTAGAATAAGAGAAAAACTGATATTAAGCTGGGATTTAGAATGAAAATGTGCAGACAAGCTTTTGATAAAAACTCGTCAAGTTAGTTAGATTATAAAATAAATGAAACACTTGTGTAAGGGCACTATTATTCAGTTGGATTTGTGGACAATATTATGATTTGTTCAAGTCACCGTCGAGTCCGTTGTTGCGCTCTCAGTCCAGACACATAAAGAACCGTTTTTCTATAGGTAGTCTAGTAATGTGTGTGACCATGTGGACGAGCAGAGAGAATGTCTCACCATTAATTATTCAGAAGACAAAGCGTTTTGTGAAGTTTTGTTGTACATCATCATGTTTAAGATCCGGCTCGAAAGACCATGGACAGATGACGCGCTGTTGAATAGATAAGTGGTTATTGGACTTTGTAAATACGCGGAAAATAAGCCTATTTCACCTGCCATTAGGTTAGACTTAGAGCATACAAATTTTCAACCCCATATTAGGGATGACGACAACTTTTTTTTCGTTAGTCTATCAGGAAGGTTATTGAAAAGTATTGGATATGATTTTTTCTTTTTTCTCGTAATGAAACTTATATGGAGATATATTGAGTTGAAATGTCGCGTGACGTTATAAATCGTACCTAACCGTGAGGTACGATTTATAAACGGTGACGTAGTTAGTCCCCACTCTCCAACTTTAATGCGTTTTAACTTAGTCATTCTTTGTTAATTTGATAAAGCAAACGTGTCTAATATTTTTTTATTACCTGACTGACGGACTAATTAGAATTTCGATTTCTTCACCCTGTCGTCATCCCTTTTGTGATGGAATTTCAAAAAATCCTTGCTTTGGATGTCTGCGTCATAATAACTTCCAGTGTGCCAAATTTCATTCCGATCCGTCCCGTATTTTGAGCTGTGCGTTGATAACTTACCTATCAGTCAGTCAGTGACCTTTGAATTTTATATACACTCCACAGCAATGAAATCGGGTCACTTTGTATATTGTATATCGTTAAATTAACTATTTCGTATAAATTCCAGAATAGAGGCTGGAGTACTGAAAGCCGCTAAAAAGCAATTGATAAACGTAAGCTTGCTTAAGTTCGATGAAGCACTTAATTGTTGAAATTGTCTTAAATTTTCATGTAACTTTATTAAATAAAGGTACAACCTTTAAGTATTACCTTAAGTACTATATGGAACCCTAAACACTGTAACATTAGCCGACCGAGTGAGGTAGAAAGTGAGTCCGTGCGTGGTTATAATGCTGCAATAATTTCTTCACACACGACACGAGATGACAGACGGTTGAGACGGTTCAAATACCTACAAAACTCATATGTTACTTACAGTAGAATTCTATATTCGTAAAATTATGAAAGTAAAGATAAGTATCCATTAGAAAGGTGAAAATAGCTAAAAATGAGTTGTCCTATACATGGGACTTAGCTAGATCGATTCGAAGCTAATCGAAACTCGTTAGAGCCACTCCTAAGGACGCTGGCATCATTTCAGCCGATAGACGTCCACTGCTGGACATAGGCCCCCCCAAGGCGCGCCACGCAGACCGCGGTCCTGTGCGTCGTCACTCCATCTTGTTGGAGGCCTACCGACAGCTTGTCTACCGGTTCGCGGACGCCACTCCAGAACTTTCTTGCTCCATCGGCCATCAGTCCTGCGAATACCGCGTTTAAAATATAAGAAAAAAGGCAAAGTTTCTACGTAACACGAATATCTCGTGTGTTAATTCCGATCCACATGGGAGCCGAAGGAAACCTTGGCTTTGATTCTCTCCCGCTAAGCAATAATAAGATGTAGTATCGTGTATGATTTGTTAGATTGATTGGTGGTTTAAAGAATTAAGTAAGAGTTGAATTACCTAGTTATAATTAGTTATGAAAGAACCCCTTTATTTCAACAAATATTACCTACTATAATAACTATACTTCGTCCCGCGTAGACTTTGAATTTGCGTGCCCGATGATACTATACATATAGACAGTTATAGTTATAGAAGTATTGAAAAATTGGTTTGACCCGTGGAAAACCCGTTCCCGACGAAATATCGGGATAAAAAGTCTCAAACTATCTCCATACTAAATTTCATCCAAATCGATCCACTTGTTGCGACGTGAAGGAAGGACAAACAAACACTTTCACATATATAATATTAGTATGGATATTGGTCAGCGTTTATTATCACAACGGCGGACTCTAAAAAATACTCGACAATAGAAACAACATTTTTTCTCAAGAGCAGTTTACTAAAAATATAGAAAATCATGATTTTGCACGCAATCATGCACCGAATTACATTTATTTCGCAGTAAAACTTGCTTATATTTAATGGTTAACTATTTAACACACATTTATCAGATTTATGTCTCTAATTAGGTAGTTACACTAAAAAAAACATCCACAAATCACAAAAACTAAATATTCTACTACACCAATTCGCTTCAACATATTATTCCAAACGAAATCATACTCGTACTAAATTGCCTTCTAGAAATATGTCGTGCGTGATGCATGCTAGTGTAAATTGAGTAGGTATAATTAGCCAACCCCATCTGTGATTGTTGGACAATAGCTTAATAGCTGAGATAGATTGAGGACGGTAACCCCTTTTAGATTCTAGACGCGTTCGTGCGTGAATGTTGGAGAATGCACTTAGTAAGTAATCAAACTGTTTTTAAGAAAAATAATGTGATAGCAGCCTCTCCAAAATCTCTGTGCCCACAGGGTCCACATTGATCCTTATAACTGCTTCTACCCGCGACTTCGTCCGCGTGAAATTCGTTTGTAGCATTCCCGCGGGAACTATGCATTTTTTTCGGGATAAAAAGTAGCCTATATGTTGATCCGTCCATTAGTTTTCGAGTTAAATCCGGACATACATACATACATTCATTTATACAGACAACTTTTCTAAAAATCGTTATTTTGTGTTCAGTATCGTTTATATAGTTCCCTCGACATTATAGTTTCTTTTAATTAATAAGTTTCAGACGCGACTTCTTCTACAGACTTATATTATTATAAATATGTAGATAAATAGGAAAACATCGTGACGAAACCTGCACACATCTGCGAAGTAATTCAAAGATGTGTGTGAAGTCCCCAGTCCGCACTGGGCCCGCGTGGGGACTATAGCCCAAACCCTCTCATGATGAGAAGAGGTCTGTGCCCAGCAGTGGGACGCAAATAGGCTGTAGTAGTAGTAGATAAATAGATGTATAATGTACTTAAAGGTAGTTAACAACTGTAGCACATATGTGGTTTGGAATAAACGATTGAGTATTGAGTATTCATAAATGAAAATACAATGTTAAAAGTAAGAGAGACGAAGTATTGAGTTTATAGGAAACTTTTCAAACTTCTATTTCGAAATCGAATAACGAATACAATATGAATACTTACTACATTTGCAAAAAGCTCCCAGGAGAGAAAGTTGTATAAAACCACACAATTAAGTGACTGCATTTTATGTGTGGATAGCTTTAACTGCGGCCTTGATATTTGGATTGAACGTTGTTTTTAATTCTTGTATGCGTAGGCGCCATTTATTCGCAAGAAGCCTAGTTGAATACGTATGATACTATTAACAAAATATCATCATCTGTTTGTTTGTAACGCTTTTATGCCATGACTGCGTAAATGGTGGTCATGAATACCAATATAATATAGGTATCGTTCGTCCCCGAAGAAGAACTATCAGCCCCAATAAATTATTTCAAAATATTGTTCAAATTAGCTGGAAATAGTGACAAATTAATGTTCTTGCAATACAAGTTTGTATTTTCATCCGTTAGTAGAACTTAAATAAGATACATTTGTATTGGAGGTAGATCGTGAGGCTTCTAGAATGTGGATAACTGATTCATGATTTTGGTTTTCTGTTTGGTATAAACCAAATAATAAATACATAAATCCATACTAATATTATGAGTGCGAAAGTAACTATTTCTGTCTGTGTGTTACCTCTTCACGCTTCAACCGCTGGACCGATTTCGTTGAAATTTGGTATCTAGAGGTAGTTGGAGTCCCGGAAATAGCCTACTATTTCTTATCCCGGAAAACGATTAGTTTCCGCGGATAGGCGATAACCGAATTCCACGCGAGCGAAGTCGCCGGCAAAAACTAGTCAAATTATTTGATCACAAAAAAACAAACAATCAATTTCTGTAGGTGTAATTGAATTTAAGTATTACACTACATACATCGTCTTCATTTAAGTATAATATGTAAAAGTACATACATATCGCTAACAAATTATTGATTTATAAACAGTTGTAAAGTTCGCTTTGAATACGTTTTTGGCATTTGAAATATACTTAATAAAACTTCTAACAAAAGCTCATTAGTTGGTAAATTGACAGCCTGCCATAGTAAGAGCTTTCGACTGGTTACTTTTCTCCGAGCGTGATAAATAGATATTAAATTACACTCTCCAAAAGTTTAAAGTAATAAGATTGAAGCTCGCCCGTTAATAAGACATCAACGAGCGCGCTTGTTGAGTATTTTGTGTGTAGCCTGGTAAGTTACTAAAAATTTTGTATTTTACTTATTTAAACTTGTTCTAATATTTAAGCTCTGAATTATGTACTTATTTAGTAGTTGTGATGACTGTTTGGAGGAGTTTAATAATAAAGAAATACTGAATGAAGCATTAGCATAAATATTATAACTTAAGCAAATTGTTTTCATGGAGACAATCTGTAATTTTCAATTAGATCGTCTTAAACCGTACTATCTATTTATTTACGAATTGGGCAATGCTCAATGTTATTATTTGAACTGAAATCTACAAAAAAGTCAATGTCATCGTCAGCGTTCAATATTTCAGACATCGCCGTTATTACGTGTCGAATCGGACGACTTAAAGTTATTAAGAAGTTTACATTTAAATGTCACGTTTGTAAAATTGTAATTACCATCCCGATATATTTTATTTATTAGTTAAGATAAATGCATTCATGAACACAGTTTATCGTGATGTATAATTTAAGAAGAACGTGAAGTTGGGAACTGAGAATATTTTCGAAACGTGGCGCATTAATTCGATTCTTATTTCACTTGATATTTGAATGTCATTGTCATGAATGTTTGTTTGTTTGTCTTTCTTTCGTGATAAAACATAAAAACAAAATTGACAGTTTTTTTTCGTGTGGAGATAGTCGAAGGGCTACTTTTGATAGCAGAAATCATCTCTTAGGTATGGAATTTTCGTATCAAATTAAAAACAGACGAAATCAAGTGCTGACTAATAACTAGCTCGATTTTAAAGTACCTGTTGATATGATAATATTAATTATTATATTCGTGTAATTCGTGAGCGGCAATTATGTATGCAAATACTTGATGCTTACAAATGCAACACCGAAATTCCTCGGCTGCCTTGCAAGCGGTTCACTTTCACGTCTGCTCATTTTACTTCAACATGCTACAACATATCAATGACACTTTCTCCGTAATAGCGGGCTGATGACCGCTGAGATAACCGGCGATGATGAATTCATGACGTCATTTCAAAACTACTTGAATTGAGGTCCTTCTAATGTCTCAGTACCCTCTCGTGATGACAGGCCTGTGCCCAGCAGTGGGACGCAAATAGGCTGTAGTAGTTGTAGTAATGTCTGAGTGAATCTAAGCAATTGTATTTGTGCGGGCCGATTTTCCGCAACCAGACGTCTAGACGACCAGACAACCAGACGACTATATGCGCCTATTTTGCGTGGCATATACTTAATGTTCGGACCATTTCGTGACAGACCACAGCACTTATCATTTGTTCTGTGTTTTTGTAGTTTGTACTTATTTCATGTGTTGTCTTGTCATGAATAAATAATTTTATTTCATTTATTAGGGACCTCCTATACGACATATCTAAAGTTTCAGCCTATAAAGCAAGGCTCGACAGCTCAACTAACTTTTGCTGCTATGCATAGGCCTCCTCTCATCACGAGAGAGTTTGGGCAATAATAGACAAAACCAACGCGGATTAGGTACTTGACATACATCTTTCAATTAGTTCGTAGGTATCTGCGCCGTAATAGCCTATAATATTGGTTTGTCCTCGCTCTCATGGGGATTCAAATCCAGCTCACACCTCCAAGTTTTCGTATCTGCGAAATTCAATTTTTATACCGATAAGATCTTTTTGGTGAAGGAGAACACCGTGAAGAAACCTGTAGCCTGAACGCGATGAAAAAAAAAACAAAACCTACGATCTTTACACGAAAGTTCAGTGTTACAATTTACAATGAAGACAGATCAAGGTTGTTTCTTTGTATGTTAATCCAATAATGATCTATGTTCCGGGAAGGGCGGAAGGCTCTAGAGTAGATGACTGCCACTCAGTGTACAAGACAACTCAATAAGATTATGTTGAAGTGCGAAAAAGGCCTTCTTAGGGCGAGTTGATTGAAACCGTCCGTTAAAGTTAACGTTAACGTTAAATATTTTACTATGGGACAAAATGACGTTTCTGTATGGAATGACAGCTCGGCGGCCATACTTAATGACCAGGAGTCCGTCAACTGTACTTGAATCAACCCAGGCTTAGTATAGTTGCTGGAAAAGTAAACATTTCAATTCCTGTTTAGCGTGCTAGAAGTTTGTCAATTCCGAACGAGTGCTTTTAGTGTTTTGACAGCTAGTGACCATGTGTAAAGTTTTTTTACGTACTAGAGCTCTTTGTTTTTAGAACTTGGTCCTGTTTGTTTTTACTTTTTTTTTCGCAAATGTATTAAAAAATGTCATTTGATACACGTGCGAAATTGACATTTTCACTTGTCCCTCTGGTGTTAACGCTCGCGTTCGTTCGCGCCAACACTCGGACTCGTGATAAAACGACAAACTTTTCGCACTTGCATCAAATGTACTATTTTGACTGGTTGCCAAAGATGTTCTTCACACTTCTCCATTTCAATCCAATATGAGTTGAACATCGTTAAGACATTGTCTCTAACGATTCGGCGATCTTTAACACAAATTGCTCTAACAATAGAATCGCTTAACATGTGTTCTGTTCCGTTACGATATTGATGCGTCTTAATAATGCATTGTACAGAAGATATTTATCTACCACTAGACAAAGCGTAGACCCAAGGTCAAGCGAAATTGCACTCATTGCAGACGGGATTCGGTCCAAGGTCATGGTGCGGTGACCCTCGCTGTTTGGAGTTTGTTTTTGATGGTTCGTTTTTGACACTTTTTACGAGATACGTAGTGTATTTATTTCTTAGAATTTGCACTGGGATACTATCCTATTATATGTAAATATTATATTTATAATCTGAAGAGCTGCTGAATGTACATGTTTAGGAGGGAGGGGGTACAAGAAACAATGTGATTCAAGCAATGCCAATGTGTGTGTTTCTCCAATAGATGTTTTATTCAGACGCTGACAAGAGCTACGAGCTCGTATGAATTTGACGGAATAGTGTATTTAATTATAGAAATTTACTACTACTACTACTACTACAGCCTATTTGCGTCCCACTGCTGGGCACAGGCCTCCTCTCATCACGAGAGGGTTTGGGCTATAGTCCCCACGCGGGTCCAGTGCGGATTGGGGACTTCACACACATCTTTGAATTATTTCGCAGTTACGTGCAGGTTTCCTCACGATGTTTTCCTTCACCGAAAAGCACAGTGGTTAATTCAAATAATAAAAATCTAATAATTATTGAAATCTGCGTTAAAAGAATTAAGTTATCGAACCGTTTAAATAGGATTAGAATAGAAGACGTAACTTCACGATTTTTTTTCATCGAACCGATTTCATGAAATCCTTTTTACAAAATAGCAAGTATTTTAAGTATATAGTGAATATTAACATATATTTTACTTGCCTTACAAAATCAAATAGTTTTCGTTTAAATAAAGTCAATTTAGGTCTTGTCAGCGCGTGAATTAATGTCCCTAAAAATATTTAGATTACATACCTATTTACTAAGTTTTGCGGATCATCATCAAACCTAGACTACCTACATCCCACTACCTAGTCTCCTAAGACTTATGACCATAGGGGTCATAATACCTCCATGCTACATTGTCATCACGCGATTTTTTCATGTCATTAATCAGTGATTCAGAGGTCACGTTCCACATGGGTATGTAGCGGAACCGGAGGCTTAGTAATTATAATTAATATTATTATTTAGAATTCACACCTTTGACTCGTTGACTTGCGTTTCCACGCTAGGGTTGACATCTTTCGATAAAAAAAAATGGTTGAACAACACTGTTATACAGTGATATTCTAGATGTAGTTAAACTCTCATTATGGGCAATATGGTTAGAAACCCCTTTATATACTACTTTATAATTGTCACGCTTATATATAAAGAATGTTATTAAATAAATAAAGAATTAAATACAATGCTTAACAGTTATACATATAAGAGGGCAATGTCGTCAAAAAATATAAAATCAAAAAGTTTTTTTTTTTAATTTTTAATCATACCTCGTATAGTTACTAGCGTATTAAACAAATGGATTTTTTAATCTCAATCTAGTATAAAATGCATTTATGTTTGTGCAATGCTGATCCCTGATAGAATAGTGGCAGCCATGTGGCAACTCTATTCTTACAATAGAAGAAATCTCATGATCATAAAAATAACTAAACGTCGTGTAGCGTCGTCTTCAATTATACAATTAAATGTATGAATACTGTACTATCACTGCGTTGCGTGAGTCATTAGCGACACTGACTAAATGGTATTTATTAAAATTAATTTTCAGAAAACATGCTAACACTGAATTTTTAATTCACTCTTGACAGGGGCTATTCAAATTCGAAGTCTTAAATAGGGATCTCCCAGTCTCCCTGTTCCCTACAGGATCGCTCGCGAGTCAAGTTGAACTTTAAATCTAGCTGTTTAAAGTTCACGCGACGCGTGAGCGATCCTATAGGGAACAGGGAGATCCCTATTTAAAGACTTCGAATATAGCCCTTGGTTTGACTCTTGTGGCAAGTTGTTTCAAACCGTTCGTAATCATAACGCAGTAGGTACTGAAATAGCTGTGTGTAGTTAATCTCGATTCTGTGGGATTACAGGGATAAAATTTCATTTATTTATTTTACTGAAAATTTTGCAAACAATACTTTATGGGCGATCGCGACTATCAATCAATCAATCAATATTTATTCAGTAACAATACAAATGATTGTGTTTGAAATAAAATATAAATTTAAAATTACAATTAAAATAATCATTAAGAACAAATCTTACACATTAACTATTTGAATACTAATTAAAATAACAATTCAATCTAACAATAACAATTCACAATGAAATAAAATGGAGTCATAAATAAAATAATCAATAAAAAAAAACCATTTGTCAAAGATCTCGTCTATACTATAATAACACCCTTTCAATAAAAACTGTTTTAATTTGGAAGAAAAGACAACATGGTCTGTTATGACCTTTAAATCCAAGGGAAGTTTATTAAAGATTTCAATTGCCTGACTTCTAGCACAGTGCTGCGCAGCCTTTAACTTTAGACATATAGGCAGGGAACTGTCAAAATGCTCAGATTTATAAAATGTTCCCTACAGGAGACCCACTGAGGAAGGCGCATAATGGACCTTATTGCTCTTTTTTGGGCAACAAATGCTTTGTGTATATTATACATGTAGCTATTTCCCCAAAACATAATGCTATATCGCAACCTAGATTCGACAAGCGCATAGTACACTACTTTTAGTTGTTCAATGCTTAAATCATCTCTAAGGCTCCTCAATGCATAACAGGCTGAAAAAATTGAATTTTGGATGGTATCTAGTTCCTGTTTCCAGTTTAATTTAGAATCAATTTTAACTAAGTAGAGCATCTTAACTTCTTAAAATTACTGTGATAAAAAAAAACGTAATATAGTATAGATTTGGTGGTTAGTGTTTGTCAGGTTTATAATAATTAACTAGGAAATCACCATCACCACCAAAACCAACAAATCTTATTGTAGACTGTTTTCATCATGATTTCATCGTTCTTCTAGCGTAGTAAGTCTTCCATACGATGATACGGGGGTTCGATTCCGCACCTCTAAGTTTACTTATGTGCGAAATTCAAAGAAAATATCGTGAGTTTCCTCACGATCCTGCGACGCTCAGACGCATCTGCGAAGTAATTCAAAGATGTGTGTGAAGTCCACAATCCGCGTGCGGACTATAGCCCAAACCCTCTCGTGGTGAGAGGAGGGCTGTGCCCAGCAGTGGGACGCAAATAGGCTGTAGTAGTAGTAAGAAGTCTTCCATAACAATTTTCCAAATACTTAATTACAAGATAATAATAAATTCTACAAAAAAAGATTACCTGCACACAATTACGATTGTGAGCACTGAGCACGTTGCTGATTCTAATCACCAAACAACCAGGGCATTTTATTGGAAACCGCCATTACAATTTGGCATCTGTATCAGAACGTAACACTTCGTAACGTCTAATATTATGTTTCGCGATAGCGCTTACGTCGTTGACAAAGAGTCTATTATCACTTAATCCATCACCGTCTATATTATAACTTGTGCTGTAAGTAAGTAGACATTAAAATCACAATCAGTTCGGCTATTTTGAGTAAAAGTGTTACGCGCCGGTTTCACTTCCACCGGCCAATTTATTATAGTTACACGGTATATGTAAATGTTTTAATGCACCGTTGACGCTGCGTGATGCATAAATAACCTATTCTCACTAAATTATTTAGGTATCAGTTCTATCGATGCGATTGGTTGACTTCTCTTTGCTCATTAGTTACACCCGACCAGGACCATTTTCTGCATTGAAATAATTAGTTCTTTCTAATAAAATAATGTTTCTACCGTGAAGAAGAGTCTTAAATGAAAATAGTTTATTGAGTTATCCAATACATTTAGCCCAGTAAAAGGTATCACCTAGTAAGTTAAGATGTACCTGTCGCGAACGCGTCCGATTGTCTCCGCATTTTTAAGACATTTGAGGAAACGAACTTAGCCTATGTGAGTGACCTGCTTAAGCATTATATTCGCGTGCATAATTACAAATAACCTGTGACAGGTGACCCCGCTCTTCCATTACAGTAGGTTTTACATTTTAATTAGAGCGGCAAAGCTAGATAGTGTCGAAGTAAATACCTATTAAGAACCACCTATCAGTCAAAATTATTTTCTAGTTGAATGCATGCGGCCCTGTGTTACCTACGTACCAACTCAGGCAAGGTTTGTACTCTCAGAACTCAGGTTTGTAACAACAAAAACTAATTAAATGTGAATAAAAAATAAAAGATCATCGCTCCATCTAATCAAGGGCCACCTATACTCAGACAGCCTATCATCATCATCATCATCATCATTTCAGCCGATAGACGTCCACTGCTGGACATAGACCTCCCCCAAGGCGCGCCACTCAGACCGGTCCTGTGCCACTCGCATCCACCGCGTTCCCGCAGACAGCCTATACTGTTTTATATCATAGACCTAGTACATAATATACTAAATCTACTTCATAAAGTTAACCATATAATTCTAAGCGAGTGTGAGTGACCCCGTCATAGCCAAGTATGGTTGTTCAGGAAAACGGAGAAAGTCTAGTTGTCTGTCAATAATTAGATACTACAATCATAATATTCAGTTTAGTAGATAGATGCATGTAGTTGTAAGCATTTACGCTCTATAACATAGTTATGTCGGTATACGCTATCTTTACGAGTAATTGCGTAGGTGCAATTAAATTATATGTAAATTATTTAACACACATCTAAGAAAGTTCTCAACATCATCTCTGTTTAATTTTGAAATTAAACATAAGATATTTCTTTGTCTTCATTGAGACAAAGAAATATCTTATGAAGTGTCTATTTTTGAGACGTACATTGTCTCAAAAATAGACACTTGCTGACACTGCTAGTTACTTGGATGACATTTTAAACGAAAGTGCGTGCGTGACTGGGTTTCAATTACACCACATGACGCCAGCAGTTCCTTAAGTGTCGGAACTTCCGACTTGGAAGAAAAGATGTATAGAAGGCTACTAAGTATCTATCCTCTGCACATGCGTCCAAAGAGTGGAATGCGGGGCTGGTCCAGTTTTCTGGTTTCTTGAATTATGGAGAACATGGAATCATTCTATAGGTTTTTTAAATTCTATAATTATAACACAGCTTGTTGTTCTAGTCAGTGCGTGCCGTACGTCAAAATTTTCACATTTAATTATAGTTATAAGGTGCTTGGATTGCAACCACTTTCGGTCAGGGGGGTCTTCTGAGTATTTGTTTTTCTTTCAACAAAAGAAAATATAAATTAGTAATTTTAAAAATTATACAATTAAACTAGGTATGTTACGTTGAGTTGACAATCATTCCATCTTTTAGCTAGCGAGTCCTGTCCTCTGAAATTTAGGAGTGTTGTGCCTAGGTACTAGTTGATGCATTAGTGGTCCATCGTGGAATACATAATTACCAGATTAGCAAATAGTCAATGGTGATCAATAAACAATCAGCGTTGCCTCAGCCGCTCCACATGGCAACTAGTCCGGGAAAGTGGTTGCAACAGCTGCAGTCTTAAAGTGCAGTGAGCGGTGCAGAATGACGTGTTTACACACAGCCATCGACTGGAATGGATGGGTGGAATACATTTTTATTGACAGGGTCTGCATATATAAGCTCACGCCTGTTTCCCGTTGGGGTAGGTAGAGTCCACGGGAAACCACTTCTATCCAACCATACCTCCGCATTAATCCCTTTCTTAGAATATAATAGAATAGAATACGTTTATTGACAATCGGACGACACAGAGATACAAACGACTGAGAAAAAAGCACAGCAAGAAAAAACTATATAAAATCTCTGTGCCGAACGGTGTCAAACAGGGTGCCACTCAACATAATGCCGGAACGCTGGGGAGCGTCGGCGCTGATTTTTAGTGACCCCTAAGTTGTTGCATTCTTCATGCAAGTTCGTCGGTTTTGAGTACTCTTAATTTGGCCTTTCTTACACACATCACCAATTTGATCAATGTGCGTGCGTCAAGCACAACCTCGTTTAAATATAGGAACATAGATTAGCTTCTGCCCGAGATTTCACCCGCGTGGAATTTGGTTGCTGTGTTCCCGTGGCAACTATGCGACATGCATTTTTCCGGGATAGAGAGTAGCATATGTCCTTCTCCGGGACTCCAACTATCTCCATACTAAATTTCATCTAAATCGGTTTAGCGGTTTAAGCGTGAAGAGGTAACAAAAAGACAGGGTCACTTTCGCATTCAAAATATTAGAAAAGTATATTGTATTGTATTAGTATGGATTTATTGAATAGTTCCAATTTCCTCCCATAACATGAAAACGAGAACGCGGTCGAGAAGTTTTGTTAGTTTTAAATATATCTATATTAGAACTGCGCACGTTTACACCGGCAAGCATGTTGTGAGGAAGAATACTAAACTTTTTATGTATAAGCCGTGGTGGCCTAGTGGTTTGACCTACCGCCTCTCATGCAGAGGGTCGCGGGTTTAAATCCGGCTCGCACCTCTGAAATTATTTATGTGCAAAATTCAATTTGAATTTACCACTGAGCATTTCGGTGACGGAAATCATCGTGAGGAAACCTGCACGCATCTGCGAAGTAATTCAAGGATGTGTGTGAAGTCCCCAATCCGCATTGGGCCAGCGTGGGGACTATAGCCCAACCCTCTCGTGATGAGAGGAGGCCTGTGCCCAGCAGTGGGCCGTAAATAGGCTGTTGTAGTTGTAGTCGTTTCAAGTTATGTGATAGAGGTAGATGGTTTATGCTGTAGTTAATAGCTGAAGTGCAAGACTGATGTGCACTAAGTCTATAATATTATGATGAGTTGCATTTGGATGTTTACGACGTAAAAGCAAGAACTATAAATAATATGCTTGAATATAGGAAGTCATTTTCAGAGAAATTTACTACGGAGGTAGAAATCATCATTTTAAATACTGTACAAACACATGTGGAATGCCAAAGTATTGAATATAGAAGTATCGAGAATTCAATTTAGAATTTATAATTTAATATATTACATATGGCATTGCTCGGAACTCTAACTTAGTAATCCGACTTATTTTCATAACTTAATCATAGCGCGTGCGTTTATAAAAATGACGAGCATTTTACACAAGAAGCGAATACTTTTCTTTACACGTTTAGAACGGCCGTTCTACCAAATACTGGAATAGTAATTTGACGCTTGAAGTATGCAGTTAAATGCAGAGCAATTACTGCCACTTTAATATTTCTAAAACGTAATAAAAACCAAGGCTGGCTTTTTATGTTTGGAAAAATCCTAATTTAGAAATGCCACAAATAAACTGAATCATAGCAATTTTACCTATACCTAGTTCGGTTAGTTTTCAGTGCAACTGAAGAAAGTATTTAGCAGACAATAAACTTTTAATTGATCAAAAAATGTAAATGAATTTATACTGTGAAAAGTTCACTTCAACTTCCTAAAAGACCGTCTCCATGCAAGGCGGAGTTCGAACCACTAGGCTACCATGGCTTTTCAAATTGTCCAATAGATATAATTATTTAAGAATATCGCTCTTATAATAAAGGATAGCAGTTTCCCTCCAGCGTCAGATTTTTTTCGACCCTGCCTATATAATGACTACTATGGATATATACGGACGAGTATAAGGTACCGATTATACAGACTTTACAATCTGCCACCTGAAAGGATAAAAGTGGGTCTATGTCAGCGTTTCTTAACCTTCTTCAGTCCACGGACCCACTAAGAAATCACAGCACAGTGTCGCAGACCCCCTCAGTAAAAAAACAGTAATGAGTTTCGATTTCAATGATCCATAGATGAGACCACGGACCACCTTACATATGTTCGCGGACCCCCGGGGTCCGCAGACCACAGGTTGAGAAAGACTGGTCTATATGACAGGGTTGATATTGATTTTTGTTTGTTGCAGCTTAAGGATGCGGGCGGGCGTGTGGTGCGCGGCTGCGCTTGCGCTGCTGGCCGTCGCGAGCGCCCTCCGGACCACGCAGGTAATGTGAAGTATATGTATAGGCGTGATATTGGTGTACATTTTACATGATATCATATACATTTTACATGATATCATGTTCATTTTAGACGATATCATGTACATTTTGATGTAATGATGATAACAGTGTACGTTGTACACGGAATCAGTGTGCATTGTGGTTTTATATAAAAGCTCCTAGGCGAATTAGTATCGCCATAAAAAGAAAATATACAACTTCAACTTGGACACAGTATAAAAATTTGGCACGAACACTATTCATTATAAAGTCGGTCACCTTAAGAAAAAACAGTAAAATTGTATACAGGAATTATTAAAATCAGAAGTAAACTACAACAGCCTATTTACGTTACGAGTACGTCCCAGTACTGGGCATAGGCCTTCTCTCATAACTAGAGGATTTGTGCTAGTCTCTACGCGGCCCCAGTGCAGATTGCAGACTTCACACATAATAGCCCCATGTTTTGCTCCATCGAAAAGCTCTGGCTCATTCAAATTGAATTGCATAGCTCATCTTCTATAAAAGCCTAAAATATTAAACTGCTCCATAGTCCGTATAGTGAAATAGCTCAGAATAGATCAAAAACCGTTAACAATTAGAATACGTAACGTCAGTAATGTCATAACAGTAAACACTGCTAATCATATTTGATCCGCGGCCATTACGAATGAATTAAGCGCGCGTCAACCCCACTTTCTACGCAGATCTGCGCACGCGACGATTTACATTGCTGATTTGATAATTGCTCTTCATGATTCATGTGTCATGGAACACTTGTGATGTGTTAATGATTTATTATTTGTCAATTTTGTCATCTATACTTACTTACTACCTACATATGCTAATAGTAAGTTTGTACTCGTAGATATGTCGCGCATTTTTTTTCATAAAATACCTATACAACGCCATTGCCTGCTTTGTGTTTGTTTTATATTTTGACAGCTGTATTTTGTGTTGTTGCTGCGGCACCGGACCGTTCGTCGTCCCCGAATCCCTCTATACTGCCATCTCCCTTTACCATAATCCCTTAAAAGGTCGGCAACGCACCAGTAATTCAATTGCAGCTGCTGGTGTCTATCGGCGGCGCTGATTGCTCGCTATCAGGCAAAGCGCCATGATTGTTTGCCCACATACTCGTATCTCTCATACCATTAAGGAAAAGCTACAGGCGAACGCTCGATCAATCAGGCAGCAGTTGCAATTTTACAGTCGCAAATGATATGCATGCATGTCATTTTGTACCGCTTTCGATTATAGCATGACCAATAAATAGATTGAAAGCGAGCTACCACGAAATGTGTTTGCACTCTTTGAATAGATATTTAGTTAATATTAATTACATATTACGGATGCAAAAAGGCAATGAGGAAATTCACTGTAGATTAGAGGCAATTGTTATGTGTCAATATTAAAACTTTGTGAGCCTTTAAATCTGGAAACAAAGTACCTACTCCTGGACGATAGGTTTGGCTCAGTTGGTAGTGACCCTGCCCACTGTTCCGACGGTCGCGGGTTCGAATCCCGCTAGGGGCAAACTTTGTGTGATGAGCGCGAATGTTTGTACCCGAGTCATGGATGTTTAGTATTTATATCTGTATGTATTTCTCTATATGTATAAGTATTTATATCGATGTCTAGCATCCATAGTACAAGCTGCTTAGTTTGGGGCTAGGTCAATTTGTGTGAAATATCCCAGGATATTATTATTATTATTACCTACCTACGTGGCCATAATTATAGGTAAATTGGTTTGGTATGTGCTCAAAAGTAAAAATTTTACTCTACATCCTGTAGAGGTGTATGTGATTTACTTTCATACATTTAGAGCTTACGCAAAGTATACACGACCCGGATTGCCGTGAACACGCTGCGTTGGTAAGTCGAATAGTAAAATGCAAAGTAAGTAACCTTTTTCCAACTATTTTGCTATTCAGATTGGCTAGACTTATCTAAGAAGATGTAAAAAGTTCAATTTTAAATGCTATCACCTTAAATCGTTGCACTAAATAGACCAACATCTCATCAAAAAGCACTACAGTAAAAAGTAAGCTATTAACCCAATTTATGTATAGTTTATCTATTTAGGAGTTATTATTTTAATGTATCACCGTCTGTGTCTTTTCACCGAGCGGTCTCAACGGAAGACCAGCGTTGGCTTGACTTTGGAGCCAAACCAACATATGCTGAGACCGTTTCGCAACTATCACTTCTTCTCGTCTATTTCTCTTTTCAACCGACGAAAAAAAAAGGAGGAGGTTCTCAATTCGACGCGTATATATATATATATTTATTTTATGTATGACCACGCATATCTCCGACAATTGTGAACCGATTTCGATGATTCTTTTTTTAATTGAAAGGTGTACCTCCAACATGAACCCTTTTAATAATTTGGTTTAGTTCTGATGATGGGATCCATGACAAAACGAGGGAACTCCTCGAAATTTGTTAGAATGTGTATGATTTTGGCATCAATTTCAAAGACTACAGTGAAACTTACGTCCCATCGTACACATGTTTGGAAACTATAGCCGAAAAAAATTTTTAAATAAAAAAATAGAACCGACTTCAAACTCCGACAGCCTGTGAAGTCGGTGTCAAGTGAACCGCCCCAAAGCTATGACTATCTTATAGTGAACTTGACAACAACTTCACAGGCTGTCGGAGTTCGAAGTCGGTTCTATTTTTTTTTTTTTTTTTTTTTATGTAAACATGTATGTGTGATGTTGCGAATAAATGTGTATTTCTTTCTTTCTTTCAATAAATAGCGCGATGATACATTACCATAAGCGGCCCATTCATGCGCCTGCGCCGATTCTCGCTCCGCTATTACCGATTGCGATTCACCGCAATTTACTTTGACATTACAACCTGGAAACTGTTTAAGACGAAGCCGGATTCCTTTGAAGGCAAGGCTTTCCGTTCTTAAGGCAGAAACATCCTCCATGAAAGCATTTCTTGATCTGCCGAGTATTTTATTCGTATTACTATAACGAAAAATTAAGGGGGTTCGATTTCGGATCGCACCTCTAAGTTTACTTATGTGCGAAATTTAATTCGAATTTACCACTGAGCTTTTCGGTGAAGGAAAACGTCGTGAGGAAACCTGCACGCATCTGCGAAGTAATTCAAAGATGTGTGTGAAGTCCCCAATCCGCACTGGGCCCGCGTGGGGACTATAGCCCAAACCCTCAATGATGATAGGAGGCCTGTGCCCAGCAGTGGGACGCAAAAAGGCTGTAGTAATACTGTAACGAATTAGTAATAATGTAATTCAAATTTTGTGTGCACTATTTGACGAAATTTTATCTGACGACCGAAAAATCAGCCCGAAAGATTCTCATGCGCTATCTGGCATTGCATCGAGAATTGACAATGTCTCTTCACACTTCATCATCTCATATCTATGGATTATTGTCTATAGTATAAGTTATTGTTTATTTTTCACTTTCAGCCCATTTAGTCGAATTAAAGTTCTCATCTGTGTCAAAGACGAAATGTTTAACCGAAGCTCCGAATTGCATAATAACTAGTTTATTATATCTGGAACTGATTTCGAGCCATCTCCAATGATGCAAGGTTACCCGTTAACTGTTCGATCTATGCCAAGCTATTCATAGTTTCAGTTTTATGCAGTTTTTCATAGTGTACTACATAAGTTTAATTTATTTTAACGACTAGACTGGATCAGTTATTTGTGACCCTGCGTATCTGTTCCCATTGTCGCAGGTTCGAATCCGGGTAGGGAAAAACTTCGTGTGATGAGCACGAATGTGTGCTCTCGAGTCATGGATTTTTAGTATTCATACGAGTATATGTAAATATGTATTTATTTATATGTACATCGATGTCTAGCACCAACAAAGCTACACAAGTTTAGGGTTAGTCAATTTGTGTGAAATGTCTCAAGATATGTGTTAATTTTATGTATGGTTTACTACTACTACTACTACTACTACTACAGCCTATTTACGGCCCACTGCTGGGCACAGGCCTCCTCTCATCACGAGAGGGTTTGGGCTATAGTCCCCACAGTGGCGTGCACAGAGCTTTTAGACAGGGTAGACAACAAAATATAAAATAATATTAGACTTCCCAAATAGATACCTATTCAGCATATTTTTTCGTCTTTTCGATGAATAATGGCGTATACTTATATCAATCCAACTATCCATGTACCTAAACAATGGAAGCAGAATAATCAGTGTACCCTGGGGGCCAAAATAGTATTAGTAATTCGTATTCAAACTCGATTATCTTGCCGATTGTACCTACACCGGCCTTATTCGATTAAAACTTGCTAAAAGAAAATTTTAAAATAGCACCATTTTCAATGGTTCATAGGTACATGCACAGCACATACCCACTAAATAATTATCGCAGTTTTTTTTAAATATTCATTGTAAAAAAACTTTCCTGGTTACGACTATCAATATTTTCAAAGCACAAGAACAAACCAAACAACATTATTTCAGCCGAAATATAATTTAATAATCAAATCAGATAAATAGAAAAACGACAAATAATATTAAACAACCATACATACTCGTACAAAATGCATAGCAGAAAATTGCATAGAAAGCTTCCTACTCCTTCCCGACTTTCCGTTTGTTCCAATTTCTGCCACGGCATGCGTTGCGATTACTTCGAAAAGACATGTCTAAACTCCGCCGGGTTGCGTGCGTTTGGTTCATACGCCTCCCGCTAGTTGGCGCTGTCGTCGTGCACACTGCCAATATGATGACGCACGCATCAACGTTTTCGGACGGAAGACAGAATAGTGCCTGCCTTTCTCGTTGGAGGTGCGTAGCGGCGCTAGTATTGATATTGCGACTGTCTTCGGATGTAATTATCGAGTACAGAACAGTACAAAGGATACGATGATGACCCGATAGATGGAGCTGTTTTGTGATTTAAGAATTTAAGTTAATGCGTAATGCACTGATATTTTATATGTATTAGGTATTATGATAAAGCAAATTAGATAACGTTGGGGTAGGGCAGACAGTGTCTTTTTGTCTGTATGGAGTGCACGCCACTGAGTCCCCACGCGGGCCCAGTGCGGATTGGGGACTTCACACACATCTTTGAATTACTTCGCAGGTTATGGTTTATCATCTATAAATATCCTTTATCCCATACGTAACTGTCCCATATATCCACTATCACGCGTTGTTACATAGATAGCAAGCGCTGTAATAGCAATTTTATGATAGAGGACGCAACTGAATCCATTTCCTTACATAATGTATCTAATCCATAAACTCGGCCCCAGGATTGCATGTTAATACACATAAGATAGTAAGTCTTTAAATGACCTGTAATACTGGATATCACATCAAACAATGCAATTCTTGGCACTCGATACAAATAACGTTTGTATTGAGTGCCAAGCTACATTACAATACAATACAATACAATACAAATAATCTAAATAAGCTACATAATCATTCAGTAGTCACCTTAAGATTCTCAGCGTGTATTGTAGCGACGCAAGATGCATCCGACGAATTACCGAGGTTGCCAAGAGGCGTTATTGAGTTTAGTAATAATAATCTATCTATACATATAATGAAGCCAAAGAGGGTCGAAAGTCTATACATGGGACATATTCGAAAAAAAGTTGGCTTGGGGATACTTGGAATCGATAACAGAACACATTCCACCAGTTTTTGAGCGCTCATCACGTGAAAACTACTGGACCGATTTTGATGAAATTGGGTATGGAGATAGAATATGGAAATAGAATCATGACCATTTTAAATTAAAAAAAAAATCGCTTTCACCATCTTCCGTAATTGACAGCTCATGTCACGCAGGACTGTTACAGCCCGTTTACACGGTGTCAAGTTTTGTCGTATCTCTGGATCTACTAACTATCGGATCCTTCAAAACGGGGGTGGTACGAAGTTCGCCGGGTCAGCTTAGGCTAATAATGTATAGGTATATTGTATGAAATATTCACAGCCATAACTGTTATAGGTAATTATGATATCTTGTAAATTCTACTATTGCTGCAATGTGCGTATTTATGTGTGGGAAAATAATAAAAACTCGTTAATTCAAGGTTTTCTCAATTTTGAGCATGACAGTTATTTTCTATACTTACATATATTATTCTCTAACCGAGGTAGGTATTCTTTCATGACAACTCATTTAACATAGCTAAAATCATGACTTGAAAAATACGTGTTTTTATGTCTTAGCTAATGTGATGTGATAGAAAACTCCAGATAAACTTGACCACAATTTAGTACCTACTGAGACTTTAATACTTTTAATAAATAAATTTATAATTATATTTCTAAACCCATACTAAATAGAGTCATAAAATAAAACGTTCCAAAAGTTGTCAAACCGAATTTCCACCGTGCCGCATTTGACCTATAGTTTGACCTTCGGGGCATAATTAGTTCGACATAATGTAATCAAGATCCGGTAGCACTTTGACACTCGATCTTGATACTTGGCCGTTGTTCTGTCTGTACCAATCTGGATAATTGCAATATTATCGGCTAGTTATCAATGAGAGTAGTGATAAATTTGTATTTTTTCTTAATAAAAAATAATAGCAAGTTCTAGAATGGCGTGTGTGCATGGTCGAAGAAAACATGGTCTGCCGATTCGGGTGATCACCCTTACGTCAAAGTCGAGTTGCCACTTTATTGCAATAAAACAAAAATGAAGGAAATATTTGCTGCCGTTATAATGCAAAATAAATCATTTGCGCATTACAATAGTCATTTACTTGTTTAAGCACACAAAGTAAGTCAAGTCAAAAACAAATGAACGTAATAATTTACCGAAACACACAGGATATATGGGGGGTCGGGGATTATTTTAATACACCACTTGCAACACACAGGAGTGCGAATGACGTAAGACTGTCATACCTGGCGAAATTTGATTTTTGTATCATGGCTTGTGTGTATCGAAAGAGGAGCTGTCGGCAGGCCTTTGTCTAGATAGAGCGATCACCTGGTGAAGAACGAGAACTCGATGGATCCGTGTATCATAGGACCGGGCTGCGTGGCAAACCTTCCTGGCATATTCCTCCTCACCAATTGGCGCCACTTTCAATATCAAAGATTGTCATTACATGCAAAAGTGTCAATGTCACTGTGACGTTTGGTGTTTTGGAGACCTCAGTGTTGCATATATAGCATATAATCAGATACAATGTAATTCTATAAGACTGTCAAACTCCTTACATCGGAAATAGCCAGGGAGCTTCAAATGTTCATACTTCGCCTGCAGCGCCATCTAGATGTAGGTCATGGAGTTCAAATTTGTATCCAGGCTACCTAGACAGCGACATCTATTATCGCATTTAACACTTATTTCGGGCGTCCGCTGATTTATTTGTAGGTTGTCATTCTAAGTTTACCTTAAGTACTTCTTCTATGGTATAATATAGCACATAACGTGCTTGCAACTCTGCACCTCACGCGACTCAAGCGCTTCTAGCAAATTCATTCGCTTTGACCCCCATTAAAATAAAATCATCGTCATCAATTTATCAACATTGTTTCAGAGGATACACGTTTAGTGCTGGACATAGGCCTCCAACAAGGCTTGCCACTCAGACTGGCTGGTTGTACCACTCGCATTCGCCGTATTCTCGCTATCCTTACCAGGGGCTATATTCGAAGTCTTAAATAGCGATCCCCTGTTCCCTATCTATAGGATCGCTCACGCGTCAATTTGAACTTTATATCTAGCTGATTAAAGTTCACGCTTTTCGCTGGTCGTCACTTCATCATGTTGTTTGCAGGCCTACCGACAGCTGATTTACAGGTTTGTGGACTTCATTCCCGATTTTATGATCTCGGAATCATATACAATATTTATAGTTCCAAAAGTGGACACCAAATCGGGTAGTTTGGAGGCGCTGCGTTCGCCACTCCAGCCACCTAGGCGGATAGTCTGCAGTAGCGCCTTCAGATGGCACTGCTGAGGCGAAAACGCAGCGAAAACGGTTGTGAGGAGAGTGTGTTCTGTTTTGTTGCTTATCAAATCTGCTGGACACGTTTTCAACTGTTTCGCCATATAACATTTCGCTCCTTACCCAGACACATTCCACACTCCATAGTCATCACTACGGCAACACAAACTGGTCAAAAACTTTTGACATGAAAATGAAATGATAATGATAAAAGTGCGTTTAGATATGGTGCGAAATAACTGAAATTGAGATTGTAAATACACTCTAACCGGGTTATAACTCTACTAGATTCTGCCTGCGACTTCGCGCGCGTGGAATTCAGTTTTCACGTTCCCGCGAGCGTTTTTCCGGGATAAAAAGTAGCCTATGTCCTTTCCCGGGACCCCTACTATCTCCATGCCAAATTTAAGCTCAATCGGTCCAGCGGTTGAAGCGTGAAGAGGTAACAGAGAGACAGAGTTACTTTCGCATTTATAATATTAGTATGGATATGGAAATATGGATTTATATTAATTGTTACAAACGTAATCATTTATCTTTGTTGTCATGCATTGTAGACGTTTCTCGTGCAAGCAACATTTTACCGAATTCTGTAATCGTAACTAATGCGATTGCAGTACTCGATTCGTACGAACTGTGATTCTGTGTCAATGGCAAACGGAACGTTTTTTCGACTTTGATTTTATATGGTGGTTTTGATATTTTATAGTTTTCTACTCATTTTAAATAAAAAACAACTTTACAAATGACCTTGTATTTGACAAGTTTAAATTTAATTATCTCTCGAACAATTCCGGTCAGATTAAGTCTCTTTTTTTTGTTGCTGTTGTTGAATCAACACTTGGAAGTATTTAGTTATCCATAAATTCATATCTTTATAATAACACTAGCTTTTGCGGTTTGCCCGCGAGTACGCCCGCGTGGGATTCGGTTATCGCGCTCCCGCGGGAACTATGCGTTTTTCCGGGATAAAAAGTAGCCTATGTCCTTTCCCGGGATCCCAACTATGTCCATACCAAATTTCATCCACAGCGGTTGAAGCGTGAAGAGCTAACAGACAGACAGAGTTACTTTAGCATTTATAATATTATTAGTATGGATATGGATCCAGACTTCAGTTAATATCAATCGTAAAAGATTTTAATTTTGAAAGTAGGCATTATAAAATGCACAGACATAAATATACTCAAAAACCGAATTAACACCCATCGTTAAGCACAATGTGAATTGTTCCATTCTACGAAATCGCCGTCATTCAAAACCTAGACATCTCAAATCTTAAACACACTGCGCTGCGACTCAAAAGTCAGAGTAAGAGCGAATACCTACCTAAAACACAATGCAGATAATCATCGCGGTCACACGCGGTTTCAAAAATGCATTATTCCTTTCATTTTAAATGCAATCCTTTGTTAATTTAATAAAATGAAAGTGTGACTGAAACAATCGAATGACTAGGTAACTCTCCTATTGAAGGAGACATTTTATAACATTTCATTTTATTAACTAGCTTCTGCCCTCGACTTCGCGTGGAATTCGGTTATAGCGTTCCCGCGGGAATTGAGCGTTAAAATATAACAAATTATATACGAAAACCTTCCTTTTGAATCACTCTATGTATAAATAAAATAATAAAATGAATAAATAAATATCTTGGGACATTTCACACATATTGACCTAGCCCCAAACTAAGCAAAGCTTGTACTATGAATGCTAGACAACGATATAAATACTTATATAGAGAAATACATACATAATATATAAATACTAACATCCATGACTCAAGTACAAACATTCGTGTTCATCACACAAAGTTTGCCCCGAGCGGGACTCGAACCCGCGACCATCGGAACAGAAGGCAGGGTCACTACCAACTGGACCAATCCCGCCGTCAAAACGGCCGTTTGATATTGAAAACGAACCGCATCAAAATCCGTTGCGTACTTTTAAAGATCTATGCATGACAGTGAAGCGACTTTGTTTTATACTATGTAGTGATGATGCTAGTCTAATTTTTGAATGAACGTCGTAAATGAAAAAGAGTTCTTTTTTTTGGACAGCATATCGTAGGTAGGTAGTCGAGTTCATTAATATGTGTACACTTTTGGACCTTATTACAACGTGGTAAGGTGCAAAAGTGTGTATATATTGGCGAACTCGACTGTACGTATAACTGTGGTAGCCTATTGGTTTGACCGACGCCTCATAATGCAGATGGTCGAAGATTCGAACCCGGCTCACTCCTCAGATGGCTACCACCCCCGGTGTATCTTGTTGGCGACAGGTCAGCGGGTAAGATGGTGGTAGCTATCCGGATGGGCCCAGCGGCATGTCCTACCACGAGCGGTGTAATGTTGCATGTGGTGTAATGTCGGTCTTGGATGAACATTACCTATAATATCCTATTAATATTATAAACGCGGAAGTTTGTAAGTATGGATGGATGTTTGTTACTCTTTCACGTAATAGTACATTATTGCAGAGGCCGCCAAGTAGCGCATTGCCGGACGAGTCAGTTAGAAGGCTGAGCGAAGCGAAGCCTTCTATTAGTACGAGTCCGGCAATCGCAATTGCGGCCGAGGTATATGTAATGCTTTTCTCAAACAGCGAGGAAATACGTAAGGTCAGTCGGGGCAAGTGCGCCAGGGTGGGGTAAGTGCGCCTAACAAAAATATATCGAAACCTATAAATATTACTCAACTAGTAGTTGGCTGTTTACAAGGCATAGGGGCGAAATAAATTTAGGCGCACTTACCCCACATCAGTATTTACTACTTCCATGATCGTGGATGATTTGGCCATGGAAGTTGTACTTATTACCTCCATGGATTTGTCAGTTTCTCTACAGACGTGTCTCAAATAGCAAGCGAATTAAAAAAAACACACACGACAATAATGTTTTTTCTGGCCAAGGCCGGCAATGGACAGCCTCGCGTCTTCTTTTTTTGAAAGTAACACGAACATTTCCGAGCATGTTTGAGAAAAAACTATTGAATGGATTTTAATGAAACTTTACAATAATATAGCTTAATACATCAGAATAATACATAGGCTACAATTTATAAAGATACTAGCTTCTGCCCGCGAATTCGCCCGCGTGGAATTCGGTTATCGCGTTCCCGCGGAAACTTCACATTTTTCCGGGATGAAAAGTGCCCTATGTCCTTTCCCGGGACTTCAACTATTTCCATGCCAAATTTCATCTCAATCGGTCAAGCGGTTGAAGCGTGAAGAGGTAACAGACAGACAGACAGAGTTACAATACAATACAATAAAAATACTCTTTATTGAACACCACACAATAGAGAAAAAAAGGACAGAAAAAAAAGATCAGGAAAACATGTTGTTACTTTTGCATTTATAATATTAATATGGATTGTGTATATAAGCTACTAGAAATACTAATCCTGCGCAGACAAAGTCGCGGGCGCCAGCTAGTAAACCAATAAAATAATCATCTCACCTTCTACAAACGGAACAGCCGTCTTCTACAAATTATGCGTAATCTTCAATTCTAAAGAGAAAATCAAACTGACGCAATTACGCAGCCCTTTCATCAAATGTACCTAATTAATTCTTCAAGCCTTTGAGGGTAATATTATGCCGCTATTCGACGGTTCGCCTTGCTTGAGTAATTTAGTTGATCTGTTGGCTGACAAGCTGCCAATCGTAAAACTGGAATATAAATACAATCAACCGCAATTAAATCGGGTCACTTTGTATTGAAAATCCTATACAAAGTGACCCGTTTTAATTGCGGTTGAGTGTAGATACAAGTTTAATGATAAAGTTTCCCATTGTACATACTTAATATATACCTAATTCCTTTTTTAGGGTTCCGAAGTCCACAAGGAACCCTTATAGTTTCGCCATGTCCGTATTGTCCGGTCGTCCGTCCGTCCGTCCGTCTGTCCGCACTATTGCTCGGAGATGCTTAGTTCTAGAAAGCTGTAATTTGGCATGAATATACATATGAGGTACGCTGACAAAGTGGTACAATAAAATTTTGAAATATATTTTTTTATAGGGTACCTCCCCTACTCGTAAAGTGGGGATGTATTTTTTTTTCTTGCGTACCCCATGGTGCGGCATATCGTTGAATAGGTCTTAAAAAAATATTGTGGGTTTGTTAAAACCATTTTTTGATTAAGTGATGCGTTTGTGAAATTATTAAGCTTTAAAGTGGTATTGTTTGTTAGAGTCACGTGTCCCCCCCCCCCCCCCTGCCAGCTAAATGGTGGTATTTGGATGGCTGAAAAAAATCACGGTTATGGCATATATAACGTAGTTGAAAGGAAAACTATCACGTAGGCTGTACAAACTTACGAGTTATAGTCGACCAACTTATGAAATGATAAAAAAACAAAGATTTTTCTCGAGCGGCAGGGGCGTCGGGCGGGCACGTCATACCACAGGCTAGCTAGATGCTAATAAGTTTTAGAAAAGTACTGTGGGCATCGTCAACTTCGAAACCCTATACTTTACGCGTGGTCCGACACGCACTTGGCCGGTTTTTTCTGTTATCCATCCATACTAGTATTATAAATGCGAAAGTAACTCTGTCTGTTACCTCTTCACGCTGTACCAAATGAAACTTAATTTGGCATGGAGATAGTGTAGTTCCGGGAAAGGACATAGGCTACTTTTTTAACCAGAAAAAACGCATAGATCCCGCGGGAACGCGATAACCGAATTTAAAACAGGCGAAGTCGCGGGTGAAGAAAATTGGAAATCTATGTCTGCTTAGAACTTGAGAGCCAGTTTAGTCCAATACTTGTTGGTCATAGCAATCATAAAGTTAAACATGCCTCTAAACTTATGTTTATTTCGACAACATCAACTCAACGCACGCTATGGACGAGATTATGATTTAAAATCTTACACAGAAATTACAAGTAAATTACTACTACTACTACTACTGCCTATTTACGTCCCACTGCTGGGCACAGGCCTCCTCTCATCACGAGAGGGTTTGAGCTATAGTCCCCACGCGGGCCCAGTGCGGATTGGGGACTTCACACACCTCTTTGAATTACTTCGCAGATGCCTGCAGGTTTCCTCATCCTCACGATGTTTTCCTTCAAGCTCACTGGTAAATTCAAATTGAATTTCGCACGTAAGTAAACTTTTAGTAGAGATGCGAGCCGGAATCGAACCCCCGACCCTCTGCATGAGAGGTGGTCGAACCACCAGGCCACCACGGCTTCACAAGTAAATTATAGTTAGGTATTTTTTTCCTTGGACAGCGATGCCATAATTAACGTTAATAGTTCCGTCAAAATATGTTTGACGTAAGCCGCCCTGAATGAGGTAATCATAATCATAATGTTTTTTCTGACGTAAAGACAACTATAAAACAGTGTAAGTAGTTTATGAAAGAGGATTAAGTGGAAGTGGGCGGGGCGCATTGCTCGCAGGACTGACGGTCGATGGGGCCGGAAAGTTCTCTAGTGGCGCCCTCGAACCGGGATACGAGCTGTCGGTAAGCCTCCAACAATGATGGAGCGACGACCTCGTGAAGGTCGCTGGAAACCGGTGGAAGCAAGTAACACAAGACCGGTCTGAGTGGCGCGCCTTGGGGGAGGCCTATGTCCAGCAGTGGACGTCTTTCGGCTGAAATGATGATAATGATGAGAATTGGTTTATCTTGAAACATAAATATTAATAGCATAGTAAAGGCGCGCACTCTCTCCGGTGGCACTCGCGTCTTGTTGGTTCCTACCGACAGTTCGTCTCCCGGTTCGCGGACGCCACTCTAAAACTTTCTGCCCTCATCGACCATCATTCCTGCTTCTAAAATAAAGTGTCCTTTAGCGCCTACGCCAAAACATTCACCACAATTCGCATCCAACACCCGGTTTATTAAATACATACAATTATTTACCTAAATACCTAGTAGCGAACAATTAAGTATGACTTGCAATCAGCCTTGGGGTTATTAGCCTCAAGTAGGGCGTGTAGATAACCTGACACTAGGCTAAGATTAGAAAGGAAACTAGCTGTGCCCGCGGCTTCTCTTGCGTCTTGCGTCTGAGTTAGTCACGTTGATCTAAATTATTATTGACCTGCTAACCGGTCAATGATATTCTGCATAAGACCGGAGATTACAGCAGGAGATGTAGTGTTAAAATGTTTCACATGTCATGACGATAATAATTACAGATAGTAGGTATACACATTTTAAATAAATGACGTCTTTCTAACGAAGTCCCCAAATGCTAGCGCGTTGTACTTCAACATGCGCAGTACCTAAATCTCATCATCACATTGCATTGCCAACTGACAATAACAAACTACTCGTATTACGAGTACGTTTTAAATAAAGAAACAATTTCGTTTACTTTCACACGGTCTCGAATCGTATTAATTTATGAATAAGGCAGTTGGAATTATTTCACTCTCGGTCCTGCTGACCGCTGCGTGACGTCGCAGTGACGTATTTAGTGAAAGTAAACTGTTGCATTCAAGATTCAAGGCATCCGCTCCATTAATTGTAAACATTCTTGATAAATGGGGATTTATTATTGTTTATAATTTGATAATACGTTCTAAATCAACCAGTCTGAGGGCGAGCTTTGGAGGATGTTCATGCCCAACAGTGGATGGACGTCTTTCGGCTTACATGAAATAAGGTCAAAAATATAATAACGTAATTCAACTATTACCTTTTGATAACAAAGCCATGTCCAACTTTACGATAAAATGGGATCAAAAAGAGGGAAAGCGTTACTTCGGTGACGTGTTTTCTTTCTTATAGTTGATTTGGGAAATGGACGTTTTATATTTCTTAACAATTATTACGGAAAATTGCAGTGAAACTGGCACTGATGATATTCGATATATACTTCAGATGACATAGGTATACTCAGGTGCTGTAGCCGTAACATTACAGTATACGTTCTACATGGTTCTACGCAATGCGTCAACCCGAGTTGCAGAACCTTGCGGTTAGTCCAATGCTTACTCTGATTCCAACTAAACTGCAATAAGTCCGTGAACGAAGCCAAACCATTACGCTCTTAACTTGACAGCGTAGAGTCGTAAATATAACTTACATATTGTTGATTGTAAAACTTTTTGCTTCGATAATGATTTTGTGCGTCAGGACTAAGGTCGCCGACTCTTGATATGAAAGTTTTAAACCTGTCTAAGTCTAAACGTATTAAAAGTATATTGAGTTTTTTTTTTGCGAAGCTTAGTTTAAAAATAGATTCAAGGTTATATATTTTAGTTAGTGTATCTAAATAAAAATCTTTAACCCTTCGTGTGCCGTGACCCGAATCCGTCCCAAAATTTCGTATTTTTTTTTGTATTTTTTCATGCTTTTCTACTATCGAATAACGTGAAGGCTCGAACACACTCTATTATTTTGTGCTCATTTTTGTGGGCATACGAATGGTTAAGAACAAGACGTTAGAAAATCATCCACATACTACAAAACTGAGAAGTCTAGTTTATTAAGGAAAATTAAAGTGGCAACTTCTATTCAATTCATAGAACTCTTGGATGCAGACAGTGATAAGGGTGGCACCGGCAGACAGGTACCATTGTAAATTCTTTTTTTAATTTGCTACATTGTGTTATCAATGTTATCATTATAAAGGAACTAAACTCAAATAGTACTTAAAGGACTTTAGGAACGGAACGGATAGAGAGGTTAATGAGGAAGATTTTGGTGTATAATTTGTTGAACAACAGCCTCTGTTCCTGAAATTGAAAAGGTATAGGCCTCTACATCTTCACACAGGATGGCAGAAATCAAGTGGGATTTTTTGCTTCTGTCATCATCGCGTCAAGGGCTGCAATCAATGGGGCAGAAGTGCGCTTCGTAATTGCCAGATAAGTAAATAATACATGATGTTTTCATGAGACGACCTTACGAATGGCGATTGTGATCATAATTTGTATGTATGAACTCGTACACCAGTTTGTATAAAGAGTAATCCTATTGTAGAGCGAAAGCTCGCAATCAACGCGTTAGCATTCAACATGCGTGCGCGCATTACAGAACAATATGACACGGACGACCCGCTTCTTTCACTTGTTTGTTTGCTAAACATAGTTAAAACGATGCGTGAATAGTAATTTAATAGCAAGAGCTGTAATATGCGTACTCATCTTTTCTTTATGTCTAGGACTTAAAATCTCTTTTTTAGGGTTCCGAAGTCCACTAGGAACCCTTATAGTTTCGCCATGTCCGTCCGTCCGTCCGTCCGTCCGTCTGTCCGCACTATTGCTCGGAGATGCTTAGTTCTAGAAAGCTGTAATTTGGCATGAATATACATATTAGTTACGCTGACAAAGTGGTACAATAAAATTTTGAAATATATTTTTTTATAGGGTACCTCCCTTACTCGTAATGTGGGGATGTATTTTTTTTTTCTTGCGTACCCCATGGTGCGGCATATCGTTGAATAGGTCTTAAAAAAATATTTTGGGTTTGTTAAAACCATTTTTTGATTAAGTGATGCGTTTGTGAAATCTTAAGCTTTAAAGTGCTATTTTTTGTTAGAGTCACGTGTCCCCCCCCCTGCCAGCTAAATGGTGGTATTTGGATGGCTGAAAAAAATCACGGTTATGGCATATATAACGTAGTTGAAAGGAAAACTATCACAGCTAAGTAGGCTGTACAAACTTACGAGTCATAGTCGACCAACTTATGAAATGATTAAAAAACCAATGATTTTTCTCGAGCGGCAGGTGCGTCGGGCGGGCACGTCATACCACAGGCTAGCTAGATGCTAGTAAGTATAGCATATGAAATATAAGCATAAGAAAGGTACTGTGGGCATCGTCAACTTCGGAACCCTATAATTTGCGCGTGGCCCGACACGCACTTGGCCGGTTTTTTCTGTTGACTTCAATGAAAGCCATAGTTAGTAGGTAGTCTGGCGGTGGTAATACATTGAAAATGAAAAATCTCCCGACACGACACCAAAGATCCTTACAATCATCAAGCCGCTGAACTGATTGTATTCAAACATAGCTTAGAACATTTTCGGTTAACTCATCAATCAAACAAAAACCTGAATCAGTTCAGTCCTTTCAGAGCTTCAATTTATTCAGACAGAGCGGCAAAATTATAATATTTTTTTGGTCGTGGGTTAAATATCTATTAAGTTCACATGTGATACCATTCTCAATTAACCTAGTTGTGTATTTAGATTCTTGAATTAAATTACGTACATAATTGATAATCAGTGGGATAGGCCCATCCGAACATTCAGTCACCACTTTCTTCATACAACGAAATACAGCGCCGTCTGGTGGTCAACTGCATGAACTACGATAATGTTTTGCGCGCTATAACCTCGCAGTGACGTAACGAGAGGTGTTGCTGACTTTTTTATTTTATTCAGTACAAGCGACGTGAATGCTGTAATATCCTTTTTTGTAATAAAACATGATTCATAAATCAACTTTTGTTTATTTATTGACATAACAATTATTTATTTATATTTTCTTAGAAGTCCAAATTAAACATCTCACGTGAAATTCTTCATGTGTAAAAATGACGTCCTTACAAGATTACTTTAACAAGCAGTCTCCGTAACTATGGCAACTCCGTAACATGGCGTAAATATGGCGACGTCGTGTCATAAATTTATTGCTAACAAAAATATTTCGATTGATGGAATAAACACAAAGTAATGTTAATCACCGATGAAACGATATTTCATGACACTTTATCACTTTGCCTACGTGATTTCTGCAGCCTTTTATCACGCAAGTCGGCATTTTTTAAGGGTTGCGTATATGTTGTTTGACATCCGCACGCGCCGGTGTCTCGCTGAGCACTGTGTCACGATTGGTGACCAAACTTGGATTGGGCAATTTTGGGCACCAACAAAGTGGGGTTATATGTCATGTGCGTAGACCCGGTCTACAGTATAATTCAGAATTACATGTTTATAAATTTGGCAGTGACAGTTTTAGTTTAAAACATCATAGACAACTATTAAATAACTATGGAAGATATAACAATTCTATAACCTATAATGCCTCCAAATAGATAAAAGATTGATAGACTTGCAAGATAAAAATCATTCAATTATGATAAACTAAAAATTGGCTGCAACTGTGCCGTGTCTTAATAAAACGAATATCCATTTAACAAGACAAATCACCGTCGTATATTTTGCAACGTCTATTGAAAACCCCTGATATGAGCACTTATTTTATACCGCTCTCTTTGCAACACCGACTCATTAGGCTCCTTGCTAACATCTGAAGCAATTTATGCAATGTGAAGTGCATCGATTTATATAATTGTGACCTAATAGGTCACTGCTAGTGAGAGGAGCAATTTGCGGATGTGGGATGGACAATGACCGGTTAGCGTGGTTGCATCCAAATGCTTTTCTTGAGGTGTGATGTCACACTTGATCTCTTTTGGTTCATACGTTACGTATTTGTGGTTTTCTCGTGTCTAAAGCTGGGGTCATGTTTCGTTGATTCATTTATAAGTTGGCAATTCGTTTCCGATTCTCAGGACGGGTTGCAAAATAATCATAAGAACTTTAGGTTTAGATATTCAAACCCTCCTGTCATCCTGCGTGGCTGCGTCCGATGAATTAAAACGTTATGGTGATGATGTCGAATCTGTAGGGAATGATATTTCAGAAGCTATACTTAATAGACTTATCCTTACCTTTTAATTCTTAGTTAGAACAAATTCATCATTGTTTTTTTTTTGTAGATTACTTGAGCTGTCTACAACATTAAAGTTTCTCTCAATTTTCAGAATCTATCGATGACTTTTATATGCCATGTTAACACGAATTGATACAACCGCAAATACAAACTAATGCACGTCTTTAATTTATCATTAATTACAGCGTCATCTTCATCAAAGATAATCTCATAAATCTCTATTTTAAATATCAACTAGCCAAATGCCAGCTAGTAGTACTTTTAAATCCAATCGATACGAGTACATTCACTATTGCATAACATTAAGAATATGCAGACTAGACGTCTGTCAGACAATAGATGTTATCGGTTGACCTGTAACCGTGACATGTCTTAACTAATTGTCATTTTTATACTAGTGAAAGTACTTACATCCATTTCCATTTAAAAAAATCCGGACAAGATCGAGTTAAACTCGTCTGGAGAGGGTACTGTTTGTCGATTATTTTGTCCTTTACTTGTCCTTCACACAGTACAGGGCTATATTCGAAGTCTTAAATAAGTTTTTAAATAGGGACAGGGAGATTCCCTATAAGAAAAAGTCGTGGTGGCCTAGTGGTTAGACCTACCGCCTCTTATGCCGAGGATTGGGGGACATCGTGAGGAAACCTGCACGCATCTGCGAAGTAATTCAAAGATATGTGTGAAGCCCCCCAATCCGCACTGGGCCCGCGTGGGGACTATAGCCCAAACCCTCTCATGATGAGGGGAGGCCTGTGCCCAGCAGTGGGACGCAAATAGGCTGTAGTAGTAGTAGTAGTAATTTATCACATACTTATGCCTCATGTATTGACATATTTTATCAAGCTTCTTTCTAAGTAATTCGTATCTGGCATTTGTGAAAGCGAAACTAGATTCAATTAAACTAAGGCTGCCTAATAGCTGTTCCATTAAGCTACGCTCACGACCGACGTGATTCAGGAAGGTTTTGAGTATTAAATCTAGTTCATGTGCGGATCGTGAAGGCCATTCATTAATCAGAAATGCACTGAAGTTAAGTATATTTCCAGAAGTTATTTTACTTTCAAAAACTGAGTAAAACCTCTGAGTCATTATCTACATCAATTATCTATCTATACTAGTAATAGTTAGTCTGTAGAAGAACTCGCGTCTGAAATTTGAAAATTAAAAGAAACTATCAAGTTGACGGGACAATATAAACGATACTGAACACACAACAACGATTTTTAGAAAAATGATCTGTAGGTATGTATGTCCGGATTTAACTCGAAAACTACGGGATGGATTGCAACAAAATTTGATATGGGGGTAGTTTATAATACTGGTCAACATATAGGCTACTTTTCATCTCGGAAAATGCATAGTTACCGCGGAAATGCTGTTACCGAATTACACACGGACGAAGTCGCGGGCAGAAGCTAGTTTCCTTAATAATTTTATGTTCATTTAAGATCGGAGTGGCTACAAAGCCAAGATTGATTGTCTTTCTAATAAAGTTGAGCTGAGCCATAGAACAATGCAGATTTTATACCTACAGTGTACCTTGTATATGAACTTTAAAGTGCCTCCTGGATATTGTCCCTCATTCACAGATTTTCCGGTGAACGCCGTAATGTAAGGATATTGTCAGTCTATTCACATTAGCAGAGATACATTTTTGTGTGTATCATGTAATTATTATATAAGACTGTCAAACTCCTAACATTACGGCGTAGGGATCTTCTACTATCTAAAGTCCCGCGCCTTCACATTTCAAAACGCTTCAATGTATTTAAAAAATACCACCAACACTCTCAACACATGTGTGCGAGCTGAGACAGCCATCAACTATGCGTTGAGAGTGGTTGGTGGTGCTTTTTAAATAATAATAAAAAAATGAAGCGTTTTGAAATGTGAAGGCGCGGGACTTTAGATAGTAGAAGATCTCTACATCGGAAATAGCCAGGGAGCTTAAAATTTTCATACTTCGCATGCACAGCGCCATCTAGATGTAGCTCATGGAGTTCAAAGTTGTATCCAGGCTACTTAAGCAGCGACATATATTATCGCATTTAACACTTATTTCGGGCTTACGCTCATTTATTTGAAGGTTGTAATTCTAAGTTTACCTTTCTTCTTCTATGACATTACACTCTTGCTTCTGGCTGATACGAGGTGGAAAAACGATGAATACCTTATTGGTAGAAAATTCTCGATCAAACGACCTTACAGAGCTCTAGAACCTCGATGATGTTGATGATATGATGCGTAATGCAATTTGTATTAACCACTGAGCTTTTCGGTGAAGGAGAACACCGTGAGGAAACCGCGCAGCTGCGAAGTAATTCGAGGATTTGTGCGAAGCCCAAATTAGCACTGGGCCGGCATGGGGAGTATATCCCAAACCCTCTCGTGATGAGTGGGCCGTAAAATAGGCTGTCGTGGTGGTGGAGGTGGTGCATTCAGATTAAATAGTAAAACCATGTGGAATCTACTGGTAAATGATATATATAACTGAAGAACAAGTAGCATTACATTATAAAACGGATTACCGTCCATTTCGCAACTACTCAGATATAAAAATAGTAACAATTATACACTAACACATTCAGCATCGCTAACATTTACTTAACATCTATTAAGAAATCAGTATTAAATCACCAATCAGCGAATTAAATTCAGTAACCACACCTATGACCCGATCTGTGCTCGTCCGTCAGTTGTGTAACGGTGTAAGCGTTACCTGATCAACTATCGTGACTGCACCGACCTAGATCACTAATGGATATATATTATTATTATATAGTATACATGTTAGTCTTACCCATCAGCTGATCGGCAAAATTAAAACTGCTCACGATCGCCCTCGAGGTCGAAATAGTTTACGTGTTATCGTTAAGAAATTGATGATCATTTCTTATTAATAAATATAGACGTTTAATGAGAAATATAAAAACTTGTCTTAAAAATAAGCTTGTCGAGATTCGAGATACCTAGTAAATGCTGTATTATTTACGTCATATATATGCCAAAGAATTAGCATTGCCATCCAACGTGGCAATGCAGCCAGCCTTCTGGGCACCCTACCCCAATGATTTTAGACTACTATTTATACAGCTTCAATTTTAATTTAACTATTTCATTTACTTTTACTTAATTGTTTTTCTATGTACTGTAATATTTTAAGTGGTAAATATTCTTTTTATTAAAAGGGAAACAAGTTTTACCGAATATTATTACCTATATATAGGTAGGTTATATAATAATTTAGTATGAACAGTGCTCCCAAATTCACCAATGCAAGTAAGATCTTATTTTAAGTAACTTTATTTTCTAACAAATTGAAACGTCGTCTCGATATTCTCAGAATCTATTAAAATACTAATCAGGAACTCACATCTCGATCTCGAAATATCTAGTTATAACAAAACGGTTATTACATTGTTATCATTCGAGTAGACTGTTTCGCAACGAACCATTATACCTGTTATCCTCAACATCTGATATTTTTTTATAACATTCCTTTCACTACTTGTCTACATTTGTTACAGTTTTATCATTTTGTAGCGAAAATTTCTTTATACTTTGTAAGACCGAATATTTGTATTTAGTTTACGTCTTAGACAAGAAATCAGCATAATTAGGCCACTAGGAGCGCTGCAATCGCTTGACCCAAACCATTTGTCAATTACATAGAGAAATATTTGTTGTTATTGGTTTTACTTAAATTATTAAAAAATGCCGCGCTGTGCAGTTCCAGGATGCAATGAGAACGGACGACACGTATTTCCGAAAGACTTGGCATGTATCTGGGGCAGGTATAATTGCATTGGGATGTCTTCATTTTCATCACAAATAACTGAACCAAAATTAAAATTGCGGTCAATATTTAACAATTTTAAACAAATCTACTTTCAACAAAAAAACCCGTAAAAATTAAACAGCTGCTTTGTTTGGGTTTTGGTTTGGGTCAAGCGTTTGCAGCGACATATAAGTCGCGATTTTTGTATCCTTGTCCATTGGAACATTCAAAAACGTACCTACTCAACTTGGCCTCAAGTTTTCCAGTAGTTCACATTGACAGAACTTGGATTGGCTTTATAATGTGTCTGCTAGATGACACTCACTTGCTATGCATTTTCACTTCACTTGTCGTCGTGGTCTTCACTCTTCAGTTAATAAGAGGCCGTGGAACTAGGTAGTCAAAATTGATTAAATTTTCAAGGTACAATACAATAAAAATACACTTTTTTGAACACCAAAATAAAAACTTTAATTTAACTTTAATTACAGAAGTAAATACAAATAACAAAAAAAGGGTGACAACAGGCGGTCTTATCGCTAAAGAGCTATCTTTTCCAGGCATGTGTGGCAGGCAGAATGTGTGGAAAAACGTAAAAGTAGGCAGGTGGTTGGTGCACATTAGAAATAGGTGCATACAATGAATAAATATCTACTTTACCTACAATATTACTGTTATAATGTGTCTAAAATACTATTGCCATCATCCGTATTACCAGTCTGAACGTGATCACATTGAACTATGTTTATACTGTGCTAAGAAAATGAACAGTGTTTTTATAAAAGTTATAGTCAATCCCTAGTTAGATACCTTAGCAATTTAAGACATTTTCTCTGAAGCAACGTTACTGGTAACAAGTTAATAACATTATAACGATCGATTTTCGCTAAGTTTACTCTGCGACAACTTACGAAACGTTTGGTAGATTACTTTTGCAGCAACCAGCCGACCGGTTGAAATAACCATTCGTTAAGTTAAACAGTTTTTACGGTTACAAATATTTATTAAAATTTTCAAAGAAAATGTCATTCATATGAAACTGTTTATTAATATAAATAAATATTGTTTTTTTTAGTATAGTCATGTCGTGCAGTTTTTATGACAAGTGGTCACGTAACGAAACTCACGCATTGTTCGTGGAGTCAACGAATATCTCAATTTGATCTAGATAATAAAATTGAGAGTTGTTAGTTAAAGTAAGACGCCTGGCCTTTGTTAATTAATTAAGCTATGTAATTATGTTGTCATTCACGTTAAGGGGTGTATCTGTCTTCTCTCTCGGTGCACTCTTTACAGAGTGGTCGTGAGTGGTCTTCACAGACGAGTGTATACATATAGAGATCTTCTACTAAGCTTTTTGAAATGTGAAGGCGCGGGACTTTAGATAGTAGAAGATCTCTACTTGATGAATACATTTTGTTTTTGTGCTGCGGTAGAGTATGCGTAGGTACATACATGTATGTTTTATACAAGTTCAATATATAAATGTAAAAATAGTAAATACATCTTCAGCAGTTATTCAATCTTGAAAATCAAACGAAGATTAGCTAAAAATTTAATTATTTTATACATCATTCGTAAATAGTCAATTTGATTTAAATGACCAAATGACATTTCAAATACAGGCATTAATGGATTTAACAGAATAATAATATAAAAGCCATTAGGTACAAAGCGTAAATCAAAGATTTCATATTACTCCAACCAAAAACTACTTGTCATCGACTGTAACTAATGTGTAGCCATGAACAGAAATTTACAAGATTACTTTTGCCGTTGTACAAAACACTCTTGCACTCAAAAACTACGTGTTATGATAATTTTGAACGGTAAGGGTAAGTTTGTTGGTATTATACGTGGTTCTCGCTTGACTGAGTTTGGGAATGAATTTGGAGGTGCAACGTCATTTTTTTTTGGAGCTGCAATGCGGAATAGTAGGAAATTCTTTAAACTGTTAATGTTTTGTCGACTGATTGACATAATATTCATGTGAAAACAATGCGTTACATTTACAATGTACTTAGTGTCTATTTAGTCGAACTCACTTTCGTGATCTTCTCTTGGTTGGTGACGGGATTTAGACATTCTACGACCTGCTTGCACTTTTACTATAAAAACGAGTGCATTTTATATATAAAGGCTGTTTAGTGTTTATTAAACTGCATGGGATCGCAGTCTTTCTTTATATTACAAAGTATAAACAAGACCTAACAGCTATATAATACTCGTACCTAATACGTGCTTTTCCGTTTGAATATGTAATCACAATTTTTACAAGAACAAATACCTCGTCTTACATTTTGTGTCGGTAAAGCCACTGAATATTTTTTGGTTTCATACAAGCCAAATTATGACTTATTTTTTAAGTGGTCAATAAGATGCCCGAATACCATCTATTACAATACATACTTATTATAGGTACTACGGTTTAAAAGGCCACTCACCCGCATACTACAACCGTCACTTACCACCTTCCTGACCGTAACGCCGTAACTGAACAGCTGATCCGGTACTCCAAGCGACGCGTGACGCTAGTGACGCAATGTTGCCGCGTCCAACCCGAATGATAAGAGTAGCGGATCGGATCATTGACAAGTCAACCGGAGGAATGACGGTGAAGCACTGTTGACAATACTAGTTGAAATAAACGAAACATGTTTTGGTTATGTTGGAAAGAATGTGGATTTTGAGTAAGAGAAATCAGTTTATTTGTACTTCTGCCCTCTGTTACGTGTACAGGCGTTTGTTTAACCATAGGGATCGAATGCACTTAAGGGCCAGAGTGAGAGAGATCACCCTTCTTTACTGTAGCTTATCTAAGTATTTATTTATTTAAAGAATGATTGACATCAGTATTTAAATAAATAGATATTTACTTGCTCATTACAATTGAGCAAATTTGATGATATTGATGATACAACGTTTATAAGTCAAAGGACTGGATTGTCTAGATAGAGTGATCGGGAATTTAAGTTAATTATATGAAAAAGAGATTGAGGTTTATAACATCTTAAGTGTAGGGTTAGGGCATAATAATATCTCCAAAGCGAACCCGCAGCCCTGAAGTACAACGTGAAGGAGAATCGCTTGGGGTTTTAGTGGGTATTCCGGACACTATGGTCGGCGAGTCCCACATAACCAACCACCTTGCCCCCACGGCCCGGTGGCATGCGTAAACGCAAAAAAAGGGTTAGAGTATATAAAATCCTAAATGTCAATAAAACCTATTTGGACAAAACTTTGCATCTCCCACAATCGTTTAACCTCGCAAACGACTCACTGCGTTACTCTACTCGTTCGCTTGAAAATAAAAGCTTTTCCAACAAAAAGCCATCCAATTTACATGTCAGCCAAACGATTGTATACCTTAATTATAAAGTAATGGGACTTTTTCGTAATGAACGTTTGGGCGTCGATTAGATAAGCGACAGGCAGTTTGTCGTTTGCCTTGTACTTGCGAAGTGGCTTATTGATATCTTTGTCACGTGCTCTAATTCCCGCTTTGTCATTATTTGCTTGAATATGTTCGAGACAAACATCTGAAGAGACGCTTGTTTTGAGTATTTTACTTAATATGTAGGTAGTGTTTTGTTTAGCTTTGTCATTTAGTTGATTTTTTTTTTCAGGTAAGTCGAATCGGACATCTGTAACGTTAACTACAAGTAGGTGTCGGTAAGTACAGCATTATAACTAGGCCACTAAATTTATACATATAAAACTATGTTAGACTTTCGAATCACTTCAAGTTAGAGTCACTGATGAAAAATAAATTTTAAAATATCAAAAAGGTAACCATAAAAACGAAAGCTCACTGCACATACTATAAACACGGTCTATAAATGAAGTCATCGATGTCTGCTGGTCATATGCCGTGGGAGTTAGTGGGACATTTGCTAATGCATTGAAGTTTCCTTGTGGCCTAAAGAAACGAGAAACCCGATGGGCCTAAGTGTATCTACAAGGATTTCAAAATAGATAGAAATTTACTATCAACTAAAAACAGAGGATCCTTGATGTATCTTATACCACATTCATAGCGGATGGGAAAGAAGTTTCATGTTCATTCGAACATATTTTTTGCATTACAACGGATTTTTTTGGGCGATGTCAAATTTCATATTACTTATTCATAGATTCCAAGACTTTTACTACACTGTACCGCACTTATGTTATAAAACGCTTTGCTTTAACATACTTCTCAATCTCAAAGGACGATCTTTCAGTGATTAGCATATAATCAACATATACCTACTTCGATGATCGACTGATTACCCGTAAACCTACTGACCCCTGTCCCGGTGTTTAGCCACTTTAAAAGTTGCGTGCGTCGCGGTCCGTCGGCAATAAACACATACCGCACACGGAATACAGAAGTAGGAAGGCTTGCAACATTTTTATGACGGTAAAAGCTGGTAATAGGTGGTTCAATATAAAAAAAGCTATATAATTTACTACTACTACTACTGCAGCCTATTTGCGTCCCACTGCTAGGCACAGGCCTCCTCTCATCACGAGAGGGTTTGGGCTATAGTTCCCACGCGGGCCCAGTGCGGATTGGGACTATATAATTTGGTCATATTATATAGTCCCAATCCGCTACATAATTTGGTCATATTTAATGCTAATACGTAGGTATCACATGCACAGCAAGTACCTAACAAAAATTTAACCATATTTCAACAGGATTCTACAATCTAGTAGTTACACTAAAAATAAAAATAAACGTTGAACTGAACATCATTACAGGAAAGATCTTCAAACGATTGGATTTCTTTTTGATTACAGTTTAGCACATTTTTCTCATGTACAAAACACCTCTACTCTCTACATTTATACTTTTTTTAATGTAGGTAGCTAGGTATGTTTATAGATAAATAAATCGCGTGCATTCTCGTTAATTTACAAGTAGGTATTTAACAAATTTAACGACGTAAATTTTTACCAGAAAGCAATATGATATAAATTGTTTTAATGCATAAAGTATTTTAATTGTAATTTATAACTTCCTCATATCATCTCCGGAACAAAATAAATTGAAGTCCATAATAAGTGGCTGTCATATTTCCGGAAACGGATGCAAAGTAAAGACATATGCGTGTCCATCAACTGAATTAAATAACCTATACCTACACGCAATTAACAAAAAGAAAAAGCGATAAATGGACTGAAACATTTTATTTCCATCACTAAGTTGTGCTTCACTGGTTACATTTTAGATATATAACACAGGTAGGTATTATAACTGAACAAGCACCTACAATTGAAAAAGTGTTGTAACAATCACTTTGTAATGTAACACTAATATAATAATTATTAAAGATTTTCGAGTATTGAGAATTAAATATGTGGTTTGTTATCTGGCGGTAGTGCAATGTACAGAAGTGGTACAGAAGTTGATCACTTTTTGACTGGTCGACAATTACAAAAAAATTAAACCGTCTTGAGCAGAAATCGTAATCAGGACATAAAAAGTGAACTACTCACTTTTTTATTACACTAATATTTAAATAAAAACTAGTGAAAGGTCAGCATCGCGACTACCTTTAATTTAACATTGCATGCTTCGTAATGCCACTTGTATGCTCATATTGTTCCGCATTGACATCTGTCAAATGAGATGCTTGAATACGCTGTCACTCACGCATCCCGGACAAATAGCAATCTAAATGTCAAAGAATTGATCATCCACATTTTCATTTGACTTATTTTAAAATTCGTTCCAGATGTTTTAATTAAAGAATGGCCGCTTAATGGGGGCTATCGCGTGTGAATTTGCCACTAGAGGCGCTAGTGTCGCGTGAGGTCCAATAACATTCAGTTTTCACTGGTTTTGGCGGGCTTCATGATATAAATAAAAAATTCTTTAATTTACCTGTTGAAAAGTGATCTCCTTCGTGAAATTATCGCAAATATGGATTATTTGGCTATGAATGTAAACGCTTTGAAAAAAAAAATCTTTTTTCCAAACAAAACGGAACTGCACAACATTGCGGCATAGCTACTCGATATGATGATAGTTATTTATAATTAATAAACTTAATGAGATTCAAGATTTAAAACTTTGTTGCGGCGCCGATCTTGTAAAGTCGCCTTTGACAGCTATACCTCTGGACCTCAGTCAACAGTGGCGCCAACTGGTGAGCAAAGAAACGATAGTCCCCATTGAGTTGATTCGATAGAATAAATTCGGGAAGGTAATGTTATTTGCATATTTATTGAGCTGGTACTTTCTTTTAGCTCAAAGTCAATTACAGATTGATGAATAGTTACACAGAGGCGGCCTTGTAACTTTCGATTTTATACGAAGTTTTATTTAAAACTAGCTTCCAGCCGCAACATGTCTCTCTGGAATTCAAACTAAATTTTCACACCATTAAGTACTGATTTCCGTCATAAAGAAGAGCAGTCCTATGATCTTGAAGTCCTGACATTGAACCTATGAAAATCTTGGAATAGTATTGAAAACATTGAAAAGGATAAGGGCATGCAAGTGGCCCCCTACAGCAGAGCCGTGATATGAACTTCAGAAAACCTATTTACAATTTTACATTCATTTCTATAGCTATTGAGATAACATTCTACATTATAAAGAAAACAGACGATACAGAACATAAATTAACAATCCTTGAGATAAGCCATTCTAACCTGGTTCTGAGAGTTGCTAAATTAAAACCGTAAGAAAACATTAGCATTTGATTATACACTGACTTGGATACGGTTACAATTAACAATTTATTGATACTGATATAATTATTTATGAATCATCGATTTAGATACTGTTTTATACTTAAAATACACAAAGTAGCATATTGTCCGCGATTATATAGGCGCGAAAACATTAAAATTAAAAACACCATTTACCCGTTTCCGTGTGAATTTCGGGAAATCCTTTCTTAGTGCTCCCCCACTTCTCTAGGAACCTACATGCCAAATTTCAGCTCTCTACAACGACTAATTTCGTCTGTGTTGTCATCATTCAGTCTATCAGTCATTCAGTAAAGAAAGAGTTATAAAAATTGATTTCGTCAGTCCGTGTTTTTTACTCTTTACTCGGACAGTCTCTTGTGTTTTATGTGTTTTGAACGTATACAAATACTAAGTACCTTCCTGTCATACACGTAGAAGATAAGATAAAGTAAGATAAGATAACTATAACTATAACAACAACAACAACTATAATGATATAAGTCTATTAGTGGAAACTGTTTTGGCTTTTGTGTTGCCTAAGTTTAAATTGTCATATTTGTTACTCTTCGCTGTTTGTTTCCCAATATCAATAAAATAAAAAATAAAAAAAATAAGATAGACTCCTTAGACTTGAAACCTTGACATATTTAACTTAACACTTTCTTACAAACATACTTAAGATCTAGTATGATAAGGTTGTGGAACATCGTAGAAGAGGAAAGTAATTGAAAAGGATTTTATCAGCAGAGTTTACAATTTTCAGCAAGCTAGACTGGATTCCTGTATGGCCCTTCGAGACCGACCGCCCATTGGTGACTTCTAGTCTTGAAAATGTCTATAGGTGGCGGTGACCAGTTTCTATTTAAGCTGTCTACTTGTTTCTAGAGCTTTAGTAATAAAATAAATTTTACACTAACCAAAGCCTTCGGAGCGGTACTCCAATAGCTCGGCGCGGAACTAAAAATGCTACCAACCTCACTTAATTGACCACTTCATTGGCTGAGAAGGAAGAGCGGTTGTCCTCGCGTAAAGATCACTTGTTTCTAGATACAACTTCCCCGTGTGGCTTTTTGGCACGCGGTAATAGCACTGTAAGGGGTCTGGTCCAATTGTTAGTTAGGAAATATTATTTTCTACTGTAGGACTATATATTAGGTCCTTACATATGAAATTGGCGTTTGGCGAACTGGCAACTTTGATTCAAAATATGTGGCGTTCGGCTAGGAATTCCAAATTCAAATTTATTTCAAATTTAAGACCATGTATTTCTGTGTTCGAATTACGAAATTTATTTGTTATCGCGTCATTTGTTTTTCTTTCACATCGTTCTGTTCACAATATGGAGAACTTAAAATATCGCTATATTTACGAATATGAGTTTCACCTCGGCACTAGTGCTGCAGAAACGGCTCGTAGGATTAACAATGCGTATGGGGAAGCTACTGCAAAAGAAAATACGGTACGTTATTGGTTCCAACGTTTCCGTTCTGGAAATTTTGACCTACAGAACAAGCCTCGTGGACGGCCGGAGACACAAGTTGATAACGAAGAATTAAAAGCAATTGTGGAAGCAGATCCATCGCAAACCACGTCAGAGTTAGCGGCAGGCTTCGGTGTGAGTGATAAAACCATTTTGATTCACTTGAAACAAATTGGAAAAGTGAAAAAACTTGAAAAATGGGTACCGCATGAATTGAGCGACGCAAACAAAGAAACACGCGTCGAGTGTTGCGTTTCACTTCTCAACCGGCACAATAATGAAGGCATTTTGAATCGTATCGTTACTTGTGATGAAAAATGGATCTTGTACGACAACCGGAAACGTTCTTCACAATGGTTGAACCCAGGTGAACCAGCCAAATTCTGCCCGAAACGAAAGTTGACTTAGAAAAAGGTACTGGTAAGTGTCTGGTGGACTAGTGCCGGTGTCATCCATTACAGTTTCTTAAGATCTGGGCAAACAATCACGGCTGATGTGTATTGTCAACAATTGCAAACGATGATGGAAAAGCTAGCCATTAAACAACCCAGACTGGTCAATCGATCTAGCCCACTGCTGCTTCAGGACAACGCTCGACCACATACGGCACGTTTGACGGCCGCAAAACTACGGGAGCTGCTACTGGAATGTCTTCGACACCCACCATACTCCCCGGACCTTGCTCCAACTGATTACCATTTTTTTCGGAATTTGGACAACTTCATGCAAGGAAAAAAATTCAATTCTCACGAGGCTGTCCAAACGGCCTTCAAAGATTTTATTGATTCTCGCTCACACACTTTTTTTAGTAAAGGAATCAATGAACTACCTTCGAGATGGCAAAAGTGCATAGATAGCCATGGTACATACTTTGACTAAATAAAAAAATAGTTTCATAAAAAAAAATCGTTTTCATTTCTGCCATATGAAACGCCAATTTCATATGTAAGGACCTAATATTAGTGTAATGATCTGATATGGTCATGGTAGCTCTTACTAGAAATATCTTTAAAGCAGGTATTATAAAAGTATGAAAGCTCATGAATTGATACCTAACTCAAATTCAATTTTATAATAGAGACATAAAATGTATTTTTTTATCATAATATTATGATAAATGATCATCATGATGATACATGATCCGATTTATCCATATGAAATCACGTGCTAACGAATCTTCTACCGTTTAATCAATTCTCAAGTGCAATATATTGACCATCGTAAAATGTAATTTTACCGGTTACTCTCCATATAAGACTATATTTTACGACATTTTAATACGTAATTAACGGACTCAGCGGCTTTTTTAATTCGATACGATCTTGTAGAATTTTCCTGTTTTTGTCTGACCAAATACGATATTTTCATTTCATCGGTAGAAATGTCGTTTTGTCATTGGTGGACTGCTTTCGCATCCTTTATGTATCAAGTGAATATACTGTTCTAATATTACTTTATTCTGGTATTACACCCAGAAAATAAATTGACTGGTCCAGGAAGCACTAAATAATTCTCGTGTTTTCAAAATTTGGAATAGGTATGTCAATAAAGACCCTTGCCCCTAGCTAAATTTCCTAATTCAATCTTCAATAGAATGACGCCCAGATTTTATTTAGTTTTGCAGACATCATGTCTTATTAGAGTATGTTGAAATAGAGCGCTGGTTGTATACACATTTAGGACATTGATTTTGATGAAAACCTTAATTAATGGACATTCTGATGGTCTCTACAATTAGCCCTCAGCCTTCATTATGGAGAAGGTAACATAATGTCAAGTTCAAATTAACGTTACAAAATCATCGATTATCATAACACCAAACCAGTTGAGCAAATGTCAATTTGACCAGTTATAGTTTACAACTAGCATTGCAGTGGCTGGTCTGGACACCTATAAATGCCAAAGTAGAATGTAATGGTACTAAAATGTCAGTCTGATATGGCTTGATAACGTGATTGTTACCTATATGTCATAGTCACATACGTGAGGTAATCTTTTCGCTCATTAAGATTTGAATTTTTCGTTTTGATCCTGTTTGTTTGGTTCCTTGATTTACGAGCAATAAGAATGTGTTGGTGTTTTTGGATGACATTCTTCTGTTTTGAGATCTAAGTATTGCATATCTTCTTAGTCAAAAAGCGAGGAAATAAAGTCTCGCTAGTCCAGAGGTCTGTACCCAGCAGTGGGATATATGTTATAGTCTGTTGTTGTACTAATAACAGAGTAAGATTACACACATCACATCTGGTCCCCAAAATACGGTGTTGCTCATGGGACGAACCGATGTCTGACATCGACAAGTATGATCTGTTATTTCGATTTTATTCAAGGCTATGTGATCTCCTACTGCTGGGCGAAGGCATCTTTTTCTCATTCTCTCGACCTACCATGTCTTTTTTACTCTGTCCAGTCTGCTCTCACTGAGGAAACTTGACAAACCTTTGTCTTGGGTTTAATTTACAAAGTACCTGGGCTACTTATCTTATATGTACTTATTTTCATTATTGTGTACACAAACGATTTTTCTCAGTCTGGTACTTACCACGCTCACTTTGCTTGTTTTCCTCATCAAGCGTACATTCAACCAACACTTCGCATTTTTATTAACTTGCAAAGGTTTCCTGTCGAACTACTTAGGTCCAGTATGCAGCCCGACCTTGATCTTTCTCAGTTCCTTTAATAAATTACGCGAAGTAACACTTCGCTTTTATCCTTCTGACAGATCTTTTGACGATCACATGCTCACTAATCTTGCTGTCACAAATTCTGTCACAACCTAGTTTACATGTTGTTGGTTTGTTCATTTAAATCTGTCTGTTCTCGTTGTTTAATTTTAATAATAATACTAAAATTATTATAGCTTGTTCTACATCACAATGCATACAAGTTACTAAAGTTAATATATTTTATTCAAAATTGCGCGAAGTAACACTTCGCTTTTATCCTTCTGATAGATCATTTTGACGATCACAGTCATGCTCACTAATCTTGCTGTCACAAATTCTGTCAGAACCTAGTTTACATGTTGTTGGTTTGTTCCTTTAAATCTGTCCGTTCTCGTTGTTTAATTTTAATCATAATACTGAAATTATTATAGCTTCACATCACAAGTAACTAAAGTTAATAAAATAATAAAGGTAACGCTCAATGTAAGAACGAATTTATTGGGAATTTATAATCTTTAAAAATAGACTACCTAAAGTTCTTCAACACTACAACAACTGAATAACTCAATTTACCTTCCAAACTTTCTTATGCATCGTTTAAAACTAACTCGGAGCTATTGAACTTCACATAATAACGAGCATTGCAAAAAAACTTCCGTTTAGTGAAACCGCTTTATAAGAGCGGCCTTGCGGACAATACTGAGATTGAAAAAATAAAATAACCAGTTATGACAAACTGAATCGAATAAGCCGAGTAATTTTTTTTATTTAATTTCATTTATTTTAAGGGAATCTAAATTTAAGTTTTAATCGCAGTGTTACTTAGGTGACAGTGTACTTTATATTCGACCATACGGTATAACAATGCATCTAGTCGTTCACGTGTACTTATATATCTTTGCACATTTATGTGTAAGTATAATGATTTTCTTGATATCGAACACACTCAATAGGTAGCTAATCATCCTACCTTTGCTGTATAGGAGAGGCAGCCAATTTACTTGCTTCATCATCACCATTACCTACTATAATAATTGTTTAGTCCCCAATCCGTACTGGGCCCGCGTGGGGATAATAGCCCAAACCCTCTCGTGATGAGAGGAGGCCAGTGCCCAGCAGTGGGCCGTTAATAGGCTGTTGTGATGGTGGCTTTCCCGCTCTTCAGCAAACACCTGACAAATTGCACAAAATGCCAATCAGTACTAAATATGACCCGTCTTCATAAAGACATTGTCGGAACAAAAACTGTCAAAGTTCTTTAACACCTCAGTAAGCTCAGTTTGTAACCAAAAGTTCATTCCCACACCGAAGTCCTTGTCCTCTATATTCTGAAGATGACCATCTCCTTTCTAGTGCGTGACCGTGACTCGTGGCTTAACAAATTATGTGCTAAATGCCAAATTAGAAACAGGTGCATATGTGAACGGTCCAATTCAAAAAGACTACAACATAATGTAATATTATAAATGCGAAAGTAACTCTGTCTGTCTGTCTGTCTGTTACCTCTTCACGCTTCAACCGCTGGACAGATTGAGATGTATAACGCTTGAGCTTCACTGTTGTTAGATTCAACAAGGGGGCACTTTTAATTTTGGTAGGTAGAGATCTTCTACTATCTAAAGTCCCACCCCTCCAAAATTCAAAACGCTTCGATGTATTTAAAAAGCACCACCAACACTCTCGACACATGCGTGCGTGCTGAGACAGCCATCAACTGTCCGTTGAAAGTGTTGGTGGTGCTTTTTAAATAATAATGAAGAAATTGAAGCGTTTTGAAATGTGAAGCCGCTAAAAGTGCGATAGACACTGCTGCACGTCTCTCCTTATCAACTTTTATGCTTCTGTTAGTACGTAGATATAGATACATTGATTAGGTAACTTAACTAGGTACAAAAAGCTTCATCTACGTTCACGTTTTTTTTAACGTCATTAATAGGCAAACGAGCACACATGCCACCTAATGGTAAGCGGTCATTGCGGCCCATAGACACTGAAATCTTATGATTACTTATTAAGAAACCATAGACGTGACGTTCTGACGTTTGACCCGATAAAGACTCTGTCCGACATTACTTTTGCGTAGATAAATAAGTATGGGTATCTATGAATCAGAGAAATCATTTCGTTGGATTTCCAACACAATTTTCTGTTTGTAAGTAAATGTCATCTATAAAATTACCATTCCAATAACCCTCCTCCTGACGCAGTCGATAAAAAATTATGGCACAGCAAAACCAAAAAGTCTCTACTTTTTGATGGACGTGGATAAAAAGAAATCTTCATCGAAAGCTCTCGAGTAGACGTTACTTAACGTACATTCTTTCACTGAGTTGTTGGTATATGGAGTATCCTTTCGAAAAGCTATCATTAGGTAGTATGACCTTTTAAGATAATGCATTACTGCATAAGTAGGTACTAAGTGTAGAGACTCAGCGTTCACACAATATCATCTTTTTCAGCCAATTTGCTTTTGCTGACAAATAAAAGTAAATGCAGGTCATTGTCCAGCACCTACAGTACAAGCTTGGCTTAGTTTGGGGCTAGGTCAACTCAATTTGTATGATATGTCCCAAGATATTTCTTAATTTATTTACAGTAAATAAGTCTATTGGTTAAAAACCTGAATTTTCCATTTTTCAGCTTGCGAGAGTAGTAGAAAAGAGTTGCTTGTCTCTTCTTTACCTCATTTAGTAGGACATTGAACCGTCCAGCTGCATTGAGCAGTGCAGGATACGATAGGTGCTATATTTGAAGTCTTAAATAGGGATCTCCCTGTTCCCTATAGGATCGCTCACGCGTCAAGTTAAACTTTAAATCAAGCTGCTTAAAGTTCACGCGAAAGCGAAGTCTTACTTCGAATATAGCCCCAGTAAATTACAGGGGTTCAGAAAAACACTTGTTCCTTAAGATTTTGACAAAACTTCTGAACCTTGAATATTTTTTGTTGAATAAGTATAGTAGTAGTAGTAGTAGTAGTAGTAGTAGTAGTAGTAATAAGAGTAGTAGTATTAAGTTCTCGAGTGGCGTCCGCGAACCGGGAGACGAGCTGTCGGTAGGCCTCCAACAAGATGGAGCGACGACCTCGTGAAGGTCGCGGAAAACCGGTGGAAGCGAGTAGCACAGGACCGGTCGGAGTGGCGCGCCTTGGGGGAGGCCTATGTCCAGCAGTGGACGTCTTTCGGCTGAAATGATGATGATGATGAAGTATAGTACATGGTGAATGCGCGAATGCGTACTTGCGAGAGGCAAATAACCGGTCTAAGTGGCAAACCTGTGGGAGGCCTATGACCAGCAGTGTACGACGTTCGGATGAATATGATGATGATGATGAAGTAGATACAGGTTTACACATATTAGAAGGCGCGTGGATTAAGCAAAAATAGACTCTGCGTCAACGGCTTAAGTGCTTCACCGCGCGCCTTCTAAGTTGTGTCGTGCTGTACTTCATTTAGTTTAAGAGGGTTTACTCCGAAAGTTGGCAACGTCGCAAATAGCTGTCAAATATTTAGCAGTCTTCATTAATTTCTGAATATTACTGAATGAAAACATGAATTATCGCTCTATGGTTGAATAAAACATGTAGTATCATAGACATAAATAATACTTCGTATGTACCCGGCCTAACGTAGATACATGTCATGTTTCCCCACTTAATTGGTGTCCAATCCAAAGTTAAACTTATATATATATCGTGACACTAAAGCTGGGTCACATTTTTTCAACAACGAGACGAGTTTTTAGATACTGAGAAACAGTTTCGAAAAAAGTTTTTTTAAAACGCTTATTGTCACGCACGCTCGGTGACAGAACTTTGGATTGGACACCGTGGAAGTGGGGACATATTACGTGTACGTTAGACCGGGTCTATATTATTTACGTCTATGTATAGTATGGATTGCAACAATTATCATAGGAACACGAATTTTTTAGGATTATGGAAGTACTATCTTTTGAAAACATTCCATCGCATTTTGCATGCATTTTAATGCAATCTTTTCATTTGAATGCCTAACCAACAAATATAAAACGAGATGCGTCATTCAACCATAGGACGAAATCTTCCTTTTTACTTCAGCAATATTGAAAAATTAATAAAAACAGCGAAACATTTGACAGGTATATACTACGTTGCCAACTTTGGGATAAACCCTCTTAAGATTTCTAGACAGCGTTCACGGAGGATCCCTAAAAGCGTTCAGTATTTTGAGCTTTTGGCTTGGATTATTATTATAGTAATTCGCAAGAGATGTGTATTGAATAACATTTTGATATGCAGCCATTATGTTGAAATACTACATTAATGTGAACGTCCAAACTTTGGCTACATGCCAAAGTTTGGACGTTCACATTAATGTAGTTTAGTGCTATTAACGTAACGTACTCGTAACACGTTTGTGGTTATATGCGTCTCACGGCTAGATAATGCAATAATTCACGGGTATTTTTGTCTCGATGTGCAATACTGCATTTAGATGTTACAATATCAAGCGAGTTGACAACCTGACTTGTAATAGTACATTACAGACCTAGGGTGGTGAATTCGTAAAAGTCCCAGATCGCAAGGTGAGGGCCATAAATATGCGATCTGGGGATTTACGAATTACCGCCCGTGGTTTGTCAAAAGTTTTACGTCTTGCCTTGAAAGTTACTTTATTGGTAAAATACCTTATTTTATTAATTATTGATTCTCCAACTTTTATTACAAATTCGGCGACTTAAAAATAAAATAATTGAATTAGAAATAAAATTTAAAACTAGAACTAAAAATAACTATAGAAAAAACACCCCTTCCAAAATTTCACTTTGCGGCATGGTGCCCATAACGCTGGCGGCGTTACCTCTAAATACCGTTAAATACCTAATTTTACCAATAAAGTAACTAGAACTGAAACTAAATGTGAGTAAGTAAATAGGTCATTTTGTATGGTATTATACCTATGTAGGAAACTTATGTGTACCTATCAACTGAAACATTATCACTCCTTGTTTGTCACAATGCCACTATTGCTCTAGTAAACGTTCACACTTTTGTAGATAGTTATAGTGAATAAAAATAAATGTGGATATATTTTTTCTAATGTACGTTGTATTTTTATAAAAAGTTAAAAAAATTAGTGTTATACAGTTTCTGATGTAAGTACCTATTAAGATCGTGTTAACTATTTTCTTTAGATTGGCACATTATTTATGTAAAGGGTTACATTACATGCCTCACTGGTTATCAATTGCTTGTAAAAGTCGACTAGTTGAAATAGTACACGGCATGATCTCGTCGACATTTACATATTCCATAAATAATATTGTAACTTTTTTAAACTTTAGAATTATGTAATTTACAATGAATTCCAATGCTATATTCTGTTCATAACAATTGTTACTACACTACTACTACTACAGCCTATTTGCGTCCCACTGCTGGGCACAGGCCTCCTTTCACCACGAGAGGGTTTGGGCTTTAGGTGCGGGCCCAGTGCGGATTGGGGACTTCACACACATCTTTGAATTACTTCGCAGATACGTGCAGGTTTCCTCACGATGTTTTCCTTCACCGAGAGGCTTAGTGGTTAATTCAAATTGAATTTCGCACATAAAGTAAACTTAGAGGTGCGAGCCGGAATCGAACCCCCGACCCTCTGCATGAGAGGCGGTAGGTCGAACCACTAGGCCACCACGACTTCAACAATTGTTCACAATTGTTAGCTTTTCAAAAAATTAAAATTGCCGGCCCCAACGGGAAACTGGCGTTTATTGTATGTATGTAATGTAACTACTTAATTCAGGCGCAAGGGTGTAACTTGGTGAAATATATCGGTTTCAGAGTGACAATGAGGTGTAAATATCTACAGTTTAGCTACATACTATCGATAACTTTTATGTTACATAAATAAACGTTTACTTATCTGAGAAATCATAGGTATTCTGACTTTACCTCCTGATTCACTCATCCGTTATGGATATGTCCAAAACAAAATTAATTTATTTGTTAGTGACACGATTCGCTCGTGGGTGATCAAGTTGCCAACAACATTGCAAACTTATCTATTCAATTGGAAAAATATGAAATGAAATTTTATCCATACTAAATAATCTCCTTTACATAGACGACAGGGTCGCGGTGACCGCTTGTATAAGTTTGTACGAGGAATACCAACGAAATGCCAAGGTGAATTCTAGATTTGTAAATTAGTTTCGAATTGATTAAACTTTTCCATTTGTTTTGAAGTCGGCCGTGGGATCTTAATTGGTCTCCATTGCTTCTTGTTAAGTAAATGCGTGTTCCCTAGAGGTCAGGAGAGGCCTGTGTCCAGTAATGGACGTATTGCAGCTGAAATAACGACGATGAAATAATACGTGCTTGATGCGGCGTGCGCGAGGATTTTCCAGCGACGACATCATAATACAGATTTACACAACTTAGAAGGCTCGTGGATTTAGCTATAATGGACTCTGCGCCAACGGCTTAAGTGCTTCGCCGCGCGCCTTCTAAGTTGTGTCGTGCTTTACCTACATGAAATCACGATACGGCGATGAAAATAATGACGATAGAATATGGTGTACTTAACTGTACAGTATGCAAAAGTTAAAGGAGTTATTTATATGGAAATAAACTATTTCATAGGTCGATAGACAAATAGACAAAACAGAGAGAAAAGTAAAAACAAAACTAACCAGCAAAGATACTTAGAAAATGCCCTAAGGCCGCCTTTTGTAATTATGTACATTACATAATTATTCTTATGTTCTTTGCGTGCAGTAAACTTAAAATTGCTAAATATTTTGTGTCACTGAAATGAACTTCATACCTATAATTCTTGAAGGCCCTTACTAGGAAAATTTCGAAGGAAGGAGATAGTAAATTCCTATATATAAGATCTTGTAGAGATGCTACTACAAAATCATATGTAGGTAGACGATCTTATTAGGCTTACAAACTGTTATTACTATGAAAGCTTCCTGTATGCCTGTTTTGTATTCTAAATATAACTCCCACAGCGCAGTGCAAATATCAAAGTGAGGTAAACATGTGAATGAATTGATTGTCATTGCAATTATCAGCATGTCAGTAGGTCAAAAAGGTCATCATTTTAATCCTAACTGTTTTTAATACTTAGCATAATAGATAACAATTTAGATGTAACTTTGTTTATTAATAATTAAGAAGGACAGGTCACGTCCTCTCTAGCAAGATCAACATCATTTTAAATTCGTTATGTATGTTATATAACTTTCGATTCCTTTCTAAATAAAGACTTGGTATTTCCTATGTGTTACAAGACATCACCTCAACATACACAATATTATATGCACATTTGCATCCAAGCAAACCTATCGAACGTGTTCACATTTAAATTACCGAGAAAGGAACCGTCTAGCCACTCAACAAAATGTGATTTTAATCTCAATATGTAGAAGCCCGTAGAGGAATTATGATTCCTAGATGGTAATAGTTATAGTTATTGACGCGAACGCGATTGAAAAGTTCGTTTTTTACACAAGGGGGCTTGAGATTATAAACCATTCGTATTCCGAACACTGTTTGAAGAGATGCTAAGCTAGGGTAGTGAAACTCATCAAACTAAATCATTACAAAGTGCGCTATCTTTTGTCATTGAAATAGGTTAAGTAGATGCGTAGGCCTTAAGCATCACTGAACGAGCATAATCAGTTTGATAACTAGAGATCGACCCACGTGATTGTGACACTTTCTATCCTAAGTAATTCTTTGAAGTCGCATTCGTCAGAAACACGTAGGTATTATTGAATTAAACTTGCCCCAAAAAAGAAGCTATTTCCTCTAGAAAACGAACTCTAGCTTCTTTTATTTTGGACTAGTTTAATTTGCGTAAGTGCTTCCAAACTAGATCTATGTAAAACAAGAACCTGAATGCTGAAGAGGTTCGATGAAGCCTGGGTCAGACCGAATTGCGTGTGCGGGGGCGTGCACGCAACATGCGCTTTATTTTGTATAGTGTAAGTTGCGTGCAAGTGGTGCGTCATGTCATACGAGAACTCATGCTATACAACGCATGAGTGTGCCTGTTAAGTGTGACGCGTGCTTAAATGTTGAACGGGGGTAGAGTATTAATATGTAATTCCACGCAGACACAAGGGCGGAAGCAATTAATAATTATTGAGTTGGACATTCAAATTAGGCGCTTTCCGTATCTTAACTAAAACATTTATGGATCATAAAACCACTTACTTATATATTGGCAAAATATTTACCTAGGATAAATTACACAGAATAATTAAAAACCCGATTCAAGGTTTTGATGTTAACAGGTTTCTATTTTTTATAGTACCTGGGCGGCTGGTTTGCTCGGGTAAAAATAGCTAAAACCGAGTTTGACCCGACCCACCCCACCCACTTATTTACCTACGTGTATTTTTCACAGTAATTTAATAACCAAAGTGATCCGTTGAAAACTTTTTTAGTTATGCCAAGGATTTTTTTTCCGGCGAAGGAAAAATAACTTAAGGAGCTGCGCATAGCTAGATAATTCCAAGTCTCTTACTAACTCTTCTCTTGCATAGTTGTATCACACTTATAGGAAATGATAACATTGATTCGGTTAAATAACAAAAACATGTCAGTGTTATGTTACCAATGGTCCGAATGTTGCGGTCACTCGTGTAGAAAAGATATTTGGTGCATGATTGATCAGCTTGCAAAACGCAATGTCATGTTTTGTCTCAGTCTGTTGAATACATACTAATATTATAAATGCGAATGTAACTCTGTCTGTCTGTTACCTCTTCACGCTTCAACCGTTGGACCGATAGGCTACATTTTATCCCGGAAAAACACATAGTTCCCTCGGGAACGCGATAACCGAATTCCACGCGGGCGAAGTCGCGAGCAAAAGCTAGTATCTTATACTTTAAACGCGCTAATCTTGTAGATTTCTCTGTTTATTTATTTATCCAAGCGATCTCAGAAACGGCTCTAACGTTTTGGACGAAATTTGAAATATATGGGTTTACGGGGGCGACAAATCGATCTAGCTAGGTTTCATGTCTGAGGAAACTTGGTTTATGTGCCTAAATGCCAAATTTCAGCTTTCCACGAACTTCCTTGGGGAGAACAGGGGAACACTAAGGGAGGATTTGCTGAAATTCCAACGGGAACGGGAAAAAATGGGATTATTTTTATTTTATTTATTTATTATTATAAACTTTACAAAATAAACTTAAATGTAATTATAATTATGTAACAAAAATAATTTTAGGTATTTACTACTACAACTACAACAGTCTATTTACGGCCCACTGCTGGGCACAGGCCTCCTCTCATCATGAGAGGGTTGGGCTATAGTCCCCACGCGGGCCCAGTGCGGATTGGGGACTTCACACACATCCTTGAATTACTTCGCAGATGAGTGCAGGTTTACTCACGATGTTTTCCTTCACCGAAAAGCTCAGTGGTAAATTCAAATTGAAATTTAGGTATTTCCGACATCATTATTCGAGTTACGTTACGTCACATATAAGCTTTAGTTTAATTAAAAGACTATCATCAACATTACAATAGTACATTACAGACCTAGGGTGGTGAATTCGTAAATGTTCCAGATCGCAGGTTTCTGTGGCCCGAACCGAAGGTGAGGGCCATAAATATGCAATCTGGGGCTTTACGAATTACCGCCCGAGGTTTGTCAAAAGTTTTACGTCTTGCCTTGGCCAAGAAGTAAGATTTTCTAGCGGGCAGAAAATCCCACTTTACGGCCAAGGGTGACGTAAAGGTACTTATTTATTTCGGGTATAAGTGGTTATAGGAGACGGCAAGTTATTTATAATTATTCACTATCATTTCAGTGTCAATTTAATTAATAAATGCCATCTCGTAATATACACGCATCATAGACGCAATAAAGCCCCTTCAATATACCCTTTCATTAAACTCTGAACAGTAATTAGCAAAACGGTTGTTGCTAAATGAATATCCATTCAATATTGCCAATTTGTAAGGCGTTGGCCAACGCTGGGATGCATTAAAACGTTAACAATAGCTTCGCAACATATTGATGATACTCTTAGACCTGAAGCGTTTTAGACACAAAAGATTTTCGTCGACGACCTAGATTCTAGACATTCCCGGCTGCCACGTTATATAAGACAATTCAAATGCTAATTACATATTTCCAAAACATTCGAAAACGAGGTCTATTTTTACCAGAATTACCATACTGCACGAATTCAAAAGAACAAGTACAATGAAATTAGAAAACGTAACGTTACTTCGATGATGTTCTTTGCCGACATGATTTTAATGTATCTTATACTTGCTGAGCCGTCTCTGTTTATATTTATTTACTCAAAATTATCTCAAATTAGGTAAATAATAAATAAATCATCTGACAAACTTATTTTAGCTATTATCACCCGACGAAAGCGCGATCGCCCAGGCCTATAGTAACCGGTAATTTAAAAAAGATTTAAGTTGAAGTTTAACAAATCGATAGCCCGTATAATTAAGGCCTACAAAGCATAAAATTAAGAGTAAGAGAAGCGTTTATTGCTTTCGTAATATTTCTGAAAATGTGTCAACTCATCGATTGTACTCGGCCAGTCTCCACATAATGAAGGGTTAAAGTTAAATTAAAACGACGATTTGAGGTGTTAAAAAATCTCATAATTAATATAGATGGGTATATATTGACAGCAATACCTACTGGACAAGCTGACTAAACAGTCATAGGCTAGGTATCATAAAAATAAAGAACATGGGGCTATATTCGAAGTCTTAAATAGGGATCTCCCTGTTCCGTAAAGGTTCGGTCACGCGTCAAGTTGAATTTTAAATCTAGCTGTTTAAAGTTCACGCGATATTTTAAGACTTCGAATATAGCCTCTGACTTCAAAATGGCAACAGTTTAAATAAGTACAGTTAGTCACAGATGATAATCGTAACACGTTCACGGTTTAACCATCTGATGAACTTGAGGCTCCCATTCCCAAGTAGGGGGAACGGTCTGGTTGCCGCTAATGTTGGAATTTAGCAGAACGTTTAGGAAGATGAATTGTGTGTTCGACTTTTACAAATCATTTAAACATCTTTACTATTAACACAGTCATAACATTTTGTAACAAGACCTTTGAAAATATAAGTAAGTACATAGTACATATAGTAAAGTTCTCTAAGGCATGTAAAATGTAAGGTATGGCAGATATTTAAGGACCTTGTTTGCAAAGGATATTTTACTTCCTCTATAATTTTTTTAGTTACTATCAACTTTTTTAGTTATTATTTAGTTTCACCTGTCCCGATGATTGTTAGCTCGTTTGTCTCTACTTAACCAAATCTTGCAAGTTACTTAAATAAATGTGATTCACTTCTCGGTTACCGATTGAGCTGAAATTTTGCACGCAATGTCAATCGGATGACAATGCAAAATTATTATGACATGGAGCTGATCTGATGATGGAACCGGAAGGTGGCCGACAGCTAAACGACAACCCCGTCGAGTTTGGACTCGTTTGATCCGTCTCGACGAGTACCTCATCATTACAGCCAAAAGACGTCCACTGCTGGACATAGGCCTCCCCCAAGGCTCGCCACTCAGACCGGTCCTGTGCTACTTGCTTCCACCGGTTTCCCGCGACCTTCACGAGGTCGTCGCTCCATCTTGTTGGAGGCCTACCGACAGCTCGTCTCCCGGTTCGCGGGCGCCACTCGAGAACTTTCCGGCCCCATCGGCCATCAGTCCTGCGAGCAATGTGTCCCGCCCACTGCCACTTAAGGCTCGCAATTCTTCGGGCTATGTCGGTGACCCCAGTTCTACTACGGATATCCTCATTTCTGATTCTATCACGCAGAGAAACCCCGAGCATAGCCCTCTCCATTGCCCTCTGACATTGACATTGCATTGACGAGTACCTATAATACATTAACAAAAACTTATTTCTCAAGTTATTTTTTTATTGCGGCTTGTTTTAGTATATTTGCGTGCATCGTGTTATACGCGGATATCCCACTCCCGTAAATATATCGGGATAAAAGATAGGTTATGCATTCTTCTTATTCTGTTCTACTAGAAGTGCATCACGCCATTTTCCGTGATAACATTGGTACCTAGTACATCAAAGAGGGAAAACCATTAATCACATTCATGATTATATTTTAAAGAACCAATAACTTGGTTTATCTTTAAACTATCGCGTAATTAAAGGACAAACTGGTCTGCTGTTAAGCTCTTAGTCATAAGTAGAGGGAGGGGTGGGCAAGGTCCCTTTCTTCGCAGACCTTGGTAAAGTGGCACTTAGTTACTTATAATAATTATATCCGTTCTAATAACGGCTCCTGCATTGGAAGAGATTAAAGTGTTAAGGTAAATTAGACTAAAAGTACACTGATAGTTTTAAACCATTAGTAGGTAGTAAGAAGTAGAGTTACAGTTTTAGCAATCTATTGATCGTACATATAATTGTTGTTTTTTATTTATTTATTTGGACAAACAACAGAAATAGGTCCATATCTACACTTGAAAAAACAATAAAGTTGTTGGCGTTCTACCGGTTAATTGTTGTTGTTGGTGCTCTACGTGTGATGATCTTGGACTCACCACAGGCTTCATTGAGCGGCCCTGATGGGATTCAGTCGTGTCATCGATGGGGTTGTAATTTTTAAGATAATGATTCCTGGGGGCGATGTTCTGGTAAATGTTTCTACTCGTGGTACACAACCTTTCGATGAGTATCACGGCTTGGAGACTGCCCGGCATCGATGTCTATCGGAAAACATGTTAGTGATGATGATGATTTCTTTATTTTGACTTGATCAAGCGACGAAGCGAAAATTACAGTGTTTTTTAAAGCACAATAACTCCGTTTACATGCATTGTTAACACAATGGCATCAGAATTCGACAGTAATTTTGCAACTAGATACAGACAAGTGTGCGTACACAAGGCTTTGTCACTTTCGGCGCTGGCGCAACCTTGAACGCTTTATGTCGCATTATTGCGGATGGTGCGTGGCGCGAGATGCGAGATGTCAGCGAGGACGATGCTTTTGAAAATAGCGCTATCCTTGTTCAGCATCAGTTATGTTTGAAAGGAATGAGCGTAAGAAACAAACCATAGTACTTTAATTTTCAAAAAATCGTTGGGCACCGTCAGGTAAATAAATATACTTACCTATCGCATAAAAATGCAGTGTATCTTCATTTATTCAATAGCGTAGCTAAACGGCTTTCTAATCCAGCCTAGTCCAAAACTAAATGTATATTCGTTTTTTTTTGTGTAATTACATTATTTATTTATTTATAAAAAGTCTACCATGACCTTACAGCTAACGCCAATGCGTCATGAAAACAAATAAAAATAAAAACTATTTAGGCGACGAAACGGCGTGGCTCCGCTGCGTCGTCATCTCTGGTGTAGGATTCGGTAGGTTGCCCCGGAACCGTCGAAACACGACACCCTTCGGCCAGAAGTCAGCACTCTCGATGTTCTCCAGCAGCGGCCGCGGCACGCGCACCACAAAAGAGCTGAAGTGCACGTAGTGGCGCGAACGCAGCGGGAACACCCTCAGGGAGAAGCCGGTCTTCTGGCGAACATACTCCGCCAAATCACCAGCCGTGGCGGAGTAATGCAGGCGCGAAACATATAGCGCCTTGCTCGGTGTGGCAACGTGCAGACCAGAACCAACCGGTTCTGCGGTACCAGCTTGGCTCTTGCGCGGCTTGCGCTTCCGCGACATTATGTCTGTACTGTTCCTTGATTGTGTGGTGTTCAATAAAGTATATTGTATTGTATTGTATATTCGGTTCCTGTAAATTGAAACAAGTATAGGACTCCCCATATTCCTATAAGTAGTTATTTGATGTCAACTCCCATCATGTTTTATTAAAAACGGTACAGCCTCGTCTACAATATGCGATACTCAACTTTCATCTTAAAAATACATAGTTTAAAGCTGCTCCAAACTATGCTCTAAGTTCCTTAATTTTCATTTTGCTAGTATGAAATTCATGATGAATCAGTGATTGTCTCGTATGCTTAATGTCACACCCACCATCCCACGACACTCCATACAAACTGAACGTAATCTGCACACTAAAATAGTGTATTGCACAAAAATGTGCTAATTTTCTGTCCATTTTTCTTTCCGCCGCTGTCGCTTGCACTGTGCGCCAAAACTCAACTCGCTCAGCTATTAAGCTCCGAAGAAAGCCGACTGGTTTTGCTCGAAAGCGATCGCCGCGAACGAACGACTTTCGCTTTAAATTCGCTTGAGAATCGCTAAAAAGTTAAAAATATAATTGCTATCGATAGGTAGGTAGGTATAGGTAAAAACTTGCATCGATTTGCTTAATAGTGTTCCGGATGGTAATACAGTTTCAACGAGTTTGACATGATTTTGAAATATAAGTAATACTTGAACAGAGGTCCTTTTGATATTGAACGTGGAATGATTGATAAAGCTCCAGTTTTTGAAACAAAAGGGTGTGATATTGTACCATTTCACACGTTGATTGCGAAATGTTAATACTAAACAATACCGGCTCCATCTTAATATATGCAGCGTATACGGCATTCGATCTACATAACGATCAGAATCATTTAATAATACAATTACATAATGATGTTAATAAGAGTTTGATTTAATCATCCGAACACGTTTGATTGATTTCTCAATCACATGTGTCCAGCGGTCACGATTTAGAACGGAGATGCAATCAGATGTGGACGTTCATCATCAAACATCTTATTCTAAATCATTTCAAAATTATTCCAAACTCCGGCTTAAATTATGTATTGCCCAAAACGTAATCATGAAAGATGAGTGTAAAGCGTTTACGGAATTACATGATTGGGGAATCGTGGTGTGGTAAAATAAGGCACATTTTAAATGGATACATTCTAAACATTAGGTACATATTGAAGTAGAGGTAAATACATAGCAATAGCTTTAGAAAATATGTTTTTTTTTGTATTGAAAACTTTGATTACCTTCTGCAATTGTAATAGCATTATGTAAGCGATATTAAGTAAGGTACTTATAGATATTTCATTTGCAGAATCATCTCAGTTATTGTTTGGTTAATGTTTGTTATTTCGCAAATAACCGTTGAGCGTAAACTTTTCAAAGCATTCCCTAAATTCATTAATCTGGACTAATACTGTTACGAAAGACATAATACTTTTTGCACAGCTTTTTGTGTAGGCGGGATTTAGTCCGAGTAACTGTTTGAATCCGTATGTTGATGACTTTATGTCGATGGAAAATGAATTTGCTTACATCAGTCTCGTGCATTAAGAGATTCAAATTCTTTATTGCAAATCACATTTAGTACATTTGTATGTATAAGATGGAATTACAATAAGGTAGGTATTCATGTGACGCCTTGGAAGTTAATACTCGCTTGCTAAAAGCTAGCTTTGTAAAAAAATACTTAATTCAAATTATCGGATGATTTTATTTAATAAGCTTAATGAGAGCTAATTAATCTCACTTTGTACTTTGATTAATAACTTGTTTACTAGAAAATTACAATTAGGATCGATATTATTATTATTGTTATTTGACGACAGGTTTCTCTCTATATAAGTATTTATATCGTTTTCTAGCACCCATAGTACCAGCTTTGCTTAGTTTGGGGCCAGGTCAATTTGTGTAAAATGTCCCGAGATATTTATTATTTATTTATTATTATTTATTATATCTTCTGCAAAGACAATCGTATTTTTAATGTGTCAATTCTGGTGGAGGGTGGTGTTAGATTGAGTTTCCTCTTATATATTTTTTTAATATTTCAATTGTTTTTTTTTTTCAATATAAAACATATTGCCGTGGTTGGAAGCCTTCCATCCAATATGTTTTATATTTTATTTTATTTTCTTTATTAAGGGAAACAAACAGCTTACAATATTACATACTAGTTTCTGTCCGCGTGGATTTCGGTAATATCCTGTGCGTTTTTCCGGGATAAAACGTAGCCATATGTTGACCACTGTTATAAACCCCCTTACCAAATTTGGTTGCAATCCGACCAGTAGTTTTCGAGTTAAATCCGGACATACACACATACAGACAATTTTCCTAGAAATCGTTTTTTGTGTTCAGTATCGTTTATAAAGTCCCCTCGACTTGATCGCTTCTTTTATTTTTCAATTTATATATGCGACTTATACAGACTTATTATTAGTAAGTAGGGTGTAGATGACCTTAACATTTAAGTGGTGCAGAAGCCAACAAAGTTTCCACTGATGGGTAGATCATGCAAAAAATTACGAAAATAAAATGTTGAACGGGTTTCCCCTTTTGGTGCGCGTCGATGTTTGTATATTTCTTTTTCTTATGTCCTTCATTTATATATTGGTACCTATCGATATGCAAACCAAAGAAATATTTCTATTTCCAAGCTTACAATTACATTTCCTAGATTCAATATGAAAACTAAACAAACTATGACTATCATTTTCATTTATCATAAATTTCATCGATGTTATTGGTTTTATACAGAACTGGTTTTACGGGAAGGGCGGGAAATTTAAATGGTCCGAGCTAAGGCGGATGTATAGATTGATAGGAAAGTTAGATTACTTGCTAAGCCGTAATAAATGAGTTAATACTCACTAGTGGATATCGGAGTTATTTGCATCGATGATCAAAAGGAGGTATCATGATCAATAAAAAAGTGCATATCAAACTGCCTTCGCTCACGTATCATTCATAAGTTGTAATGCAAGTATACCTACGGCATATTTGCGGTAGATATGCAATGGATAAAGTTGGGAAAAACTAACATTACTTTATATGTAACATACTAACACATAAGAAATACATTTACAGATAAGAGATACCTTTGCTTTACTCCTTCTCTCAAGACGATGACATATTGTGTATAAGAAAACGAAAAGTTTTCTAAATGGCCAAATGAAGTTTTGAGTTCCTTCTCAATACATTCTCTAAGTTCATTTATATCCCCATTTAAATGCTCGTATATCCATGTAGCAAATAAATCTTATTCTTGAATGTGCAAGTGTCCGGCAAGCCAGAGTTTGCTCCGGTTACGCCCGTTCACTTTCGTGGCCTTAACCTCGCTGCAGCTTGCACTTTGGGCAGTTATGTAAGGAAGCAGCTCATTGAACGGGATAGTGAGAGGATGTATGGAAGATGGATTGCAGCACTTATCCAGGACATGCATTTATTTATACGTTCGGAACGAAACTAATAAATTTAACTGAAGTGACTTGGACTTGGCTGGCGGAAAAAAGGGGATGCCTTGCCTAGCAGTGGGACACACCAACAGGCTAAGAAAAAAAAACTTGATCTTCGGTAGGTCTATGTTACATTACGAACTTGGGATTCAAGGATATTCCTACTCTGAATTATTTGTCAAGTATTTGTAATTATCCACCATGACAACAGAATATTTTTCCACTCCTGTATTTTTAGTGATTCAGAATGATTGATACATTAAGTAACATTTCCTTTTTGTTAATATGCCCAAGACATTTTTATCATGAATTTAGTTGCCAGGGCTCGTGCCTTTTATTTTTAATGAAATTTACTGAAATGAACTGCGAATTCAGAAATCTGCAAATAGTGGTTCAAAAATAACTTGTTTGACTGAGTGGAGAATTACTTCCTAGTTACATTTACATTTACGTTATTGTTAATTTATATATCAAAACCCTTCACAAATGAGATTTTAAAAGTAGCTCTAATCTTACAAGTAGTTATACCAAATGTATTCGTTTAGTGAAGTGACATTGATCTGTCGGATATTAGTCGCCATACCTAATTTTACTCCAGTGAGTGTCTGCGGACTATGTTATTTTATCTTCTATACTAATAATAAGTCTGTAAGAAGAAGTCGCGTCTGTAACTTGAAAATTTAAAGGGACTATATGTATACTTAAACGATACTGAACACAACATAACGAGTTTTAGAAAAATTGCCTGTATGTATGTGTGTCCGGATTTAACTCGAAAACTACTGGTCAGATTGCAACATAATTTGCTATGGGGATGGTTAATAATATAACACTGGTCAACATATAGGTAGGTTACTTTTTATCCCGGAAAACGCATAGTTCCCGCGGGAACGCTATACCGAATTCCACGCGGATTAAGTCGCGGGCAGAAGCCAAGTATACTTTAAACGCGCTAATCTTGTATATTTCTTTATTTACTAGCTTCTGCCCGTGACTTCGTCCGCGTGGAATATAAAATTGCCGATAACTTTTCTTTCCGACATCCGATTTTAATCAAACAGCTTATATGTTGCTCCAAATAATGCTCTATCTACCCTTGAAAACTGCATTCAAATCGGTTCAGTGGTTTCGGAGATTAACTCTAACAAACAGACAGACAGAAAATATTTCTAAAAATCGCTGTTTTGTGGTCTACCGGACATCTTTAGACCCCCCGTTCCTTTTCTTCAACTTTTCTTTCTATGTACAGACACGCCGGGTTCTGCTCTTTTATTATAGTATAGATAGATTTATCCAAGCGATCTCAGAAACAACTGTAACGATTGGACGAAATTTGGAAAGAGGTGTTTAGGGCGGCGACATAGACGTAAATAATATAGACCCGGTCTAACGTACACCTAATATGTCCCCACTTCTACTGTGCGTGACAATAAGCGTTTTTAAAAAAACTTTTTTCGAAACTGTTTCTCAGTATCTAAAAACTCGTCTCGTTGTTGGAAAAATGTGACCCAGCTTTAGTGTCACGATACAAGTTTAACTTTGGATTGGACACCAATGAAGTGGGGAAACATGACATGTATCTACGTTAGGCCGGGTCCATACGAAGTATTATTTATGTCTATGGCTGTGACAAATTGATCTAGCTAGGTCTCATAGGTATCTGAGAAAACTCGGTTTTTAGCTATTTTCACCCGAGCAAAGCTCGGCTAAATACACACAAACTTTAAATTCTACAGTTTACTTACGTATTCGTATGTCACCTTGACGAACCAGTTTCTGGTTTGGAACAATTTAAATAAGGGCTCATGTAATGAATTTTATTACTTCATCGTAAAATAATTGGAATGTTTCATTGCGGCAATAAAAGCGGCAAAAAAATATATCGACACAAGCATATTACCTAATTATTTGAAGATCAATATTACTGACTAATACAATTTTATTTGCCTATGTTGAACATAAAGGGCTCTAGAAAATGAAAATTACAACGAATGACAAAAAACAATATAAGTACGTACTGCGACGAAAAATAACATTCGCAAAGTATTTAAACTTGGGACCTGTTTGCAATTTAGCCATTTGCTAACAAATAGAATGAAACTGGTAACGTGTACACAGTATGATTTATGATTTGCTCGCAATATAGTTCGCAGAACAAAGCTCCATTTGGTCAATGTCCATTGGTGGGTGAAAGGTAAAGCCGAAATGTCATGAAGGTAATATAAGGTATAGAGTTAAAATAAAATTTGAATATCATCTTAAGTTCTATAACAAAGATAAGAGCAAATATTTACAATAGATATGAAGAATAACTGACGAAATCCAAAATTGTTGTAAAAAATAAATTGTTTCGTAACCAAATAGCATTGAATTCTTTTCAAACGATATAATTTTTTTACATAGGTAACTATATTTTTGATTGAAATACATTATAAAGCGATTTTTTTCCAATATATCATTAAAAACGTTTCATAAAATATGTTTAGCAGTTTATGGCTATTTACTCTTTAACAGCACATAATAAAAATTATCTAATAAACGAATCATAATTTTATATTTAAGTATTATAAATACTAACATATCGCAGGTTAATTATCTGGAAATTTTAGCCATTTAAGATCAACTTGGTCCTTGATTCTTGGTTCTTGGTTCGATTGTAACACGGTGTTCGTTATCAATCTAGACCTGTCCTGCGGTCTGATCTGATTGTAACACGTTACAGCACGACACAAAATAGAAGGCGCGTGGCGAAGCACTTAAGCCGTTGACGCAAAAGCTATTTTTGCTTAATCCACGCGCCTTTTAAGTTGTGTAAACCTGTACACATGCGTCAACGTAAGTGGCTTTACATGAACTTTTGCGTAACGATTTAGTGGACCGCAACCTGAATTATGACAACGCCCTGAAGTTTTATCACTCGAGACATCAGTTTAAAAAATCTCCGGTGTAATAAATCCTTTATATATTTTTTTTACTTTATTAAGAAAGACGGAGATGGCGGGACGAACTAGACGCCTTCCGCAATGATTGGCCGGATGTCGCAAGAGACAGAATAGCGTGGAAAAATGAGAGGGCGGCCTTTGCCCAACAGTGGGACACTACAGGCTCATAATAATAAGAACTAAGAAAAATCGCTATCGGTACTTCAATCGAAAGCCATGCCTATAGGTTCGACTACACAGCACGGTCTTGTGCCGACTCTTATCCTTCAGATTTCCGCGTCCTTCACGAGGCTGCATAAGTTTTTTTTGGTTTTTAGGGTCTGCAACTTAAAAAAAGTCCCTCGATTGCCTGGATATTACTGGCGAAATACTTATGAATCCATATTCTCTGTCTGTCTGTTACCTCTTCATGCCTGAAATTTGGTATGGAGATAGTTGGAGTCCCGGGAAAGGACATAGGCTACTTTTTATCCCGGAAAAGCGCATAGTTCCCGCGGGAGCGCGATAACCGAATTCCACGCGGGCGAAGTCGTCGGCAGAAGCTAGTCAGTATATAAATTAAGAGGCCATGTGAAGAGGCCTTTACTCAGCAGTGGATGTATATAGGCTGATATTATACCTATAATTACTACCTGTTTGCTCGAGACTTCGTCCCGCGTAGACTTGGAATTTGCGTACCCTATGATACTAAAGGTACATACGAGTATAGGTAGTTATAGTTATGACGGTAGAAAACCCGTTTCCGTGGAAATTTCGGGATAAAAAGTCCGTTAATTCAAAGAATACCTAAGATGCAAAACTAAAGCTTCATACTTAGCGATAAATTGTTGACGTTGTATTAACATAATGTATGAAAGTGACATGCTCTGTTTGTCCGGTACAAGTATTTTTTAAATCGGAAATGATCTTCCGGTAACATAGGAAAATCTTTCTTAAGTACACTTGTGTTTCTTGTATAACATAACCACTCATCCCAACCGCTCATAAAGATGTAACATCTGTCTGTGTGTGTAACTTCCTGCGTTAACAATGTTGACTTGACACTTCGAAGAGTTTCTGTCACGAAGGGGGTCTTACTTCTACTCTTTATCTCTAAAATAATTCCAAACGGATTGTACCCTTGGTATTTTTCTGCTATCCGCTTTTGGTATTCGCAATGTAATGAAATGACCGAACCTATAACTATATGAACCTATCGTACTGTTTTGGTTTCTTGATATTGAAGCAATTATTTTCAGAAAAGTAGGTGATTATTTATGTTCAGTCCCCAAACCGCACTGGGCCCGCGTTGGGACTTATAGCCCAAACCCTTTCGTCATGAGAGGAGGTATGTGCCCAGCAGTGGGTTGCAAGTAGGCTCCTATCCCAGGTTTCCTATGTATCCGGTGGGACTGCCTCCTCGAAATCTTCAGGCTGTCATGTTATTTGATTTGGGAATCCTCCCTAGTGATCAAACCGACTTGTACTTACTCCCGAACTACTCATTTATGGAAAAATATTTTTATATATTTATTTTATGTTTACAAATCGCAAATAGCATCGTATACTTACTTCTGTTCCCATGTAAATAGTCTCTAGTTTATATTCCGAATGTGAAGTTTACATAACAATCCGAATCTATGTAACTAATTAATGAGAGACCTAGTAACATTTAGCCTATTGATAATGTATAAATTGGCCAAACAAAAGTGAGAGGTTTATACTGTTTGTTTGAAACAACGGCTCCACACGTGTAATCGTGAACCTTGTGTGTCGCACGTGTGTTTTAGACTAGTTTCTGAACCCTTAAATTGTCCTTAATCGTTGCTGGTTTGGACATTTAAAGTATACTTGCTGGTACTGCAAGTGAAAATGATATTAGGCGTAGCGAGTGATAGCGTACCATTCATTAGATACCTTGTTACGATCTTTCGTGGTCATCACATGAAGCTGTGTTGTGAAGATCCTGTGAAACTCATGTTCATGCAATAAAATATTTTACTTTGACTTTGACTTTGTTTTTTAAAGTCCAGAATGTCCTGAATTCAGAAATGTAGACTGATTAGATCTTCCGAGGTTTTAGAGAAATGTAAAGACAGCTGTATTTCGTCAAAAAATAAAATCAATTTCGTCGCTTAAGTAACAATGACGGGCCGAAATAGCAATATATTATATATTACTTCAGACGCGCTAAGCGTCTATATTTATTTAGATCCCATAATATATGTGGGAAAACTCATTTTTCAACTATTTTCACCAGACTTGCTTGCATTATTCAGAAAATCATTTTTACTTATATTACCTTTAATTACATTAGGAATTGTTAATTGCTTCATTGCAAGATCAGATTTCTCCATGCCCCAAATAATGTGACTAAGCATTTAGTAAATATTTTTGTCGACCTTCTGGGCTTTCAAAAGGCTTTGTCAGTCACGGAATGCAAGCGTTGGGACCCTCACGATTCTGACCAGTTCAGTATGACAATACATTTAGTAAGAACTCGAATTCGAACCTATTGGATCATTTAACTGCTATAATGATTCGTTGAAGAAATTTTAAACACGGTTAAAGGATTAGGAGTTTTAATAGTTATAGTAATAATTTATAAATAAGCAACAGTTCAGGAAGGATAAAGGTAAAAAAGTAAAAAAGATGTGTTGCAACCTACAGATTTTTTTAATACTTAAATAGACTTTTTCAGATTATCGATATACATTTTTCAAAATTAGCGGATAATAATCATCATTAACTCCCCCCCAAAATGATGGAGCGTCGATATTAATATTGAAACATGTTCCGATAGGTAAATTAAATATATTAGGGTACTCAAACCAAACATTCGTACTTAACTGCTCAAAGTTTGCTCCTGCGGGATTTGAACTCAAGACCTTCTGCGACATATGCAGTTCACTATTGGGATTTTAATAAAGGTACTTGTAGCTAGGAAGTTTCAAAAGTTGAAACGACAAATAAAACATAAATTAGAAATCAATAATCAATAAAGATACTACCTCCCTCAAGTTACAAGTCAACGATCGCAACTACCCATTACATCACGTTAAGTTACAGTTGATGACCACCCATTTGGTATGTTCCGCCGTTTGTTCACCATGTGCGATGTTGAATCATCCCACTTTCTTTGTTTCTCGCAATACAGATGCAATTTAGATTTGCAGTGCATTGTTGCATTTGGTTACGCCATCTTTGTTAATATTAACTTTAATTTTACGATAGTCTTGATCGTTGGCATAGAACCGATTGAATGTTATCACGAATTGGATGAAACCATTTAATAATCGGGATATCCGATTTCATGTGTGGGTGTGGTTAAAATTAGATATATCATCCGGGTGGAGGTATTAATATGCTTATCAGTATCCGGATTAATAGGAAAAATTAACATTTTAAATATATAGTTATCTGAAGGAAACCTATCAACACATTATAACAATCTCTCTGGATCAGATTGTTGTATTAAAGATCACGTAGTCTAATAATCTCTTTATTTATTTTCAGGTGGAAGGAACGTCACGAATAAGTAGAAGACCATTACTACATACGCCTACCGAAGAGAGCCCGACTCCTCAAAACACAGATGACGCTTCGACTTCAAGGCCAAGAGGTTCACGAAGAAGAGATGATGTCAGTCCACGGCATACTGTCCGATCAAGAACGAGAACGAGGCCTCCAGAAGAAGAAACTGTTACTGAAACAGAAGTTAAAACAAGGAGTAGGAACAACGATAGAGTTGATCCAAGAAGAATTTCGAGTAGAACTCGCAGTAAATCAGAAGAATTAGATTCCGCCAAAGCTAATGTGATAAGGAGTAGGACACGCTCTTTCAGACCAGCACCAACGCCGCCCACGGTCACAACTAAAGCACCTGAAGTTAGTTCTCCCATCATAGACGAGAGTAAAATTGAAGTTATTAATTCTACATTAGAAGAAATTCCTAAAATGGTGTTTAAGGAAGATACGACTACTATTCAAAGTCGCCGAAAGAGCTCAACGTCACAGGCCGCTGGAGCGATCGCGCCCAAAAGATATGGACGAATCAATACACGGTCTAGCGAACGTTCAGACCTCGCTAGTTCCGGAACAACTAATTCTATATCGATTTCTGAAAGACAACCAACTACTGATAAGATGATAGACCTAAGAAATTCACGAAAACTAAGGTATAAGCAGCGGTTATCTGAAACTGATACGAACTTAACAAGTTTTGGAATAACCGCGAACGAAGCCACAAAGTCTAGTCAAAACCAAAATTCCATTACTAATGACACTACTTCAACTGCCGTCGAAAATCTTCAACAAAGTACAGAAAGTAATCCATTAAAAACGACGACCTTGAAGGTTATGAGGATAGTACGACGCCCTGTACAGAGAAAAAAAGGGGTTTTTAAACCATCAGCATCTGAATCCGAATCAAAAAAACGCTCAGACGAAATCAGTGATGATGACAACTATCCCGAACCGTTCAAAGCTTTGTTGCAAGCTAAAAATGCTTCGGTATGTAAGAATCGGCCAAATTCGGCCTTAGTACATATGATTCCACAAAATTGGCAATAAAACGATACCTACTCACACAACTTTACTTTTCAGACACAAACTAGCTCTCCGGTCAGCGAGAGTTTATCTGTTAAAGCATCTCAAAAAGTCTACAAAACCTACACTTCATCACAACAGTCAACATTTAATAGTCCTAGCAGGAACAAATACTCACGGGTAAAATACATCACAGTTCTTCAAAATTCTCATTAAACACTTTGAAATGTAATTGATAGAATGGTTTTAATTATTATTTCATTATTTGATGACATTTCTTCCAGTTACGTTCTAAGTCCAGTAAACAAGAGGATTTCAAGGCGGAAGAAAAACCTGAGGAAAGCACCGTGGCGCCGAGAGTATTTTCTACAAGACAACCTAATCACAAATACAGAGCTTCGTACGCGACGAAAAATAGGAAACCTAATACCAGTACCACTGCATCATTTTCTGGAAGTACCGATCAAAGTTCTGAAAAACCAAGTTACAAATTTAATAGAAAATTCAAAGCAAGTACCACCGAGAGTCCTAAAAGAGATGAAAAAAATAATTTTAAACAAGTTGAGACTAATAAATTCTTAAAAAGAACTTTGAATAGGCCCTCTTTATATGCGCGTAGAAATTCAAGTAACATCAACGTTACTCCTGCTCCAAGTGCCGAAAATAATATAAACATTGAAAGTGCTATTGAAAGTATAGCAAAGCATAAAGCTACTTTGCCACGCACTTCCTACTACAAGGGCCAAAAAAAAAGTCAAATCATCACTTCCACTACTGAAGAACCGTTTAAAGAGAGCAACAGTGTAGTTGACACAGCAGATAGAAAAAATGGTGATAACGCCGACATGCCGATAATATTTACCTTATTAAAACCGTCGGATGCTCCACAGACCGAAATGGACGATCGTAATGAAATTAAAATACAAAAGACGAATAAAATGTTCGTAATAGCAGTAACGAGCAAAGAGTCTCAAGAATCTAGTACTGAAAATGAAATGACATCTAATACGTTAGAGGAAATTGAGCCAAAGCCAGCTGTTCTAGGGTTTCCCACACCTAAATATCACGCTACTTACTCAGTTCCCCAAGCAACTGCTGTTGGAGAAGAAAAAGAAACAGAATCTACAAGTGTCTTGCCCCCAATAAAGAATTTACGGAAATTTGGAAGAACTAGAACAAATTCAAGAAATCAGAACGAAGAAAGTACAAATTACACAGTGACAAGAGATAGGGGATCAGGAAAGTTTTCAGATTCATTCTCAAAAACTACGGAAGCTTCTACGAATGGAGTAAGTTTGAGTGTTTACTATTTCAGTTCAAATGTCTTACTTTATATTTTTCATTGCCATTTTATGTCAACAGATATATGCAGAAGCAGAGAAATCGAAGACCCGATTCAGCTCTAAATATCGAGCTGCGAATTTAGATAAACCATTTTACAGAGCTACCGTACCCACAGTTACCCCGTCAACTGTAAGTAATGATTTTACCTCCATAATATTTTGTATACACAATTAAAATGCATTATCTAGACATCCACATTCCAAGTAAATACATTAAAAATATTTACAAATAATACATAGTTACAAAGCCCCTTTATGAAATTGGCAATCCATGTTCAAAATTATTCACTCGTACCAAAGCTCGTACTACATATTCCACTTCATTAATTTTGTAACTTTAAGTTGTGTAGTTTCATATTATATATTTATTTATTTATATTTATATAATTATATCATGAAAAATAAATAAAATCATCATTCATTATGATTATTATACAAAAAGTTAAAAAACAAAAGATTTTATCCTTGATCGTTCACAAAGGCAATTTTCCATCAGGTTTGGTTTGCTTTATTTCACAATGATTCATGTACGTACATGCTTGCACTGATAGAAGATTACCTCCTTGTGACCATCAATAACCGATGTATCACATAGTAATAAAGTTAATTTCATCGCTAAAGGCTTGGCTGAAATTCTTCGTCACTGATCGACTGTTGACAAAGTTTGTCGAGGAGCCTAATTGGTTCGAGGAGGACTATACCGACAGTACAACACCCATGCCGAGACTGAACTTCACGCCACCTATTCACGAATCATCCATAGAACTGGTTAATGGATTCATTTAATTAACAACATACACGGCTTAAACAAACGTTACACTGATTCATCTAAGGATTAACTTTAATAGTTTTAAAGAGATCTGTTTGCATTTAAGAATTTATTTTATGTTACTTAATTATAGTTAAGAAGCATCTCTTTGAAACGACTAAGTAGCGATTTCAAAGTTATTGCGTTATCAAAAGTTTGTTCAATACGTATGTTAATATTTATCGTTTAAAATATGGAAAATAACGCATTAACTGAATTAAAGTAGTAATTGTAGTGTAACACGTAACATGTAGTTGAGTTTTAATTAAAGTTTTAAATACTTTACAACTTGTTTTAATACACAAACTTTTCTTTTCATTTATTTTCAGTAGACTTGTTCTAACGTTTTGAATTTTCTTTGAAACCGAGAGTAATAAAGAGGCTTTGGTCTTTGCACGTTCTTATCCACTGTTCTTATTAAAAAGGTATATTGTTCTGTTTGTATCTTGGAATTCTTTATTTAGTCTTATTCTACTCTTTACTACCTTATATTTTTATTTAAGTGGGCGAGAACACTTCTTATTTCAGATACAGGGAGAAGAATTTCAATTAGGGCCAGACATGAACGCTATAACGTTTACTCAAACACGAACCCCGGCTGAACTGTTAAAACTGTCCGAAAGCCTGGTGAAACCATCACACGTCATGAACGTTGAAGCGTCCCAACACTCGTCGTCAGTTACTGTATCAATATTTGATGCTTTAGCTGAAATCCTAACATCTACACCCAGAAACAGACTATCATCTACAACAGAAGTTTCACAAAAACAAAATATAAATACTGATCTTACACAAGCTCTCAATGGCGTGAGTAACAGCATTAATGTTAATAGCGGAGTTTTGGCAAAAGATACGTCGTCGTTGAATGTTAATGTGAACACAAATACTAATGTACGGGACACTGCGACACAAAATGTGAATAACCCGGTGAGCGGCCGCGCCCCGACGACGCCGCAGACACCCGCGCCCTCTCCCACTACTCCCGTCTCCGCCAGGAGACCTTTCGCTTTCAAAGTCTTGTATTCAGATACAAAACAAACAGACAAACTTACGACTGCACCCGAACCTACATCAAACCTGGCAACGACTGACAACCCAACAATGGTATATAACACTGTTTCTGACCTATTATTGTTCAATAACAATGTAGTATCTTCGGAACTAACCAGCATGTTGTCTAGTAATATTAATAATATACTCCGTAACATGGACGACAGAACAAGATCTAGGCTATCTGCGGACATGGCTAAAATATTAAAGTCAGTGATTCCCAGGGCAATTGATGGGTTAGAAGACAATGTTGATTCTGTTCCAAATACTACTCCCTACAGCTTGGAGGAGATTAAGGATACAGAAAATGTTAAATTTGATCTAAATGTAAATAGCAATAACGTATCTATCAATCCTCTTCAAGACGTAGACCGCATTACAAATGTATATAACACAATTAGTGCTGTAAATACAACAAATGGTGTAACAGAGTCTGATTTTAGTCAAGTGTTAAATAGCCCGGGAATGTCTCCGCTTACTACCAGTAGTTTAGTCTCTGTATCAGATATTCAGACGACTTCAGCAAATTTTGATAAAATCACAAGTTTGTCAACTACTGAACGTACAAACTCTTCACCTACAACTGCATCTACTTTGACTACTCCTCTCAATGTAGCTGTGTCGTCCGATATATCAAATAGTGATAGTATAGTTGTAGATAGTCTACCTAACGATAACACTAGCTCCACTATCCCCAATGTTCCTTTACCATTCTTTACGAATTTCCAAATCAATGATTTTATTGGCTCGGATACCGGTATTGCTAACAATAGCTTAGTAAGTATTCAAAGTCAACCTATACCATTCACTACGCAAACTGACGATGGTTCAAACACGCAGGATATTAATGACGTGACGCCCCTTCAGCTGTGGATATTATCTAGAAAAGCAAGAGTTTTAGAAATGATTGAAGATCTTTTACGGACACACAATAACGAATTAGCAAATGCGACCAAACTGACTGAGATGTTCGGACAAACAAACAACTCACCAATTTCTGCTCGACTGACTGAAATTATGACTTCTATGAACTCGAGTGACTCTCTAAACGACTCTTCCCTTTCTACTACTCCTTCTCTTCCTGCACTTTTTTCTACTCAATCCTCAAACAATTCTACTGGAGATGGCCTCGTTGGAAGTGTTGCGTCGTCTGGAAAAGACACTGCTATAAATAATTTGGCTTCCACTGCATCAACTGGTTTTGATGACATAAGTACAAGTACACCCTCCACAACAAGAAGTACAGAGACTGCTACTAGTCCATTGTCAACAATGGAAACTATTGTAGACTTGTCAAATCGATCTTTAATTGATTCTTCAACGGCTACAACTATGGAAGAAACAACGCAGACGCAGAGCATTGTAACATCTACAGTCATTGCGACAACAATATCAATGGGCCAAGAGACAACCACTCAAAATGATATGGAAACAACCACTGAGGTAGACATAGAAACAACAACAACTACTAACGAACAGGCAAATAATGCTGCAACATTTGGTAATCAACTTAATGTAAATAACAAACCATCAATTCCGAAAAAAGATTACGTAATATTTGGAATATTACCTAACAATACAGTGATACGTAAAGATCCTAACGATGACATACTGGAATCTATAACAGAGGCAAGCCCTTACATCATTTATGGTGTACTGCCCAATAACACAGTAATACGTAAATTCCCGAATGGAACTAGAGTGCCCAGAGTAATGCAAAAAATTGACATACTACCAATCAGCCCATGGAGTTTGAGGAATCCATACAGCCCTATCCACAATAATCCGGCCATTGTCAGACCACAGTCTAACCCTACCCGAGTATCCACTAATGTAGAGACATCCTCCAATAACGAAACGGATCGTTTAACTACCATCGACACTGTAAATAACCTACAAAATATGGTATATTTCATGTTATTTAGCTTGCAGCGCTTGGTGCTTCCTTTCACTTCGCGACGGACCGCGCATTGGGGCCTGAGGTTCCTGTAGTAGGCTATGCATGCTAGCACAGTAACTGCTTCTAACCAAATCGAACATAACATAATTTTCGTAATTGCAGATATCGACATCGACACTTAATTTAAAAGATAGCAGTAGCGGTGTAACTACTGTGGCATACAAGCCTGCTGAGCAAAGCACTGCCTCGCATGTTTTGAGTTTACGCACAACTACAATGCTACCATCTGTCGATGAGATTCTGCTTAATAGTTTATCTTCAGCCGCTAAAGAGGAAATGGTTATATCATCCATGACGAGTTCTACTCGCCAGCCAACAATATTAACACTGGATATTGATCCGGAGGTATAATACAATATTTAAATAACAACTAATATACTTCAACAAATATAATACTTATCAACCGTCATTTTTTTTTACACTAGAGCAGGCAACATTTAAGTACCCCATTGAAAACAAAGGTACTGCTGATGGGGTCTAGTTTCATGCATGAATCAAATTTGCCACAAATTTTACTTCGGCAAATTCTTTTAAATCTAGCTCGGTGATTGGTTAGATAGGATTAGACTAGTAGTTGTTTGCTATGCTATTTAACTTGTATGCATTACTTCTTTTCTACTTTAATATATCTTGAATGATTGCAGACAAAACAAATACGCACTGAAAAGCCTGGTGAAGGAAACGATAATGCAGTTTTCAAATTTATACCAATCGATGAAGTATCAGTTCAATCGCAAAACTCAAATGTTTTGAAGTTGGCTTCAAGCAAATCACCAACTACAACAGAAACAACCCAAACCCAGAGTGTCACGGAAACAATGATTACAGAATCGAATACACAAACACCTCAAATACCATCGCAAACACCGTCTGACGATCCAACAACCACTGTTCAAGTGACTATTGGAACATCAATTGATGCTACTACGGAAACAGCTACTATACCAAGTCTACTGACAACTTCCACAGAAACTGTCACTACTCCAGTAGTGAGTACCGAAGCATCAACATCTATGGCGACCACAACTGCTGTCCCAGTAACCACTATCACTGAATCAACGCCTACAAATACTAAAGCAATAACTACTACTGAAGCAATGACTACAACTACACAACCTACTACAACCACAACAGAGGCACCTAAAACTACTGTAACTACCACAACAACATCACCCACAACAAAACTTGCAACTGAAAGTATGCCATCAACAACAGTTACTTTGTCAACTGATGAAGTTACAAAGGAGGAGGCAGAAAGATACCAAGAGGATGCTAAGTTACTTGAAGCATTCTTAGATGGCACTGAACGTATTCCGAAGAAGCTAAATTTCAACGGGCTTGATCAAAGCACTGATACAACTTCGGTAAACATGAAAACTACACCAGCTATGACAACTCAAAGTGATGAAGACAAATTTCTACAAGCACTTCTCGCATCCGCTGGAAAAAATGCAAATTCTCTTACTACATCCGGAGTTAACACAAAAGTAATTAATAAAGTTCAAACTACAACAGCACGTTCCATAGAAGATGATATTCGGCAGTTTGAGGAAGATACTAAATTGCTGAAAGCTCTTTTACAAGCTACGGGACAAAATCCTGCTAACTTTAACATCCCGACATTAAATATCAAAACCACACCAATACCATCCACAACCGAAACTACAACTACTGTCAAACCCATTGAAAGAAATAAACCTCAAATAACCACACCACCGCCCACGGATGATAAAATACAAGAAAATGCTAAACTTCTTCAAGCATTACTGCAAGCTACTGGCCAGAATAATGAATTTAACATTCCTGATATATCAGGTTTATCAAATGTTAGAATAGCCTCAAACCCTTATACAACTTCACTTGGGTCGAGTCCAACTACTCCGGTAAATGTTCGACCTGTATATACTACATTGAATATGTCTCCTCGACCTAAAGCTACGACTTTAGCTCCAAGTACCACTGTGCCTACTACGTTGCAGCCTCAAACTGAACCTACAACTGTTAGAATATCCACCACGTTTCCGCCATTTCAACAGAGGCAACCTGCGACCGTGAACTTGCCATCTACAACATTGCCAACTGCACGAAGAGTGCCATCGTCGCGGTTTGCTGTAACTACCGAAATTCCTGCGTCTTCGACGTTTTCGGTTCAGGAAGACTTGGCGTTCCTCAATAATTTGGTACGTACTGATTACATAGTAACTAATCTTAAACATACTTAATATGGAATATACCTGATATTAAATATGTTTAGTACAACCTTACCTACAATGGGGCGATTCAATGCGAAAGTAACTTTGTCTTTGTGTGTGTTACCTATTCATCTTTCAACCACTGGATAGATTTAGATGAAATGAGGTATGAAGATAGTCATGGAATCCGGCTATCGCGTTCCTACGGGAACTATGCGTTTTTTTTCCTTACCCGAGACTTGAACCATCTCTATACTTACTAAGTTTCATCTAAATCGGTCTAACGGTTAAAGGTCGAAGGGTGAAAAGGTAATAGACAGACATATACACAGACAGACAGGCACACAGACAGAGTTACTTTGCCATTTATAATGATATTAATGATTTATTCCATGATTCAACTTATCTGACGGCTGAAAAATCTACCCTTAATTAATGCAAGTGAACTACTTATTATTACATTGTGTCCTCTTAACATTATTGTTTTTTCCGTTTTTCAGAAATCCGTTCTAAGCACTAATACCAACAATGCAGACCCAGAAGCAGCGCTGGCCAATCGCATAATTGCTCTCGCGGTAGACAGAAGTTTGAACGAAATAAAAACTGTCAAAGTAACAGAACGTACCGGAAAAAACATTGTAGTCACAACTACAACTAGTACTACGACTACTACTCCACGTCCAACTACAACTGTTCCTAGTACACCATCCATTGAAGATGATATCAGGCAGTTCCAAGAAGACACTAAACTTTTACAGGCTTTGCTCAAAGCAACGGGACAAGATCCCTCCAAACTGAATTTGCCCACACTACCCAATCTCGATACGAAAGTGAGTTCTAAACTACCACCAGGAGTTAACAAAGATCTTGATCTTCTTTCAAATCTTCTGGCATCTCCTTCACCGCTCAATGAACCCTTTGACTCCCTCACTCAGAAACCTAAAGAACAGGTTAAAACTACAGTCGCATCAGTTACAAGGCCTTTTGGTGCAAAGATTGCAGTTAAAGATGACGTTAAGAGTATACAAGACGACGGAAAATTGTTACAAACTTTGATACAATTGCAGGGGGTGCAAGAAACAACGACACCTAAAAGCAAAATTGCCATAACAGGTGAAACAAGTATTTTAACAATTATATCTTTAGTTATTACAAAGATCATTGATAACAATACATTGCTTTAACGCGTTCACTGCCACCGACGCATATGTGCGTTTTGCTGACTTTCCCGCAGTGCCTTGAACGCACATGTGCGTTGCAATGTTCCCTTAATGACAGATGTGGCACCTGGCGAAAGTTCGTAAAACAGAAGTGGCAGTGAATGCCTTAAAAACTGGAAAGCGCACAATTTCATTTAATTTTGAAAACTTAAAGTATTAGCTCAACACTATTACAGCGAGGTAAGGTTGAAATAATAGCGACGAGAAAAAATCAATTCCAGGGCAATCATCAGACGAAGCATTGAAGAAACTGATTCAGCAGACGAAGCCGACAGGAATGACGCAGTCGGCGACGAAAGCGCCGCTCGCCATCAGCACAGAATATGGAAAAAGCCAGGACGCCCTATTAGCCGCTCTCCTGAAGGAACAGGGCTTCGGGCCCACCACCGCCAGCTCGTTGGACGAGCAAATACGCCTCGCCGTTAGTCCCAAATTCACTTCTATTTTCATACTCGACTACTTCTTTCAAAGGAGTAAAAGAAATCGGAACTCCTTTTAAAGAAACTCGTTTCTATCTACATTCATCCTTAATTTCATCATCATCTAAACACTTCGTCCATCTGACTTCTATTCTCTTGCTTCATAGACTTTCTAATATATATTCTAATATTTCCGGAATATGCATGATCTATCTAGGATAACTTTAACCTCGTAGGCATTGCTCAATCAAGTGGTAGTGACGCCGAAAGCTAGAAGGACGACGACGCCGCCGCCGCCGCCGCCTGCGCCGCGGAGGCCTATCCTGGACGGTCTCGCGTGGCTCTGGCAGCAGTGGAGGGACACAAGCCCCGGGCCCGGAGGGAACAGGCCCAGCAGAAGACCCGAGCAGGCCCCGACGGCCTCCGTCTCCGCTTCCCAAGCGACGAGCAATCGAGTCAACTGGTTTGGCTCAGGCCCGTTCACGGGAAACGCGGATGATAGGCCATCCGCAAACAGAGTGGGTTTCGCATCTCTTTTATTAAAATTGTGTCATTGGGGGTGAAGGATTAGACTAGATTAAATACGAACTTGGTTATGGACTTGTGTTATCTAATTCGATATGCCATTTTTCATTATGTTCCTGTTTAATCTTAGTCTGCCGGGTTTGTGTACAGCACGTGGTTGGTAAATAATTGTAAATAGAAAATAATTGGTATTGTTAACGGTTGGAACTCTTCCATATAACATACCACTTTAGTCTTATATTGAGTTTGTGTATAGATAGCGATTTGTTTTTTTTTTTAATTTATTTGTTGAGCTTCATTGGCTTTGAATATTGTTGAGCGAATAGCGTTTTTATTTTAATAAATTCTAATTGTTAATGTTGGTGTCGTTTAATACATGTGTGCACCCTGATCGTTTTGTGTTTCTGTAAATAATAGGTGATACTGTATAAAATATAATCTAAGAATTCAAGGGATGGATTTTATTGTGCACGGTATAACATCATCAATGTACGGGTCATTTTGAAAAAGGTTCAAATCCATTTTTTCTGGTCTTTACCTATTGAAAGTCGATATTCAGTGTTGTAGTTAAGATATGCTCATGTTTAAAACCTTTTATTGAGGAAGTACTTGGTTGTTAAAGTAAAGGCTGAAAAAAAAGATTTGTTTCCTTCTTGGATTTGCACAGACATATTACATACACAATGTCTCATCATTGTCTTTAATTAAAAAAAAAACGTAATTCATTACATTTCCCATACATAAACATTCTTAATATTTTCAGTTAGATACATTAGATCTTCCACATTAAAGAAAGTAACAGCGGCTAGATTCTAGCCATTAACGACACTTTGTAGCTACAGTAGAATTATACCGTAGAGTAAATACTTTAATAATATAAGTAGAACTTTCAATGAGTTTGTTTATAAATTGTCAATAAACGGTGAAAAATACACCTACCTGCTACCTGTACAAAAATGTATGAAAAATTTCCACTCTGTAACTAGAATTTGCACTGGGAACTAAATTATTGATAATTAAACCATGCTCATTAGATTGACCCAAACAGTAGGTAATATGTAGAACGTAGTGTAGATTTATAACAAGAAATCCCAAACATCCTTATTAATGCTGCGTTAAATAATAACAGTGTAAGTGAAGTGTTCTATATTGTGAGTGCCGTCGTTTCCAATGAAATCGAAATTAAATGCTTTTGAATGATTTTAGACACTTATGAGTCACTTGGCTACATTTCAGCGCGTGTCTAGTTAGATTCGTATAGTTTTACAGAAATTTTATAAAATTGGTACAATTTCTAATAGTATGACGGTACTCCAATATTTTGGTGAGTAAATAAATAACATTGATACAAATTGTTTAACACTAATTGTACACTATCTGATTCCACTACTGATTTCTTAATTGTCTAAGCTTGCATCTAATGTACCCTATTAAAAAAACTTAAAACTAAAGAAGAGGAATGTTCCTTTTATACTACTACCTATTTAGTAACACTACATTACACTTACTATCTTACAGATTGCACATTCTGAACATGTAAATATAATGTCTATTCCCTAAGTCATTATTTTGTACATATTCTTCTTCCACTAACAAATCCACCATATGTATATAATCCTTATTTATTCACATTTGTATGCATGTACTTATTTGGCACTGGCACTAACTTCGGTTGTACTATGAAACTTTATTTCCACTTAGTTATTAATTACCTACAACTTTCTCAATTCACATTAAGCTTTCGAATGAAGGGGTAGTGGTTACAAATTATTGCTCATCGATTCACTTGACACTGTTACTTTTAGTTTGAATAATTCTACTTATAGTTTGTGTCGATTTTGTCTATGGTAACTTCACTTTCATCGATTACTTTATTATGGCCATGAAATTTGTCACCACCTGCTCTTTTAACATCACCAAATTCACACATGACTTTAGCCATTTTATCTACATTGTCATTTACTAATTGTACTGACCTGATCATGACTAGGTTCCCCTGGAGCCTCCCAGGGCTGTCACGTCGGAACAAACGCCCGGCCGAGGCCAGCTGGTGTCCGCAGCTATAAATGTAACCAGAGCCTTTTCACAGTTCCTCGGAGCTGCGATACAGGTAAACGAAGAATTTTGGGATGATTAGCTTTAATAGTCCAATTTGTAAGCAAAAAAGTGTCAACTATCCCTTGATTGCAATATTTTAGTAAACCTTTTAGGCCAAATTATCACGTTACTCTCTGTTAATTTTGCTTTCGAAAAGCTTATCTATGTCCATAGCCAAATATGTAAGGTATCTATTTGTAGGTATGCGATAGTTTTGATATCTGCCATGTCTTGTTGACTCGATGTTTCCCAGATGGATAATATCTGTAAGTTTGAAAATTTAATAACCTCTGACTAAATTGTCATCATCATTCATTGATAATTCATTGTCAGTTACATCGTCAATATAACTATAACAAAGCTTTTTGCAAAATCGTACACCATACTTATTTAATAATAACTCGATCTATAATATTAATTACTATGCTCTTTATTTATTACATAACTCTGTTGTCATATCTTTTCCTATTTATTTTTGTCTCATTCCCTACGTTTATTTTAAACATTGCGAACTTTTAGAAATAGCAATGTTACATGAATTAGCGTCCAACCATGCTTTTTTTATAGATTTTTATGTGGCCGAGAAATCAGAATTACAGCCACAACTATTGTCACTACTTTGACGGCCAGATTGGTCCAGTTGGTAGTGACCCTGCCTTCTGTTCCGATGGTCGCAAGTTTGAGTCCCGCTCGGGGCAGACTTTGTGTGATAAGCACGAATGTTTGTACTCGAGTCAAGGATGTTTAGTATTTATATATGTATGTATTTCTCAATGTACGTATTTATATCGTTGTCTAGCACCCATAATACAAGCGTCGCTTAGTTTGGGGCTGGGTCAATATGTGTGATAATTACCAGGATATTATTATTATTATTAACTATGTAATAAATAATTTAATTTTGTCTATAATACAACCAATCTGGGCTTAATATATGTTGGCGACGCACCCTACATGGTGTTCGTTGACATATGGAACGTAAAACAAAATATTTCTGTCTTGTCATCCTGCGACCTAGCCCCTATGGAGTGTGGAATGTCTTGGTAAGGAGCGCAATCTTATATGGCGAAACTGTCAAAAATGTGTTCAGCGGATTTGATAAGCAACAAAACGAAACACACTCTCTCCTCACAACCGTTTTCAGCCATCTGAAGGCGCTACTGCAGACTATCCGCCTAGATGGCTTGACTGGAGTGGCAACCGCAGCGCCCACAATCTATCCGATTTGGTGTGCACTTTTGGAACTATGAAGTTTGCGCTCCTTTACTTCAACCTTCCATACCAGCCCCTACAATATGAATTAGTTTTTCTCGTTTGGTTATAAATACTTGTATTAAAACACAGATCACGAATCTACAGATATCTGGTCAACTTCTTTCCTAAGTTACTAATTAATTATTCTACGTTATTCCAGGGAGCTGCGCAGACTGTACAAAGCGTGATCCGAGCCGGCCAGCGGGCAGCGACTGACGTCTACACTTCCGGCTCTGGAGCCTCGGGGTAGGCTGTAGCACCAAGACCAGATCTCAAAGTCAACCTTGGCTTTAGCGGAGCTGACCGTTCAGGAGGCATAACTGTTGAAGCTTCCTTTGGCATATTCATGTCTGTTGCAGGAAGTCTACTCTTTTCCGGAACGTAAAGTGACAGAAGATTGTCCCATTTGAGGAAATTGAAAAGATAAGTGGAGCATAGGTTTTCACTAATAAGTCATTATTTTGTGATTAGGTGCCACATCTCTTACCTATTTATTTATATTGAGGTAGGTACAGGTACATTAATGTATTTTGCAAACATAAAGTACAGCACGAAACAACTCAGAAGGCGCGCCGCTAAGCTCTTGAGCCGTTGATGCAGAGAGTCTATTGTTGATAAATCCAGGCGCCTTCTAAGTTGTGTGAACCTGTAAAATAATATAAGAGATATATTTCAAAAAGCAATACTAAATCATTTTAAGTTACTAAGGTAACGGCAGTCATGGACAAGGCTCTAGTGATGGATACCAGAATTCTTATTTATGACATACTTAAGTTGACATTTAATCACAGACGGCCTGTCCAAGAGACGTTTACCTTACTATTTTTCGTGCAAAATTTCCGTTTGGCAGATATTCCTGAATCATTAAACATTAAGTACAATCTCAGTACATTGCTAATTCACATAGCATACCTACCTATATGTCACTTTATGGAACCGACATTGTTCAAGAGATATGAATATGTCTAGCTCACGAGTTGTGTAATAGTGTAACTCTTTGGACTCAAAACTTTTCCGAAAGTGTGGTATGCACCATGTGTCGAGTGCTCAAAATGTAAATAAAATTAGCTCGTAGTTTAGAGAACGAATTCAGCTTGAACTTATCTATCATACTTGTTCCTAATCAGCTTAGTAACAGAAATAAACATTTCTTTTTCATTTTGTTTTGGGTTTTTATTGTTTTGATCTTGTTAGAATTTAGGCAATGAATGTGATGTTAGCGCTACTTTAGTTGTATTATTTAAATATGTAGAAATATAATGTAAATAATGCAAAATTAAGTTTTTCCTTCTGCAGCTACGCCTAAGTAGGCAGCTATGTTGTAATCAAAAGCTATTGCTACTAAAGCTATGTTGTTACTTTAAAATCAGTTGCCTCAAAATTTTACTTTAAAAGCTTTTTAAAATTAATTTAATGTGATTGAAATTGTATGTATAGGTTAGCGCGGGCTGATTTCCCGCAGCTCTATGTCTTATTTGCGCCTATTTTTTTTGCCTTTATTTGGTCAACTTTCCGATTTTAATTTGGTAGAAGACTAGAATAATAGATATCTTTAGTTCTATTATTTCCTTAGTGAATGTACTTTTTTCATAGTTTAGTTTGAAATTAAATCTTAAGCCTTATACATGTGCCATTTTCGCACGTGCTTGAAGTTCTTGCTTTCCGTATTTGCTTTTATTTATTAAATTAAATTGGTTATCGTAATATCTGTAATCGCCATTATTTTGACTAATATTATACATATATTGCCTTCGGAATATTCTGTTACTTGTACCAGTTCTAAAATTCTTACATACGTACATAAGCTCACGCCTGTTTCCCGTTGGGGATAGGCGGAGTCCACAGCAGGTCACCTGCTTTTATAGGATTTTTGTTGAAGATTTCTTTATTCTTCAAACATAAGAACCAGAATATTTAGTGTATTTTTTATGTGTTTTTGCAAAAAGAAAATGCTTTTGGAAGTTCGTTTATTAAAGTTCAATATTAACAAGACGAATTACAAGTAAACGAATATTTAGAAATGGTATAATATGATTTGTTTATTCGTTAAGGTTATTAATTAGATGGAAAATATAATTTTAAGATGTAAAATAAAAATAATGATAATGTATGTTGTACAGCTTTTCACTGCCTTTAATTATTTTATTAACTAGGTTGTATGCATAGCGTGTAAGTCAAGGGTAAAAATAACTCAGAAACTCGTCACTGCCTCAATGTGATTTTATTAATGAATAAATCTATTTTTATTTATAATTTGTGTACATGAATATTACTATTATTCAATTGATTATTTTTTTTCCTGCTTTTATCTACATTTAAATACGACTTGAGTGAATTTATAATTCGACCAATCCCTATTCGAATAGGATTTTTATTAAATGTATTGACGCGAGACCGTTGTTATAGCGAAATATATTATAACATCCAAATATAAGAAAATGCATTTTATTTACCTACCTACAAAAACCTTTAAATCAGTTTAAGCCGTAGGTAAGAACTAAAAATTAACCTGTTGTGCTGATCGCGGGTTCGAATCCCACTAGGGGCAAACTTTACTGTGTAATGGATGAGAGCTTGAATATTTGTCTACTACAACAGCCTATTTACGGCCCACTGCTGGGCACAGGTCTCCTCTCCTCACGAGAGGGTTGGGCTATAGTCCCCACGCGAGCCCAATGCAGATTGGGAACTTCATACACATCCTAGAATTACTTCGCACATGCGTGCAGACTTCCTCACGATGTTTTCCTTCACCGAAAAGCTCAGTGGTAAATTCAAAGTGAATTTCGCACATAAATAATTTCAGAGATGCGAGCCGGATTTGAACCCGCGACCCTCTGCATGAGAGGCGGTAGGTCAAACCACTAGGCTTCAGGCTTCAATATTTGTCTACAAACACTTAAATATTTTTCTTCCTGCACAGATGAAGGTGCTTAGTACACAGCTTGTTCGATGTACGCTGCAATGTAAGAAGATTGTCAGTCTATTATACACGGTGGGTCAGAAAATATGGCAAATAATTTACCCTCAGTATCGGCTATCGATTCTAAGTATATTGTATAGGTCTTTAATTTTTTTTCGAGTTAATAAAAAAAAAATGTATATGGGATTGGTTGTGTGAGCGACGCTTGAATCCTATACAATTTTTTTTTTATCAACTCAAAAAAAATTCAAAACCTATACTATATGCTTAGAATCGATAGCCGATACTGTGGGTTAATTATTTGCCATATTTTTGACCCACCATGTATAAGTAATTACCTTGTCACTTCTCTGATAAGTACCTACAGGTTTACACAACTTAGAAGGCGCGTGGATTAAGCAAAAATGGACTCTACGTCAACGGTTTAAGAGCTTCGTCACGCGCCTTCTATATTGTGTCATGCTATACCTATGTAGATTTTGAACGCAAATATATTTTATTCGTCTGTAAAAGTAAAGGAATATTTAGTTCTTTTTAAAAAAAGTTACTACTGTCAGTTACTGTAAATTTTTTATTGTATTTTTTTTTCATTCTTTCTGTGCTCCTGCAGTATTGGTAACGGCAAATGTCACGACATTCAACTTTTCTAAGATAAGCATATAAAAATAAGCTCTCGTTCCGTCTGTCTCGGTCTGTTTAATAGTCATTGCAAATAAAATTATGCTGTAAATGGGTCTAAAATATTTCATTAGTATATATTTCATTAGTTGTATTATTGAATATTGTTATGATGACCAATCCTATTCTATTAAACGAGCATTATTTTGTATATAGTACGTTCTCGAAAACAACGCCTCTCGTCTCATCTCGATTTGCGGAAGGGAAAAATCGATCTAACAAGGTTCCATTCAAAAACTGGAAATTCCTTTGAGAACTCATCTCACTACAGTTTTCTACGACTAGTAGTTTTGGCTGTGCGCTGTCTCTCGTTGGCAGTCATTCAGTAACTTAGTAAACAAAGAGTTTTGTGGATGTAAGAGTTCACAGGATTTTCGAGAACTTGTTCTGGAGATGGAGGGCCTACGAACAAAATTAGGTAGGTGCATGTAAACACTTTATTGTAAAAATAAAACATAACACGACAGACTTAGGGAAATAGGTACAAAGGCAAACTTATCCCTGTGAGGGATTTCTTCCAGTTAACCTTAGAATAAATCAGTGAGGATGCAGTGTGTGAAATCTTATAAGTTATAAAATCTAATAGACGAATTAATTTCATCTATACTAAACTAATATTATAAATGCGAATCTAACGTTGTTTGTTACTCACTTACCTCTTCACACTTTAACCGCTGGTCCAATTTGGATGAAATTTGCCATGGAGATAGTTGGAGTCCCGGGAAAGGACATAGTTTTTATTCCGGAAAAAGCCATAGTTCCTGCAGGAACGCGATAACCGAATTCCACGCAGGCGAAGTTGCAGGCAGAAGCTAGTATGATAGAAATCTTAATAACGTTTTTGCTAGGTACTGAATACTTATAAAACTTTATCCAAATATATTGAGTAGGTATCTACTGACGTTTTCGAATACCTGCTCTAAGCTACTTACAATAGAGATCGAGTTTAGATCTCCCTCTTTGGCACCGGCATTTCATTTACAGGGAAGTGGCCGAATTCGTTCCAAATTTCCAAATTGAAGAAAAAAGTTTTTCAATAGAATGATGAATATAATATCTGCGACTAATATGTACGAATGATGTAGGTAATTGATATATTAAATTGCACATTAAGTATGATACTGATCACTCCAATCTACCTACAATAGATCGATAACTTTTTGCGCTGTTACCTTGGATCGACAATAATGATTGGTCATGTCTGTAAGGCGCCATCGCAATCGGTAAACAATTTTTTGTGACGTACGATATTAATAGATCAAAATGATTAAAACGGAAATGTATTGGTATCGACCAAACCACAGGGCGGACACGGCCTATAAAAGCACGATTTCGAACACAATTCGAATGAAGTGTCAATATTTGCGTGCGAGGACGTCTGTACACTTGTAAATGTGTGTGTACCACTACGCGGGCCAATGATTCACTCTCCATCTCCGGATGAAACAAATGACGGTAAGACGAGTTGGGCGTGAGTTGCTCGCGGGCTAGATTCAGTCGGGTGATTTCGTGGCCATTCTTTGTGTAGTACTATTAAATATTCTGTGACCAAACCTTGAGCCAATGATTGAAATACTTAATAAGTACTTTATAATTTAAATGTCATAAAATTTATCTTAACCATCTATTTGATAAAGTTCTGTAGGTACCTCGGTGCTGACAAATGAACTACGAACATTCTAAACTTGAGGACCTAACTAAGATAATCTGTGCTAGGAGTATGACTCTTTGTAGTTACAGGGGATCTAGACATACAGTATCCCTAAACTGTATAGGGATATCTAGATCTCCAGTAAGGTAGGAAATTAAAATCTTCCCTAAGCATTAAGAAAATTAAGAAAATATTTACATTTTTGATGGCTATGAAATCAGACAGTTATACAGACAAAGTTACAGATACAGTATTCATCCATACTAATATTGTAAATGCGAAAGTAACTGTCTATCTGTCTGTCTGTTACCTCTTCACGCTTAAACAGCTGGACCGATTGAGATGAAATTTGGCATGGAGATAGTTGGGGTCCCGGGAAAGGACATAGGCTACTTTTCATCCCGGAAAGACGCATAGTTCCCGCGGGAACGCGATAACCGAACCCACGCGGTCGAAGTCGCGGGCAGAAGCTAGTAAATACATAAATAGACACGTAAAACACACCAACAACTCGGGACCTAGATACCAAAATAAGCAAAACTTGTATTATGTACTACACATTGATATAAATACCTACAATACCTACATGTAAAACCTAAACAACACAAAGATTCGAACCCGCTACCTTCAGAACACTAGGCCAATTTGTGTGTAATATCCCAAGATATTTATTTATTTAGTAAGATAAACTACCATTATATGACAAAACTTGTAATTTTATTACCTAACCGTTGCTGACAGAATCTTAATTATCAACCCAGGTACTCGAAAGACGGAAAACCACATGGTCCAAATCGCTTCTGGGGTCGTATCGTATTCGAAGTCTTTAAATATCCTATTCCCTACAGGATCGCTCACGAAATTTAAGCAGCTAGATTTAAAGTTCAACTTGACGCGTGAGCGATCCCATAGGGAACAGAGAGATCCCTATTTAAGACTTTGAATATGGCCCCTGACTAAAGGAAAAGGTTAAAAACATTCTTGTAAGATTTTGAGGAAATTCCTCACCACAAATGTAATCAAGCGAGAAGAAACCAGTCCGTAATAATAATAACCGAATGAAAAACATCGTTATCCTTAAGTTGAGAGGTTTCGACTGTCAGGTGCAAAATAATCCGAATACATACTGTGGAGACTGGCCGAGTACAATCGGTTAGTTGACACATTCTCTTCCAAAAATAGGTAATTTTAAGCGTAGAATATTGTGTAGCTTTTATTATTTAGTTTTTTACTATCCTTTGTAATGTGCGCATCTCTCAAAATATAATATCAATTCAACTTAAAATCTATTATTCCTTAGTTAGACAGTATTAGGGCAGTAAATAGGCCAGTCTTCAAGATTTAGTTATTTTAATAAGCTAGACTTCGTCTTCGTGTCTTCGGATTCCACCGCTGATCTCCGTGTCTGCAGCATCTACCTGAGCTAACATCAACCCCCCGCCACATTTGGTGGACGCGCGCTCGGTGGAGAGGAGAACATCTACATTTGATGGACGCGCTCTCGGTGGAGAGGAGAACATCTACATTTGATGGAACCGTTCTCGATGGAAGGAAGAACACGCACGGAACGAGAAACAATTGACAATGGAATGGATGTCGCGCTCTTGAAGATGATGGTGAAGCGCTTTCAAGGAGTGATGGAATGGACAACCGCATGGCGAAAAACACGGTTGTACCGATTTTATTTATATTAATCAAAATTTTCATCCATTGTCGTATGCACCACGTTCATTTATTTAAGGAAAATGGCTGCCCATAAGAATCGCAATAATTATTTTTACAATATTTTACTGGCCTTCAGCTACATTATAAATAATAACGATAGATTCAAGAGGAATAATTTAATATCATAATATTTTTTTATAATTCTAAATAAATTCACTTCGATCACTTTTCTGGAGCAAGAATCCGTTGGAGGAACTCTTCATGCTGCGTCAGGAACGAAAGATTTCTTCTTCAAAGTTCTCTTATGTTGTGATCATAGTTTTTTTTCTTCTTGTTATTATGAATTTCTCCCCAATATTTCTTTATTCGTGAAAGGCAGGTAAAATTTTCTATACTCGCAATGTTTATTTTATATTGAATATAATTACTTTTATAATAATGTTTATTTTGATATATGATTGACTTTGTCATATTTCAAAACATTTCTCATTAATATTTTATATGGCTTAGGTAGGTTAATATTTTCATTCCTAGAACAAATAGTTCGTATTGTGAATGAAGGATAAATAAATAAAGTTTGTGATAAGATGTTCGTGAATAGAAACCTTTATGGTGAGTTTTATAGTTGTCATTGAAAAAGATTTTTAATGAAGAATAAATACTTGACATGACTTTGTGACATATCTGTCAAATGATAATAAATGATTTTTATGTAAACAAATACTTATGAAATAAATAATAACGTAAAGAATATGAATAGGTAGGAAGTTTTTATATTAATTAAAGGTAATTGAATATGCAGTGCTTGAATAGGTAGGAGTTTTATACTTAATAATTAAAAGGTGGTACCTACTTAGAGTATATAGAAGTATTGAAGTTGAAGTAGCAATAATTAACATTGGTTGTGATAAAAGTAGGTATAAGTAGTCGTGTAATGTGTTTGGTGTAAGATTTTCGTGATGGCAGAACCAACCACAACTCAATCTATGCCATAGGCTTTTGAGGGGGCTTCGTTGCTTACCAGTGGATTGGGTATGTTGTTGCAGAGTCCGAAGCTGATATGCATTTGCATGATTTCTTTGCATCGAAAATATTACGTCTTGCTTAGGTTTTGATATTACGTAGGAATTAGTGTAGTTACGCAGTTAGGTATACGTAGCGAAGATGTTGAAGTATGTAATGTATATAGATAATGTAGATAGTGTATAGTGTATAATTAGTGAGAATTTCTTGATGTAGAAAGCGTAACCTGTGTGTAGAATGTGTATATATGTGTCTTTTATAATTATTAGGATAATGATTTTTTCTTTCAGTGACATAGTGATTCTATTCTTAGTGTTTTTCTTTTATAGGCTTTTGTATCGAGCACATTGCCTAATGAATTTAAATAAATAAAGGGCAATGATTAGTTATTAATAAACGGTTTCATAATAATATTTATGATACCGCTGTCATAGTCAGTAATAAATAAACATAGAGATCCCTTTTTAATTATTTTTCATTTAAAAAAAAAAAAAATAACTGTCAGCTGCCTTTGTGTTCAAACAAATTAATTAATTTTAATTTTTTTTTTTTCTCTCTCTTTAGAACCTGCCTAGCTATGATTTATAATATGTTGCTTAAAGACCATGCTCACACCTTTGTTTTTTTTCATGTGCTGTCACCGTGGCGATTTGTGGAAGTTACTCTACGACCGTGTCTTCGAGGTATATCCATGGGCGGGTAGACGACCCCTCATATGTAAGGGACTGCACCCCATGGATCGCCAAGAAGAGAATCTTTAAAATATTTTTGTGCGGTCGTTCGTTTGCTTTAAAACTTACCTTTAAAAGAAAATTATGTGACTTCCGCAAGTCTGTAATTTTTTATTGCAAGGAGAGGTTTCAAAGTTTACATAATTTAGCTTTTTGAACAATATTGTATCAGGTTAGGTTAGTCCGATTATTCTTGTTTGCGGGGTTTTTTTTTTTAATATCGTCGGGATGTTTTTTACCCGAAATCCACCTTTTCTAGTATTCATTATTGATTCAGATTTTCTTTTAAGAGTGTTAATTATTTATAATGAATACGGATGGAAAGGTTGGTTATTCCTTACACAGGAACAAACTTAGTTTTGTAAATTAAAATTCCCGACGTAGGGTAGGGCCTTCGTTAGCTAGGCGGTTCCTCGAAAGGGGAGGAGGGAAATGTGGAGACTGGCCGAGTACAATCGGTTAGTTGACACATTCTCTTCCAAAAATAGGTAATTTTAAGCGTAGAATATTGTGTAGCTTTTATTATTTAGTTTTTTACTATCCTTTGTAATGTGCGCATCTCTCAAAATATAATATCAATTCAACTTAAATTTTTTCGGCTACAGTTTCCAAACATTACTATAGAAGTACATAAGTAACTCTGAAGTCCTCGAAATTGACACCAAAATCATCTACGTGCTAGCAAATTTGGAGGAGTTCCCTCATTTTCTCATGGATCCCATCATCAAAACTGAACCAAATTAATATGGGACCAACTTGGAAGTACCACCTTTCGAACAAAAAAAGAATCATCGAAATCGGTTCACGTATACTATTTATTTTTGGTGAACATACATAAAAAAAAAAAAAGATTCCGACGAATTGAGAACCTCCTCCTTTTTTGAAGTCGGTTAAAAAGACTCAAGAGTGTTTACTATCAAACGGAATGTCAAAATTGGTTTGTTACGAAAACAACTGAGAAAAATGTGGAAATTTTGTTACCTAAATACCTGTATTTTTGTAGGTATATAATGGCATTGGAAATTAAATCATTCAATAAGAGTATATCAAAACGAAATTCCCAGTTCTCCTAGAGAACTAGAGCAAAGTGTGTTAATATCCAAGAACATGAAAAGAGTTCAGTGTAATAGCTCACTGTCAAGCAGCACGTTTCAGTGAAACCAAGTTTACTGATTTACATGTTTTGTCTTTCTCACTCCTTTCTGTTTTGACTGAGGTTGGAAGAGGATGCCGAATAGATTGCAGGAAGTGATCTCTCGCTGACACCGCCTTGGGCTGGTTGTATACGCATCGCTTATTATTATTACATTTAATATTACCCTCAATGAGTCTCGTCGTCTTAAGAGTCCGTTCTACGCTAAAAGGCGGTTTTAATTATTTATTTATTTAAGAATACAAAAATCTTGGCATTTGTCGGAACACCTGCGGGTCACCTGATGGTATGATTTCGAATACATTGCTAACCCTGGAGGATTAAGAGAGAAGACATGTAGAACCTATTTTATAAGTAACCATATTATGATTTCTCAATTTGTTATTTACTAAGTAACAAGTACGTCATTAATTTAAAAAAAAGTCCTAATATTTGCTAAGGCAGTTTCCCTCACCTTCCTATCGATTCGCAATAACTGTCTAATAGACTGTCCTAGTCCAAAAACACGAATTCTTCAAATCCCTTTTAGGACTTTTTTACGTAAGAAGTTGCAATAGTCTATCAAAATTTTTGCGTCAATAAGTCTTAGGTATATTAATAAAACAACTGCATGCACAAGGGCCCTTAACAAGCTTATTAAAGCATTAACTTAATATTTACACCACCACTTGAAGTAAACGTTAGAATTAAGTGGGACAAAAATTGTAATTCATCAAAACTAATTGCAGTAAGTTAGGATAGTTATAATCAGATCATGCAACATTGTACCATGGGAATTTTGTGCTTAATCGCGTCTGTAACCTGAAAAAAAAAACTATATAAACGATAAGTACTCAACACGAAAAGTTTAATTTTAGAAAAAATGTTCGTATGTATACTCGCTAATTATTATTTCTTTAATTAGCGAGGCGTTATTATAACTTCTCTTTTTCAAATTTTCTTAATTATATAGGTAAATCAAGAAAGTGACTGACTGATCGATCTTTAAGTGATTGTATACCTATGTAAATAATAATATAAATAAGCCTTGTGTACTAAAATGTAAAAAATTCCAACATCGATAAATAATTGCAACCATAAATAAATAACTTTCATTTATCTTAAAGGTAAATTCCCTTCGTCGATACAATTCGACTTTGCCGATGACTGGGTGTTTAAAAGTTCATAATTGGACCCAATGAACACGTCACAGCGTTGATTTTGCTTTTGATCAGCAGCGTTGAAGGCTTTATATGGAGGCGGTACTTACGTGTGTCATTATTATAACATTTAGAATAAATAATTCATTTAACTACGGTGGTTTTTCCTTGAAGGCTTTCGTAGTAGGATCCATGAGCGGATGCAGTTTGAGAGCGGGCTACTACGTGGACTTACTTTGAATTAAGAGGTTTATGTAAGTCGGTGAAGTAACCAAAATTAAACACGGAACGACTTCTTGAATTAATGTAGAGGATTTTTTATTCGAGTTCCGAACGGAATTATAATTGACCACTTGCGAGAACTGTAGAAAAAATACTATCAAGTCTACTTAATAAAGAGTTCTAAGCCCAATTTTATTGATTTTACTCTAAAAGAGTGCTCCCACGGGTCACTTTTGTCGACGTGACAAAAAAGTTTCTGTCACCTCAAAAGTCACGTCCCCATAGCGATCTGAAGAAAAAGTTACGCGTGGCAAAACTCACCCATGGGCGCATCTCCAATTCTCCATACATCTCCTTGGACTTGACCTAGTGACGAAACTGTCACCGGCGACAAAAGTTTCCCGTGGGCGCACTCTCTAATGTGATTATTTTCTAGTTTGAATATTTTACTTCATATGAATTAACCTCTAATATTTTTTTCTAAAGGAAACCTGCATGTAACCTGCGACGCAATTCAGACGTTCGTGAAGGTCTCGACTTAATTTAGACTTGGTTCGTCTTGGCACTATATATACAAATCAAATATACTTACATACAATATCAGCAAATAAGTACCCTGTCTTACTTTTGGATTTTATTACCAATAAAGAGAGAATTAATGTAAACATAACGCTTGACATTGACTGTGCATTAAATAATAAATAATAACGAATGGTTGTACCGTTGCTATTACTATCACAATAAAGAATATGACCATGACATAGACGTAAATAATATAGACCCGGTCTAACGTACACGTAATATGTCCCCACTTCCACGGTGTCCAATCCAAAGTTCTGTCACCAAGCGTGCGTGACAATAAGCGTTTTTAAAAAAACTTTTTCGAAACTGTTTCTCAGTATCTAAAAACTCGTCTCGTTGTTGAAAAAATGTGACCCAGCTTTAGTGTCACGATATAAGTTTAACTTTGGATTGGACACCAATGAAGTGGGGAAACATGACATGTATCTACGTTAGGCCGGGTCCATACGAAGTATTATTTATGTCTATGGACCATGACTATAAAATGAGTAGGTCTACTTGTTTCCTGCTCTTTATGCTTATTATTTTTGCTTTTCTATGTCTTGAAACTCGGCCATTTAGCGTTCATGAGACCTAAGCCCACATTAAGATGTACTTCGGTACCATTTGTACTACGAATGTGGACGACCGCAGCATTGGAGATCAGGGGCTATATTCGAAGTCTTAAATAGGGATAGGGAAATTCCCTATCGCTGCGTTCACGCGTCGTGGCGTTGCAACCAAACTTTAAGCAGCATAGTCACCGGTTCTCCGGTTTCTATCTATGCTGGTAATTTTCACCGGTTCTCTTACCGGAAGATTGAATGTTTCTATCTATTCTGGTAATTTCACCGGTTCTCTTACTCGAAGATAGAATGTTTCTATCTATGCTGGTAATTTCATCGGTTCTCTTATCCGAAGATTGAATGTTTCTATCTATGCTGATAATTTCACCGGTTCTCTTATCCGAAGATTGGATGTTTCCATCTACGCTGGTAATTTCACCGGTTTTCTTACCCTGTATCTTACCCCCTTACCGGAACACAGTAGTGCGAGTGCGAGCACTGCTGTTTGGCGCTAGGTCAGCAGGTAAGAAGTTTGCCAACCAAACGGCCCTGCATCAGATACCAGTGGCAAGATTAAATTTCATTTTAAACATTATTAGCTTGTTACTCCTCGATATGGATCATTTATGCCGTCATAGTTATCGCGTACCATAGATCTATGACGCGTCGTCTGACGCACTGGGGCTGTATTTATTTATTCATGGACAATTGAACATGTGGTCGATTGCAAAAAATCTCGGTAGTTCTTAGAACGAGGGGAAATATTAAAACAATATCTTGTTCTTTGAGTTTTTGCGTTAGGTACTGAATTAGATTAGAATTATGATTAGAGAATGTTTAATGCAACGTGTTTTTGTTATGTTAAGGCGATTGTACGTAGGTATGTAGATAAATTTATATATTTTCTTTTTTTTTTTACACAAATATACGTTAAAAAATGCTCTCTTTGACCCAAAGATTTGAGTTAGGTACCTACGTAAAGATGAGGAAAACCAAATGAAAAACTTGATGTTGCAAAAAAAACATGAAGAGAGTAGGTATCCCTATTAGGTACATACAATCACTGTATTGGTCATTTAGATCTGCTTCCCAAAATCCTATTCGATTTAAACTACAATGTATATTTGACATGTATATGCAAGGAATAGAATAATCTTTATATATATATTTTTTATTTTATTTATACCAAACAATTTACAAAAGTTACATAATATATCACTTCACTGAAGCCCTTACGGGTTTATGTGTGAAGGCGAGGTGTAACAGAACAGACTGCTTTAAGCTGTTTGTTACATCACAAATATTTTAGATCTCTTAAGGAATAGATAAAGTCTTCTTATTATTTGAATACTGGCTTCTCCCCGCAACATCGCCTGTGAGGAATTCGGTTGTCGCGCTTCCGCGGGAATTATGTGTTTTTTCGGAATGAAAGGTATCCTGAGTCCTTTCTCGGGATCCCGGCTATCTTCATTTCAAATTTCATCCAGATTGTTTCAGTAGTTGAGGCACGAAGAGGTAACAGACAGTCAGATAGACAGACGAACCGACCGACAGACAGAGTTGCTTTCGCATTTATAATATTAATATGGATTTGTAGTTTAATTAACTTGAGTCGAGACTTCCACCACCTCCACAGCAGACTCAGAGTGATTCGAGACTTCGCGCGCGTTTTGAATTGCCTTTCGGATGTGTGCAGGTTTCTTTACGATGTTTACTTTCATCGAAGAGCGAGATGGCCCTTCTGTTGGCCCTCATGAAGTTGATTTTTGCACATAAGTGGTACTTGAGGAGCAGACCGGAAAAGAGTCTATGATCTTCTGCATGAGAGGTGGAAGGACGAACTACTGGGATACTATGACTTATTGATATTGCTTATGTGGAGTTCGGATTCTCTCGATTACGCGGTTGCCTTACATTTTCCAAGGATGGAAAATAGTCTATGTTACTCTCAGAGTTCCCAGGTATATTTATACCAAGTTTCATTAAAATCTGTTCAGCCATTTTGGCGTAAATTAACAAGGCGAACGAAGCGAACGGAGCGAACGTAGCGAACGGAGCGAACGCAGCGAACGGAGCGAACGTAGCGAACGGAGCGAACGCAGCGAACGGAACGGTTTCTCTCGATTACGCGGATGCCTTACATTTTCCAAGGATGGATTATAGACTATGTTTCTCCTAGAGTTCGAAGGTATATTTATACCAAGTTTCATTAAAATCTGTTCAGCCATTTCGGCGTAATTTAACAAGGCGAACGAAGCGAACGGAGCGAACGTAGCGAACGGAGCGAACGTAGCGAACGGAGCGAACGCAGCGAACGGAGCGAACGTAGCGAACGGAGCGAACGTAGCGAACGAAGCGAACGCAGCGAACGGAACGGTTTCTCTCGATTACGCGGATACTCTACATTTTCCAAGGATGAGCTATAGTCTATGTTTCTCCCAGGGTTCGGAGGTATATTTATATCAAGTTTCATTAAAATCTGTTCAGCCATTTCGGCGTAATTTAACAAGGCGAACGAAGCGAACGGAGCGAACGCAGCGAACGGAGCGAACGGAGCGAACGCGGCGAACGGAGCGAACGGAATTTAGTATAAATAGCGGTGGGTTTTGATTGACAGGGGAGTTTTTACTTGGTCTTCGTATGGGAAGCATCTCCCTTGTATCGTTTTAGAGTGCAGTATTTCCTTATATTTTATTGTATTTCTGTGTATTAATGTGATTGTTTCAGATGGATTGATGGAGCAAGGGTTTAGCATTCAGTTCAGTTGGAACATGCGAACCATAGTAAATGTAAATGTCATAACAAAATGGATTTTGCCTTTTGTTGTTGTTTTGCAATAGGGCTGGCGTAGTCCGGGGCCTACAGTTGGAATGGAAACTGACTGTGACAACGAAGTTCCTCCTAAAACTCATCCGTTTGAGTTCCCCAAGATGTGGCTCTTTTGGGGCATGATTGCTATGAATGATGACCATGGGTTATTATGATTCGCAACTCATGAGATCTTCCACACACGGTGGAGTACTGGACAGTATGCGGGGTCTAGACAGTGATTCTCTCAACTGTACTTGCTTGCCGTGGTCCCTCTTTATCTATATATTTATTTATTCGCACAACATAAGTAGGGAATCCTGTGGCCCCTCTTCTCTCCCAACCCTCTCGGTTGCTGTGGGGGCCTAACGCCATTTCAGCGGCACAACACCGGGTGATAGTGTCAGGTTCTTTAGAGGTAACCCGAACCTCGCACCGAATAGCCTTATATCAGCTTAGAAACTTAACATTGCACTGAGTTAAGTTACATCACACATCACACGTTTAAAAGTAAATGTGAGGCACGGCGTGGCCTCTAGCTTTGCAAACATTAGCCTAGGGTATCAGGGAACTATGTGTAGGATACGGAATCTTCATTAACTACTACAAATCTCCATTAACCTAATCTTCAAAGCATAAAAGGACGTTTACCTTATGCAGCTTCTCAACTAGTGGAAAGATTTTTAACTGAGGATCAATAATATTAAATAGTAATCAAAGTTTTGGTTTATTATGATTTGTTTGTACACAAAATAAGTACACGAATCTTCAAGTATATTTTTATCAATTGATTGAGTCATACTGGGTCATATGTACCTTCTCAATCCCTGTCTTGGTCGCTCGAAATCAGACATATTGATCGACAGAGTCACTGACTAATCATTTGTTATTTTATGCTAATAACCTTAGTCATAATGTATCAGAACTAAGTGGAAAACATATCCTTATAAAAAGACAAATGTCTACTTACTTCAGTTAGAAAACTTGAAGCTAAAACTGAGAATAAATATATCTGCTGACCAATTTTGGTCTTTAACTAATTATTTATATAAGCTCAAAATGGCTTTTAAATAAAGAACTTAGGTGGTCAGTCCCCATCCAAAACAAGGATTAATTTGGAGATGTGATTATAATGTCGTTAGACAAGAAAGCTTTTGAAACTCTAGAAATCTAGTTACAAGTATTGATGCCTTTATCCAAATGAATCAATGTTGTATCCGACCTCCTGGTAGGGGATTAGGTAGGGAAACTGATAATTATTTAAAAACCTTATATCTTTTAAATAGTTTAAACAATAATCTTTTCTTGCTTAATAACTTTAATAATTGAACACTCGCTAATCCATAATATACCATTCCTATTCACGTTAAAAGTCCTTGAGTTATTTACGGTTCATAACATAAGGTTCTATAAACTACTAGACGATTGCAATCACGAATTATTTGGCCAAAATAAATTGAATATATAAGAATTTAGGTTAATAAAGACCAAGAGCCGTTTACAGAGTTATAAGTTAGTTAAGAGAGAGTTGTTAGGTTAGTGAGGGGTGGGGTGTTACAATTTGGTGCCGTGACCAGGATATCATAACTATAACAAAAAAATATATATTTAAGAATAATAATAAAATCCCGCGAGTTAGTTTATCTTGATGAATTGGCAGAAAATAAACAAACAATAACTCTGTTCTTCATAACGGTTCTTTGGCTTTATTAGATTAGAGGTGGCTATTATTTAGTCACAATTTGCTGTCCGTGAAATGAGAGACGTGAGTTAGGAATGGTGCGTTATGGATGCGATTTTTAATAATAAAAAAAAAACGTTTTTTTTTTTTCAAAAAAAATATTTAATTTTTAAAACTACCAAAAAAAAAGGGTGAAGCTTTATTTGTAGAGGAAGCGCAGTAGTAGAGTTTACCTGTGAAAAGAAAACATAAATTTACGCAAGTTCATTTTTCTGAGGAAAGAGAAGAGATAGTGTTAGAAGTAAATCTAGAATAATGAGTAAGTCTCTAAGAGGACGTAAACGAAGCCTAGCGGGCAAATCAATTGAAGTAGGAGTGGAAACTGTTCGCCAAGAAAGTCCAGTTGAAGCTTCTGATGATCATGTAGCTGAGGCACCGGCTGCAAAACTTGCTAAGATCACGGAGAGAGAATCAAGGGCAAAAAAATACAAAGAGGGTTTAATTTATCGTATGTGAGCGTGCTGAAACGGTCTTTGTGTACGGGGTCGTGTATGATTGAGTTCAATCATGGATGTATGCTCGTCGAATGTTTGATTTCTGGATTGTGCAACTCTGGTCAGGCTTCTTCGATAAGGCTCTACCGATTTAAGTGAAGTTTTCGTACTTGATGGAAGGTGGCCGCTATGGTCCTTGAGCGCCGAAGACCTCTGCTCTTTAATGAGAAGACATAAAAGTTTGAAAGCATAACTTGCCCAGGAGTCTCTGCACCAGTGGCTGCACCGGTTGCCATGCCCCCTTCCGAAGTACGAGTGCTGCTGATTCATATTTGATTGGCGGGGAAGCATGGGTGTAACACTTTAGATGGACCCAGCGCTAGGTCTTATTTCTACTAAAAGAACATTTGAGTTTTGAACTTAGGAGCGAAATAAAAATAGTACATTGTGAGGAAGTCTTCACGTCAGGTTCGCACAGGCATAGTGCTAGCGACCCAGAAGAGTGTGTATGAGCTAATTATGATGATATACTATATTTGAAAGGTAATTTGTCAGCCTATCTGTCCATCTGTTTGAGGGAGCTGGCAGAAGTACCGAGCCGATTTGGATACGTTTTTGAGGGTATTTAGTTTTCATTTGAGGCTGTATGTAGTCTGTGTTTGAATGTAATCCGATGCCGGAGAGGAAAGTTGTAATCAATTGTGTTTTACACACGGAGTCGCGGAGCTCAACTAGTCGAATTATATTAGCAGAACCCGGCGAGTCTGTACATTATAAGAAAGGGTCTAAAAAGCAATAGGGGGCAACTAAAAATGTATACTTCTACTACTACAGCCTATTTGCGTCCCACTGCTCGGCGCAGGCCTCCTCTCGTCTCGGGAGGGCTTGGGCTATGGTCCCCACGCAGGCCCGGTGCGGATTGGGGACTTCACACACATCTTTGAATTAATTCGCAGATGCGTGCAGGTTTTCTCACGGTGTTTCCTTCACCGAAAAGCACAGTGGTTAATTCAAATTGAATTTCGCACATAAGTAAACTTAGAGGTGCGAGCCGGAATCGAACCCCTGACCCTCTGCTTGAGAGGCGGTAGGTCGAACCACTAGGCCATCACGGTTTCAAAAATGTATGGTAGTTCTCAAATCAGCAATTTTGAGAATTCTTTTCTGTCTGTCTGTCTGTTTGTTGGAGTTGAACTCTGGAAGTATTGAGCCAATTTGAGCGTAGTAGATGGTGCGTCGTTAGGAGCTGCGTATGTGCTATGTTTGATTAAATCACAAATAAAAGTCAAATTGTCATTTTTGAGTTCCACGCGAGCGGGGTCGCGGGTCGCAACTAGACATCTATCAAATCAAATGAAGGAAAACTAAAAGTTGGGATAAAATGTTGTGTGTAAGAGTTGTTTCAATGAGTGATTTGTTACGGATGGGTAAAGGTTTGTTTTATAGTAAATGTTAATAGATGGAGATAGGAGGGGACTTCAAAGTTTATTAACTTACTGCATCTTGTTGCCTCTTCTTCGATTGAAGCTTCAACAAGTTTGCGATTTTTAGCTTTAGATCATTCTCAGGGATTTTCCATCCATAGTTTGCCAGCAGATTGTTCAGATCTTTCTCCCTACATTTCCCCTTGTATGATCTGCAAAGAAAGTTGTTGTTTTTCGAATCCCAGAGGCATGGGAGGCTCCATTTTGCTTCTAAAGTGATAATGCGCTGGGAAAACAACAGGAGTTGCTATGATACTCCTAGGATTAAGTTCAAATTATTCTGTTCTAATTTTCAAAAAGGGAAAAGAAATGAAATCGGAAAATTATAGTCTATTCCGCGGTAGATGGGTGCGAGGTTTGTCACTTAGTGATTGTAAGGATGTTTTAGAATTTTAAATCATCTAATTAAATATATATAAGGCAGAGTCGACAATGACTGAACCAATTTTGATGTGATTTGGTTTTGGTTTTTATCTCCGTCCCAAGAGGGATATGGACAAACGTGTATATAGTGTGTAATAAATACCATGGTGATTTGAATCTGTTATTACAAAATTATAAGCTACTGCGTTATATGTTTATTGTAGCTAATATCGGTTATTTACTTATTTTCTTCATTTAGAATTGCCGAAACTTATGTTGCAAAAAAAAAAAAATTTAAATAACTTCAATATTTCAATGCATCCATTTAGATGGAATGTTGTATTCTATTCTATAAATTAATGGCTTCTGCCTTGGACACATCTGCAAGTAGTTCGGTAGTAATAATTGTACGGGGTTAATGACTAGTAAAGTGAAAGTGGAGAAACTCAACAAAAACGTCCATCTTGGGTGATGGCCTTATTATCTGGAATGTAGTATAGTGCGCCATGCAAAATGCACTCGTCATTTGTCAGACGTTGACTCGGGTCATTTTATTCGAGGTTTGAATAATTAGCATTGGAAGTGGCCAGTGTTAAATAGAAGATTAAATTTGCATATAAGGTTGGACCTTAATTAGTTAGAATACAACTGTTGTTTCGGGGCTTTGCTTGGAAATTTTTGAGTAATAAATATTAAACATGGTGATTGGTTCCAAAAGGTAATTAAATATTTTACTAAATATATTTGTGATGTTTTAGGGATTTTAATAGTTTAATTATTTGGGGGTCGGTTTAAAATAAAAATAGAAAGAAAGAAAAATAACTGGAAAATTGAAGGAAGGGATTTCAAACCAAAAACTTATCTGAGTTCTAGGAAGGGATAAAATTTGGGCAAATTTTTGTCTAATTTTATTAATTTAAATGTCATTAAAAATTTAAAAAAAAAAAGTCCTTATTTTTATATTAAGTTGCTGGCTTGTATTGGGGATATAAAAAAGAGATTGAGGAGGGAAGTTAATGAAGAATGTGTTTTTTTTTATTATAACTTTATGAATACTGGAAGTAAGGGTACTTTGTTTGCTGATTGTTAATTAATGGAAGTTTAGTTAGAAGTGGGCCCTTGCAATTTAGCAGCTTTTATGAATAAGGAACTCGGGTAGTTGGCATTCGTTTCTTGTGAATTTACAGACAAATGAATTCCTTGTGAGGATGAGTTAGGTTAGGTCAGAAAGACAATATCAGTGTTTATACTGACCACAGGGAATTCAATACTCTACTTGTTGTACAAATTTTTATATCGGCAACTATACATACTCCGAATGAGTAATGGTCTTTATTTGAATAAAGTTTTGAGCTGAATATTTGGCCTAAGAATGGATATCTTTGTAGCTATTTAAAGTTTTGGAGGTCTATAAAGGAACTTGATGCTCGTCCATGTATTGCAATTGGAAAAAAAAAATTGCGTCGGAAGGGAATCGTTTTACGGTTAGCGTAAAGATCAGCCTAGCACAACTGATTTTTCCTTGATGGATTTTCAAATCCTTGTGAAAATTATATTTATTCAAGACCAAAATATTAAAAGCTTGAAATCAGAGTTCTAGTTGAGTTCATTAGTTATTTGGTTTAAAAACACATTACACTACAAAAAAAAAAAAACAAAAAAAAAAAAAAAACAATCAAGGGAAAAATGCTAACTAGTTGTTGAAAAAAATATTTGTGATTTAGAAAGGTTTGAAATAATTTCCTTCAGTTAAATTTTACGTAAATTATTTGGGGTCGAGCTGTAACAGAACAGACTGCTTTAAGCTGTTTGTTACATCACAAATATTTTAGATCTCTTAAGGAATAGATAAAGTCTTCTTATTATTTGAATACTGGCTTCTCCCCGCAACATCGCCTGTGAGGAATTCGGTTGTCGCGCTTCCGCGGGAATTATGTGTTTTTTCGGAATGAAAGGTATCCTGAGTCCTTTCTCGGGATCCCGGCTATCTTCATTTCAAATTTCATCCAGATTGTTTCAGTAGTTGAGGCGCGAAGAGGTAACAGACAGTCAGATAGACAGACGAACCGACCGACAGACAGAGTTGCTTTCGCATTTATAATATTAATATGGATTTGTAGTTTAATTAACTTGAGTCGAGACTTCCACCACCTCCACAGCAGACTCAGAGTGATTCGAGACTTCGCGCGCGTTTTGAATTGCCTTTCGGATGTGTGCAGGTTTCTTTACGATGTTTACTTTCATCGAAGAGCGAGATGGCCCTTCTGTTGGCCCTCATGAAGTTGATTTTTGCACATAAGTGGTACTTGAGGAGCAGACCGGAAAAGAGTCTATGATCTTCTGCATGAGAGGTGGAAGGACGAACTACTGGGATACTATGACTTATTGATATTGCTTATGTGGAGTTCGGATTCTCTCGATTACGCGGTTGCCTTACATTTTCCAAGGATGGAAAATAGTCTATGTTACTCTCAGAGTTCCCAGGTATATTTATACCAAGTTTCATTAAAATCTGTTCAGCCATTTTGGCGTAAATTAACAAGGCGAACGAAGCGAACGGAGCGAACGTAGCGAACGGAGCGAACGCAGCGAACGGAGCGAACGTAGCGAACGGAGCGAACGCAGCGAACGGAACGGTTTCTCTCGATTACGCGGATGCCTTACATTTTCCAAGGATGGATTATAGACTATGTTTCTCCTAGAGTTCGAAGGTATATTTATACCAAGTTTCATTAAAATCTGTTCAGCCATTTCGGCGTAATTTAACAAGGCGAACGAAGCGAACGGAGCGAACGTAGCGAACGGAGCGAACGTAGCGAACGGAGCGAACGCAGCGAACGGAGCGAACGTAGCGAACGGAGCGAACGTAGCGAACGAAGCGAACGCAGCGAACGGAACGGTTTCTCTCGATTACGCGGATACTCTACATTTTCCAAGGATGAGCTATAGTCTATGTTTCTCCCAGGGTTCGGAGGTATATTTATATCAAGTTTCATTAAAATCTGTTCAGCCATTTCGGCGTAATTTAACAAGGCGAACGAAGCGAACGGAGCGAACGCAGCGAACGGAGCGAACGGAGCGAACGCGGCGAACGGAGCGAACGGAATTTAGTATAAATAGCGGTGGGTTTTGATTGACAGGGGAGTTTTTACTTGGTCTTCGTATGGGAAGCATCTCCCTTGTATCGTTTTAGAGTGCAGTATTTCCTTATATTTTATTGTATTTCTGTGTATTAATGTGATTGTTTCAGATGGATTGATGGAGCAAGGGTTTAGCATTCAGTTCAGTTGGAACATGCGAACCATAGTAAATGTAAATGTCATAACAAAATGGATTTTGCCTTTTGTTGTTGTTTTGCAATAGGGCTGGCGTAGTCCGGGGCCTACAGTTGGAATGGAAACTGACTGTGACAACGAAGTTCCTCCTAAAACTCATCCGTTTGAGTTCCCCAAGATGTGGCTCTTTTGGGGCATGATTGCTATGAATGATGACCATGGGTTATTATGATTCGCAACTCATGAGATCTTCCACACACGGTGGAGTACTGGACAGTATGCGGGGTCTAGACAGTGATTCTCTCAACTGTACTTGCTTGCCGTGGTCCCTCTTTATCTATATATTTATTTATTCGCACAACATAAGTAGGGAATCCTGTGGCCCCTCTTCTCTCCCAACCCTCTCGGTTGCTGTGGGGGCCTAACGCCATTTCAGCGGCACAACACCGGGTGATAGTGTCAGGTTCTTTAGAGGTAACCCGAACCTCGCACCGAATAGCCTTATATCAGCTTAGAAACTTAACATTGCACTGAGTTAAGTTACATCACACATCACACGTTTAAAAGTAAATGTGAGGCACGGCGTGGCCTCTAGCTTTGCAAACATTAGCCTAGGGTATCAGGGAACTATGTGTAGGATACGGAATCTTCATTAACTACTACAAATCTCCATTAACCTAATCTTCAAAGCATAAAAGGACGTTTACCTTATGCAGCTTCTCAACTAGTGGAAAGATTTTTAACTGAGGATCAATAATATTAAATAGTAATCAAAGTTTTGGTTTATTATGATTTGTTTGTACACAAAATAAGTACACGAATCTTCAAGTATATTTTTATCAATTGATTGAGTCATACTGGGTCATATGTACCTTCTCAATCCCTGTCTTGGTCGCTCGAAATCAGACATATTGATCGACAGAGTCACTGACTAATCATTTGTTATTTTATGCTAATAACCTTAGTCATAATGTATCAGAACTAAGTGGAAAACATATCCTTATAAAAAGACAAATGTCTACTTACTTCAGTTAGAAAACTTGAAGCTAAAACTGAGAATAAATATATCTGCTGACCAATTTTGGTCTTTAACTAATTATTTATATAAGCTCAAAATGGCTTTTAAATAAAGAACTTAGGTGGTCAGTCCCCATCCAAAACAAGGATTAATTTGGAGATGTGATTATAATGTCGTTAGACAAGAAAGCTTTTGAAACTCTAGAAATCTAGTTACAAGTATTGATGCCTTTATCCAAATGAATCAATGTTGTATCCGACCTCCTGGTAGGGGATTAGGTAGGGAAACTGATAATTATTTAAAAACCTTATATCTTTTAAATAGTTTAAACAATAATCTTTTCTTGCTTAATAACTTTAATAATTGAACACTCGCTAATCCATAATATACCATTCCTATTCACGTTAAAAGTCCTTGAGTTATTTACGGTTCATAACATAAGGTTCTATAAACTACTAGACGATTGCAATCACGAATTATTTGGCCAAAATAAATTGAATATATAAGAATTTAGGTTAATAAAGACCAAGAGCCGTTTACAGAGTTATAAGTTAGTTAAGAGAGAGTTGTTAGGTTAGTGAGGGGTGGGGTGTTACAGAGGTCGCAGTCGGAAACGTTATATAGTCTTAAATTCTAAAGTTATTTTAATTATTTTCTAGGATACATTTATGAGGTGTCCCTTAATCTTTCTTCTATTGCTCTTATTGTTTTCTAAATATATCTCTCTTAGTGAGTTTGGGATCTCATTCAGGATTTTGGGCAACATATATTGTGTAGTCCATGCACCGTGGATGTTGTTATATGTCGGTAAAGAATATGCCGGTGTGTAGTTTAACTTTCTTAATCCATCTTTACGACAATTTTTGTTCAAGTTTTGAATGAGCTCCCTTTCCTCACTGAGAATAGCGTATTTTACTTTGTTGTATACATTCATAACATTGCAATATTGGAATAATCCCTTCGTGTTTTCTGAGAATCTTATCTTAATTTAAAGACATTAATTAGCATAAATTATGCTGGCCGTCCATGCCTAAAGGGTCCTTATGGCAGGTATTGAGTTAAGTATAGATCCTAAATCTACGTTTAATGAGCTATCTACACATTCTACAAAAAGAATCATGACCCTAAGTTCCATATTTTTTTTTTAAAAACATCAGACCCACACGTTAAAATTGCACTTTTGAGAAACTTATAATTAGTTTCAAACTTCTTTTAACAATATGTTCCTATTGGAAGTTACATAGATGATGATTGATTATGTATCTCAAGGTATTATTCTTTGAAATTAAGTTAAGGTTTATTTAATTTGACTTCCAGGTCGTGAAAAATTTGCCTTTGATTAGAGCAAGTCGCTTATAAGAACGAAATTAAGAAAAAATATTTTTTCGGACTGTTCTTTAATAAGTTGTAGTTGAACCATACTATATATTTAGATATATTGGAACTCACATCTTGGGGTAGAAATAAAACCACAAGGTATAGAATTATGATTTTTTTAATTAAAAATTTTAAATAAAAAAATAGAACCGTCTTCAAACTCCGATAGCCTGTGAAGTTGGTGTCAAGTTCACTATAAGATAGTCATAGCTTTGGGGCGGTTCACTTGACACCGACTTCACAGGCTGTCGGAGTTTGAAGTAGGTGCTATTTTTTTATTTAAAAATTTTTTTCGGCTATACTTTCCAAACATGTGTACGATGGGACGTAAGTCTCACTGTAGTCTTTGAAATTGATGCCAAAATCATATACATGTTAACAAATTTCGAGGAGTTCCCTCGTTTTGTCATAGATCCCATCATCAGAACTAAACCAAATTATTAAAAGGGTTCAAGTTGGAGGTACACCTTTAAATTAAAAAAAGAATCATCGAAATCGGTTCACAATTGACGGAGATATGCGTGGTCATACATAAAAAATAAAATATATATATACGCGTCGAATTGAGAACCTCCTCCTTTTTTTTTCGTCGGTTGAAAATATCATAATGATTATAATTTTTCATCTTCTTCTATAACAATAACAATTCTTGTACAGTGACTTCAAAATTATATTTATTCAGTCTAAGTATCACAAAAGCATTATTATTATTCTACAAGTTTCATTTTACTAGTTTCGACGATTTGAGTTACATAAAAATCACAAATTCACTCCCATACCTACATTTGGGAAAAGGGTCCTTATGACTAATCACAGGTAAAAATTATTGATAATTACAGTATAGCACTATATTAACACTATTTATTTACTAATCTTGTATTAAAACATAATACCGAAGAAAAAGTGTTATCATAAGTTTACTCAAAATCTTGAGTAAGACAAATTATATTCAAGTAATCATAAGAGTAATTCTCATAAATTTGTTATATGATTCACACAGTACTGAGTATCCCGGAAGCGTACCGACCGAAGGTTCGGTTTCGGTTTCAGCCATTTTCGGCCAAAAAATAATGTTTCCGTTGAAGTTTCGGTTTCGGCCATATATATCAGCAAACCTTTCGGTTTCGGGAAAAACATGTTTCGGTTGGACACTAAAGCGAACACATTTGCTCCACTATCAGTAACCACTAAGGGGCTAGTCAAGAATTACGTAAGAACAATTTTTGTGAATGTCAGGATGGCGGGTTTAGGAACATCAACAAATGGAGCTGCGGTATACGTCAGGAGTAGGACTACTACTTTAAACGAGGTAATTTTGTACCTACCCGTAAAATAAAGTATAACTACGTATATAAATAAATTAAACATGCTTATAAGAAACAGTTACAAAAACAATTTTATTTTTATCAACAGATTCATCATTCTTGTATATGGTCTGCCATAAGGACCCTTTTCTACTAAACTTTGAACACAGTTTTAATATAGAAATACTCAACGTACACTAGTGAAACCTAGCTACAAATACACGTCTCTCTGTATATTTTACTATTTTGCATAAAACAAAAAAACGATAATTTTGAAGCATTTTACAAAAACGTCAATATCTCCGTAACTAGAAACTGCCATAAGGACCTTTTCTCATGGACGGTCACTATATGCATAGAGTGTTTTTGTTTAAGCAACAAATTATTTAAACTTTAATAAAAGCCTTCTCAAGTTTTCTTATTTTGAAATCATATGATATTAGTATCATTTAAGTTTAGTTTAGTATATAAGGATTTTAATTGCAGACATTAAGTATACCCACGCAAAGCACCACTTTTCTGTTGGCTCGGCAGGCATACTAGATATTGAATTAGTTAGATAGATAGGTATTGACATTTAACTTAAATGTCACCATTCATTCTTCAATATGGCGGCGGTAAACCTGACCATAAAACATAAGCTATTAGCAGTTACCACAATATGCTTGCACTTAAGCTGCGCTGGTATTGTATTTCATTGGAAAATGGAAAAAAATCGCCGCCGCTCGACCACTTTGGCGTTTCCACTAAGTAGGTCGGCTCGGTCGGGCCGTTTCGGAGGAGATCGGGCGGCTTCGTGCGCGCTCGGGCGCGGCGCGAGCGCACACCGTCGAGACGCCGCCTCGGTAGCAGTCGCGCGCGTTTCAAACAATCCGCGAAAATACGCCAAACTTCACAGGATACGAGTACTTGCACACCCACGCGCCCCTAGATATGGACTGAGTTTGTTTACATAATCCTAAATAGATTTTGTGCTTGACAAAGTGCCGAACTGTTCGACGCTAACATGTTGTGGGAATCGAGTTTTTCCGAAGAAACGGACACGGTAAGTCGTTTTTAATGATATCGAATTATTATATTTAATTGGTTGTACTTGCCCGTGGGCATTTTTGTGTGTACGTGCGTAAAATTATGAAACCTAGCCGGATTGAACACAGCCGCGCTCGCGTGTGTGCGTCAACTTTCTAGTTTTCGCTCAACGCTCGACGTATATCTATTTGCATAAAACGTGAACAGTTTTTCATAATACACAACAGGGGAAGCGCAGGACCATGTAAATATTCATGGCGCATCCCTCCCGGTGTGACAACGTTGCAAATGCCTTGATTAAATGTAAATAAATGGGAATTTTGACGCGCATGCGTCACGGTGCCATGAGAAGGGGACTAAGACGGTATAAACTTGCATAGGCATCCACATTAGCAGCTTTTTAGGTGCTGTACACGAAGTATTTAAAATACAGATGAGAATTTACGTACCTACCTACTTTCAGATACTGGCCAATGACATAGTCTATGTAGAAGACATAATTATACAAAAAAACATATCAAATCACAACTTTCGATACGTAATATTCCTTCAAGATGTGTATAATAATGATGAGATGTGTAGGTCGCGGGAAACCGGTGGAAGCAAGTAGCACAGGACCGGTCTGATTGGCGAGCCTTGGGGGAGGCCTATGTCCAGCAGTGGACGTCTTTTGGCTGAAATGATGATGATGATGATGATGTGTATAATAATACGAACCAACTAATATTGCCACATCAAATTAACTTATGTATTTTTTATTCCTTTTCCTTTATACCTCGAAGGACCAATCGCCACTTTGTAACACAAACAAGAACCCGTAAAAAATCACTTAACTTAATAACTGTCAGACGGATAAAAAGTAAACACGTTGCTTGACGATTAAAACTGATGATGTAAGCCGGTTGCTATCGTAAAAACAAATTTGTTTATATAAACTGGTCTAGCTGTAGCTATCCATTGATAGAGAGGGACAAAGTTCTCTCATTTATCAGAACGTAATAGCGTATTGATATACTCAAAGAACATGGAACAATTAACAAAGAAAACGGAAAATCAGATCATTCATAGTTAGATTTTCAAATCTACGCAGAAGCACCTGCCTACGTATAGTCAACGCGGCGCACGCAATTAATCCAATTCGTTCTCTAGTTAGCAGGCTTTAAGGTTTGATTTTGCTTCTGTAAGTGCTGCAGGTGGTCGTATATAAGCGTCGCTACACACGATTAGCCATCGATGTAATTAACGAGAGGATTTCTCGAATAATCGCCGCGTTAGAACCGCGCGGTGTGTAAACACCCTAATTAAGGAGCTCATTCAGAACTAAACGAAGAAAATTCTACCCTCCGCACTATCGATAAGGTCTATTCAAGTTATTATTTTAAATAAGCAGTACTTGCTAAGGGAAATAAAAAAGTAGGTAATTTATTTAAGAATCGGTTAGAATCGACAGTTCATTAAAAATCTGGTTTCGGCATAAATTAACTGATGGCATGATCATTGATCATAAACAAGTCATCAAAACGTCATGAAAAACTAATATAGTTTTAATGTAACGGTTGTTTTTGCCAACTTTTCTGCAATAGCTCGTTTAGCGGTAAAATTATACCTAAAGAAGTTGAAAAATAATTAGCAATTCAAATTCAACTTCAATCATTTACTTCTTCAGCAAATTGGCCACATAGGGGCACTTTTACACGTCAGAAAAATAATTTACCAGCGCTTCCTAGACCCATTGATTGCTTGAGAAGAAGTGCCGTAACAAACTCAAACAGAAGGCCTGTTTTCAAAATTTCCACATTTCATTAGCAATTGGTTTATCTTCCCCATACTGGGCAGAGGCCTGCTTTTTTCATTTAAACTGAAAAAAAAAACAATTGCTTTGTATTATTTAACTTGCAATGCAATCGTGACAAAGAAACAGATGGTTTTTGTCGTAGTCGACTTGACATGCTGTTGAGAACAATAGTTGTCTAGTTTAATCACAGATTTCCGATTGCAGATCAAAATGGCGGCTCGTGCGCTTACAATTTTACGTTGAGTTTACTTTTATTACGATTTCAGCCGATTTGCCAGATTAATGTCTTGTTCAATAGGTTTTAAGGAAAGTAAAAGAGTAGCAATATGAGAAAAAGCGAAAAATTAAAACGAAAGCGGAAGGGAGACCTTTCAGAAATACTTATGTTACCTACATTAAGAACCTACTTACTTACCTCTATGGTTAAGTATGAAGTTGCAAAACTCGCATTCTAAATAACGTCTTATATTTTAGGGATAAGAAATGATAATTATCATTTAGGTACCTACAATAAAAACTAATAGGTACTGAAAACTTGTCGATCGTTGAAATTGCATTAAATTCCCTTATTAGGTAATTGATTTTCGATTAAATTCAATGCCATTCTTAAAGTTCCTACGCCCTTTAAATGTAAATTTAATATATATGTTCGTAGTTGAAATACGTAATTTAAAAGATAGCAATCGGGTTTGAGCAGATTTAAACTTTGGACTTAAAGCTCTCGGAAGCAATCTCCGGAGGCCACGCGTAACTTACCTTGTTCTGTTACTCTAAAACCAATTCTATTTTAATTCCTTCAAAGTCGAGGATCGCATAGTAAAGTTACGAATTATTTACTAGCCTGAACACATGTCGCTGCTAAAAAAAATTACCACACAAAAAGTAACTCTACTGTTGTGACATAAGTATTTTTCCTCGTGTCATGATCAAACTTTTAGTTAATGCATAAGCCTCTTTAACAATATGTATAACAATTTAAAATGAGAAAACCTGTTCGGAGTTGAACGTTAAATTAAGTACTCGTAAGTACCTACCTGTTTGATTTGTACGATGTTATATAGTTACGATCGTATTATGTGTCTAGCACCCAATAATACAAGGGTCGCTTAGTTTAGGGCTTAGTCAATATGTGTGATATGCTATTACATTATTATTATAGATATACCTACCTAGGTAGTCAAACAAGCACACAGCCTGATGGTAAGCACTGCTGCCCATGGAAATAAGAAATCATACTTACTTAATTCTAAAGTTTCGAATAGGTAGGTACTACTACTACTAACTACAGCCCATTTGCGTCCCACTGCTGGGCACAGGCCTCCTCTCATCACGAGAGGGTTTGGGCTATAGCCCCCACGCGGGCCCAGTGCGGATTGGGGACTTCACAAACATCCTTGAATCACTTCGATTCGTGCAGGTTTCCTCACGATCTAGGGTCGGGGGTTCGATTCCGGCTCGCACCTCTAAGTTTACTTATGTGCGACGTCAATTTGAGTTTACCACTGAGCTTTTCGGTGAAGGAAAACTAATTCAAAGATGTGCGCCAAGTCCCCAATGGGCCCGCGTGGGGACTATAGCCCAAACCCTCTCGTGATGAGAGAGAGGCCTGTGCAAATAGGCTGTAGTAGTAGTATTAGTAGTAACTACTACAGCCTATTTACGTCCCACTGCTGGGACGTAATAGTTGTAATTACTATTACAATTCTAATTTTGGACGCAATCGTCAATAACTATTAATGGTTAAGCAAAAACATGCTTTAATTACACCCAAATCGAGAAAACTCGGCAGTTTTTGCGCTGTCTTGTCCGATTAGTTACGATTATGCTCTATCGGGTTTGAGGCAAAAAGTATCACTTTGGCGTTGCATGGTTCTGGGGAAACAGTGTTTTTTGGTAACCTGATATGGTGGGTCAATTTAATGTTAGAAATATCTGTCACTTGTACTGTACATTTTAACTAAAGTAAAATCGTATCTTCGACCTCTAAAATAAAATTGTAATACCTACTCTTAACACACACAGAATAAATAGTAAACTTGTTGCAACAATTCTACAAATATGTATATTTGTCACTACATTTTTTGTAACACGAAGCTTTTTTACAATTGTCGCCTACAAATGTGTAAATTTTCCGGAAAAACAATTGTCGGTGTAATTTTTTGTGATACGCTCAATTGTAGAATTGTAGTAACAATTTACATATTTGTAAAAAAAATCATTTACACTTGTCAAATTACAATTGTAAGCTTTGTGGGATAGGCCCCTGATTATGGTTATGGTTGTGGGCTCCAAATGCTCTAATATCCGAACTTGGCTCATTTATGTTGAGCCTTTGTACGTTAAGTGCCGGCTAGGGATCTAGCCAGCCTAGCTCCGACCAGAAGCGCAGGATTTTCCTGGTGTCTCCGCAGGCTTCACGAAGCGACCCCTGGCCCATACTATATACGTGACCATAGGCCCCTGGTTTACCTAAATTATTCAACGCTTATAAAAATACGTATAATGGGCCACAGATACGACTTAGGTACCAACAGGGATTTCGTTTACCAACCAAAGTCATAAAAACTTCTCGGCTTAAAAAAGCTCTTTTTTATTCTCCGACTTAACATTATCGTTTTTTTTGCTGTTTATTCATATTTTCCTTCTTAAGTTGCATTGGGTAAAGGATTAAATGACCTGACATTATTACAATTATCAAACATCCAGCACATCCACAGTTTAGTAGTAATTCATCTGTAATTGGTCTCTAACTTTCCCTAGTTATTTTAGAATCCTCACGATACTGAGGCCGTTATTTAGATGCCGGACAAATTGACGTACACTTAGCATTCCTGTCCACATCGGACTCTCTTTGCCCATTGGACGGTTGACTACACTCAACTAATTGGCGCTTGAAAAATTCTTTGCGACTTTACCTGACTGCTTGACTTACTTTTTTTTCTACAGTGGGAAAATTGAAAAAATCTCGTGGACTTCCAGAAAAGTAGGTTTTGTTCTAAAATTTTTTAAACTCTTTTGTGTTTGCTAAAATACAAGTAACTTTAAATCAAGCTGGGGCTAAATTCGACGACTTTAAATAGGGATCTCGGTGTTCCCTATTTTAAGACTTCGATTATAGCCCCTGACTGGTGTTTCTTAAGAATGTCTTATTTTGAATTCTATCCCCTTTTTTCTTGGGCTTCATTGTCTGTTTTCTTCTGTGACAATAGAGTCTAAAATATTTATTCACCCACCTACATCATAGATAGAGAAATCTACATATTACCTATTTGAATCATCCGAAAAATCCAAATGCAACAATGACGCACAAATTATGCAGAGCCAAGTTCCAAAGAGCAAAAAGGTTGTAATTTTTCGTAACTTCTTAGAATTCAAAGAATAGTGTTTATTATTTGCGGTCCGATTTTCACTTTTGTCTTTTTGGGTCGAGGACGAATGGACGGTGTTACGTGATTCAGAGGTTATTACCATTGCGATCTCGACTTTATTACAGGTGAACAGGGTGCTGGGAACAAGTGGTCCAACGCCTACGTTCTTTGGGTCTCAACTAAGTTGAGCGGCTTTGGGACGAAAAGGCTTGAAAAGAAAGGTTTTATATGTTAATTTTGGAAGAGCTTTCTAATATGTTTCAGTGAAGGAAAACATCGTGAGGAAACCTATGCATCTGCGAAGTGATTCAAAGATGTGTGTGGTCCCCAATCCGCACTGGGCCCGCGTGGGGACTATAGCCCAAACCCTCTCATGATGAGGGGAGGCCTGTGCCCAGCAGTGGGACGCAAATAGGCTGTAGCAGTAGCAGTAATTCTAAATACATCTGTAGATATATTTAAAATGCATCCATTACGTCCATTCATGAACTGGCCGATCATTGCGGCAAAGAATTTCGTCACGGCGCGGCGCACTGAATCTGTTCTCATAGCTGATTCACGCTGTTGCGAAAGTCGACAGGTCGCAACAGGAAAATGAGAAAGAATTCACCGTCTCAGAGAAATAAATGGGCTTGTGTTATAACCTATAGGAAATGCCGTTGGAGTCCTTGATTAAGTTTGTCTAAACTTTTTTCTTTTGTGAAAAATTTCAAGGGTCTATTTAGATGGCGAGACGCACACGACTTTGCTATATAATCCATTGATAGAGGTATTTATTAAAAAAAAAAAAATATTTCATGAAAAATACAAAAACGATCAAAAGATCCCAAAAAAAGGTGTAGCTTCCTTGAAATGATGCGAGGGCCATACTGCACTAAGATAACTATTGTTGATTTTATATTTGTAAAGATTTACGTTAGTTACCTATCTTAATAGAAAAAATAAGGTACCTAAATAAGGTTATCTTACTCGTGGACATCGATAAAAAAACTTTGACATTGATATGATAATAATAATATGATCTTTGTTTCGATAAATACTCGAAAATAAATAGAGAAATGATACTTAGTTCGTATAAAATGATACTTACCTACTCGAAAATTCAATTCTTTAGGTATTTCGATGTAAAATAACTTGATAAAACAATGTTTGCCTTGCAGTGGATACATTAATATAGGTAGGTAATATTAATCATGTTTGCAATTCAGACTTCAGAGAGAACATTCCGAGTTATGGTTAAATATAAAGTTTATAATAGGTATAATTAAATGGGGTTAATTGTAAAGTTAAATGTTCAGTATAGTCATTTATTTATTTCGTACTTTGTCCCAGTTTTGATCTTTAAATTCTATTACCTACTTTAGAACCAATTAATATAGGTATATTCGTTTTTCTGACTTTTATTTAAGTCTTTTTTTCATTTTTTTATGTAGTTAGTAGCTTTAAAGTTTGGCCTACTGCAAGTTGGAAATTCAAATCTCGACTTGTACCAATATCGAACGGAAATTACGGAAATCTTTACTGATTTGCAATTCAAAAATGGATCTGAAGTTCCCAACAACATAAGGGGCGAAAACGAGCAGACGACCTACTTGACGGGGGTGATTCTCCCCAGCGTCTCATTAGCTCTCATTACAATTCTCCAAGTTGTTGATTTAGTATAACATCTCTAACAACTTGTAATGCAGAAAACATGGAACCAATTGTAGCTTCAGATGAATCAAAATGAGGTGTCTTCTGACATTTATCTGCATATAAATAGTAATTTTTAATACAGTTGCTCAAAAAGTAAACATTTCGATAGGTACCTGTTTAACGTGCTAAAAGTTTGTCATTGACGAGCGCTGTTTGTTTTTTGACAGCTAGTTTTTGAGCTTCATCTTGTTCATTTATTTCTTTATTCTTTTTTTTCGCAAATGTATTAAAAAATGTTGTTTGATACACCGTCGAAATTGTCATTTACACTCGTCCTTAGTGTTAACGCTCGCTTTCGCTCGCGCCAACATAACTAGGGACTCGTGATAAAATGACGAACTTTTCGCACTCGCATCAAAATGTACTATTTCATCCATGGTCATGTGCAACACCAGTGAAGTCGCGTTGCCTGCCCTTAAGACTTGTGTCTTGAAAGTTAATTTAGAAACAATCACGAGGATAATTGCTGGCAAAATACACTTACTTCCAACAAGATGGAGTGTCGACCTTGTAAAGGTCTCGGGAACGCGGTGGATGCGAGTGGCACAGGACCGGCAGTGGACGTCTTTCGGCTGAAATGATGACGATGACACTTCATAGGTAACGTCTGAAAATAGCCTGCTAATTTAACGTCGTTTGGTCTGTTTTGGCAAAATAAAGACGTCAAGGGACGAGTTTTAGGTGAAAATTAGCACCGAACTATCGATTCGCATCGCCGTGATAAGGAGCGACAAATATTGTACCGTGATAGGTACATATTGGAATTTTACAGAATGCCACAATATGGCAAATAACAGGCCTAGCAACTTTTTGCATCTTATTGAACTGATGAGTACAATTAATGGTAATAGTACATTACAGACCTAGGGTGGTGAATTCGTAAATGTCCCAGATCGCAAGTTTCTGTGCTATAAATATGCGATCTGGGGCTTTACGAATTACCGCCCGTGGTTTGTCAAAAATTTTACGTCTTGCCTTGGCCAAGAAGTGAGATTTTCTCTCCGCGTAGCGGGCAGGAAATCCCACTTTACGGCCAAGGGTGATGTAAAATACTTTATCTACACTCATATCATAAATCCTCAATGGTGCGTTTAAAAATCGGTAGTAATGACATACGTTATGACAGCGAGTCCTGTCAAAGTACATACAGTAAAATTCATTTTACATAATCGAAATCGATGCTGTAATGGCGTTCAAATTTCGAACACCTTCCAACAGCAATGCCCGCCTATATTCTTCAGTCAGTAAAACGTAAGTTTGTTACAATTTCAAATGTCGGCTCTATTTAGTCTATGCTTTTTGAAAATCGAATGTGAGACACTGACGTATTCGAATTGCCGCCATTGTGGACAGGTTTTGATTGTAGATAAAGAATGAGTGTAGATAAAGTTGTGTATGCAACTGTACATAATGAAGTTTTAAACACTTGTGCGATATTATTATGAAACCCCATTCGTGTTTTAAGGACCTTTTATTATGTAGCAGTTACATAAACTACTATTCTAAGGTTTATTCCAGGATTGAAAGACTAGAAATTTCTATTTTTCCTGAATTTTCAGTTGTTAATTCAAGTACACACTTTGCCATAGCAGTGTTCTTCTTGTGAATGATTTGGAATTTGCGATAAGACGTCTGAATTTTCTGAGTTTTCAAATACGCAGAAAATTCAACAAAAGCTTGAAGCCCTTTGTTCTTAATCCGAATTCCGCGTAGAACAAAGCGTATCGAAATGATTATATTCAAGTTGTGTTATTGGTAGTTAGTCGTACCTATATCGACCAATGGCGGCGGTGAAAGGGAAACCGGCGCGTCATAGGGCTGCGCGTGCGCCGGCGTCCTTGCCGATTAATTAATATCGTTATAATATGACGTTGTGAAGCCGTGGTAGCCTAGTGGTGTGATCTACCGCCTCTCGTGCAGAGGGTCGGGGGTTCGAATCCGACTCTGAAATTATTTATGTGCGAAATTCAATTTGAATTTACCACTGCGCTTTTCAGTGAAGGAAAACATCGTGAGGATACCTGCAAGTAATCCAAGGATGTGTGTGAAGTCCCCGATCCGCATTGGGCCCGCGTGGGGAGGGGACTTTAGCCCAAACCCTCTCAAGATGGGAGGAGGCACTGCCCAGTAGCGGGCCGTAAATAGGCTGTAGGAGTAGTGGTGGCGGATGACATCGTCAGTGAAAATGTCGAGCAAGTGAGCTCGGATCCAACATATTAGCACAGAATATTTAATAGTACTACATACAGAATGGCCACGGAATCAACCGCCTGAATCTAGCCGGCGCCCAACTCGCGCCCAACTCGCCCTTACCGTCATTTGTTTCATCCGGAGATGGAGAGTGGATCACTAGCCTGCGTAGTTGGTAAACACACATTTACAAGTATACAGACGTCCTCGCACGCACACAGACGTTCTCGTACGCAAACATTAACACTTCATTCGAATTGTGTTCGAAATCGTGCTTTTATAGGCCGTGTCCGTTGTGTGATATTAGTCAAGATTAGTTCTCTCGGGAGTTTATTCAGCGAATTGAACACATACAAGACAGATATGAATCTACTAGAAAATACTAAATACATAGTAAGCGAACAACAATAATAATTTCAGTGTCCGTCTCCTTTATCGCAAAATTACAAAATTACTACAGTTTAAAAAAAAACGTAATCGTCGTCATTGATTTTGTCATGTTACAATTTGCTTATTACTTACTTACAGAGATGTCAAAAACCTACAGCTTAGTGGCACGTGGAAACTAAAATTCCCAGAGTCCGTAAAACAAAAGCCAATCTATCCAAAAGCCTTAATAAAACGCCTCCTAGCGTTCATAATTCAAATCGCTTCAAAGTTCAAACCCGAATGTAAAGAGCTTAGACTACTAACGCATAGACTGATCATTCCAATACTTCCAAATTGCCTACGGTGAAGCTTAAATATTAGCCCGTGTTTGTATCATGTAGTAGGTACGCAAATTCAACGTTAAATTAATCCATAATAGGTATACGTATATCCATACTAATATTATAAATGTGAAATTGTGTAAAAGTGCCCGAATGAGCCCAATTTGCTGAATAAATTATTGAATTAAAGTTAATTGAATTGCGTTTGTTTGTTTGTCTTTCCTCCACGTCGAAACAACTGGACCGATTTGGATGATGTTTGGCATAGATATAGTTTGAGCCCCTGGAAAGAACATAGGATACTCTTTTAATCCCTATTGTGTCTATTATGTATCTTATGTATGTGTCTTCAATGTGCGTAGTGAATAAATGTTTTTCTTCTCCTTCTTCTTCTTCTAATCATGAATTTCCACGGGGACGGCTTTTCCACGGGTCAAACCAGTTTTTCAATGTTTCTATAACTATAACCATCTATATGTATAGGATCATCGAGTAAGTAAATTCTAAGTCTACGAGTTAGAATTTGCTTACTCGATGCTAGTGGGGTTATATAATATTATGATCAGAAAATTAAAAAATCCATATACTCGTAAGTATGATTTAAAACGTAAAATAATATAATTAAGAAGTGATATGGTTATCTACGTATTGCATGTAGTATTAGATTTAGTTTCTACGCGTAACTATTCTTAGGTACAGGTTTACACAAGTTAGAAGGCGCGTGGATTAAGCAATAATAGACTCTGCGCCAGCGGCTTATGTGCCTCGGCGCGCGCCTTCTTAGTTGTGTCGTGCCGTAACTAGTTACCATTTTCTCAAACTGCCCGCGGGCGCAAAAACGGCAACAAAGCGCGGGCAAAACCCAGGCCTTGGGGACCGGTTCTGTGACTCGCCTCGGCGGATCACTGCAATCGACTATTAATACGCACAATTACATTAATATCAGGCTTTACTGTCGCGAACACAACTATTCTGCATATAGATAAGGGCCTAGCCTTTGTTGCTAATGGTTGCTATCTACACGGATTTTTGGTAGTGCCTGGTGTTAGGTCCATCCGAGTTGGTACCATTGATCGTCTTAACCGAACCAATAGCAGTGCTCAAAATTGCACTGCTGTGTTCCGGTTAAGGGTTAAGGCAGCCGATGAAATTACTGGCACAGAGGCATTCCATCTTAAGCCTCGGGGTGGGCAACGCATTCGAGATCTTATGGTTTCTTAAAAAGAAATAAGATTTCGGTGTCCATGGGCCGCAGTGACCGCTTGCTACCAGGTGGTCTGGGTGCTCGTTAGACAATCATAGTACATAAAAAAACCGGCCAAGTGCGTGTCGGGCCACGCGCAAATTATAGGGTTCCGAAGTTGAGGATGCCCACAGTACCTTTCTAAGACTTATTAGCATCTAGCTAGCCTGTGGTATGACGTGCCCGCCCGACGCCCCTGCCGCTCGAGAAAAATCATCATTATAAGTTGGTCGACTATTACTCGTAAGTTTGTACAGCCTACTTAGCTCTGATAGTTTTCCTTTCAACTACGTTATATATGCCACAACCGTGATTTTTTTCAGCCATCCAAATACCACCATTTAGCTGGCAGGGGGGGGGGGGACACGTGACTCTAACAAAAAATAGCACTTTAAAGCTTAATATTTCACAAACGCATCACTTAATCAAAAAATGGTTTTAACAAACCCACAATATTTTTTTAAGACCTATTCAACGATATGCCGCACCATAGGGTACGCAAGGAAAAAAAAATACATCCCCGCTTTACGAGTAGGGGAGGTACCCTATAAAAAAATATATTTCAAATTTTTATTGTACCACTTTGTCAGCGTAACTAATATGCATATTCATGCCAAATTACAGCTCTCTAGACCTAAGCATCTCCGAGCAATAGTGCGGACAGACGGACGGACATGGCGAAACTATAAGGGTTCCTTGTGGACTTCGGAACCCTAAAAAGACAGGTTTCTTAGAATTATTATTTTTTTTGAGCAAGAGTGATCAGTTTAATTCTCATTTGCGGTGTGCAACATTTATGATTTTACATATAGGTACAATTAATTACTATAATAAAGACTACCTTGAAGAAATGAAAGAGATCTACTAAACAAGAGAGATGACCAACAGTTAACCCCTCTGTTCCATACCTTGGATCTCCTTTGTTTATTCTCTAAAACTAGATAACGGTGCACGTTTTGGTGTAAGCCTTAGTTTTTGCATGTTTGGATCGTGTGCTAAGATAAAAACACGGTTTTACCACTCAATTAGTGAAAACTAAATTTTAACCGAGTTAAGTTGTCATCAGAACCTTATTCAAAATTAATACGACAATAATAATGTAAGAAAGAAATTTCCGTAATTTCTCAGCATTTATTGGCTCTTTCAACGAATGTTTACTTGTATTTAATATTAATCCACGTCATAATAACTATTACTATGTCAAATTTCATTTAGTTGACATGCATGTGCTAATTCATAGTTGAAAACCCAGCAATGTCTGTTAGCATTACACCGAAGCAGGATCAAGTAAGCCGCGATGGCAACGTCCATTGAAGCGACTTCTCCAAGCACCAATTTACATTCAAATTGAACTCAACAGACGCATGATTTCACAAGCTGGGTAACTAATGCATAAGGTGATTCAGTAAAGTTTTACATACGAGTATTCTCATGTTAACCCTGACACCAAATGAAATAGGGAAAAACGGCGCTAAGTATGATAATTGCAGAAATGATGTTAGTTTCTGCTTTTCATTGTTAGAGGTTTCGACCGCGTGTGAGTTCGCTTGAAATGAAGTTATATTGTAGAAATGGTAGTAAATCCCGTTATCTTGGCGAACTATTATGAAACTTATTGACTTGGGCTCTTGCACTAAAATGGTATAACGGAGTCAGAATTATGATAAGTAGAATATAACTTGTTTACAGAGTGACGCTTATTATTTGTCAGTATTCAAAGTTCAGCTTAAAATAATATGTGCTGCCTTATTAACGCATTCACTGCCACTTCTTTTTACAAACTTTCGCCAGGTGCCACATTTGTCATTAAGGGAACATTGCAACGCACATGTGCGTTCGAGGCACTGCGGGAAAGTCAGCAAAACGCATATATGCGTTGGTGGCAGTGAATGCCTTAAGCTTGGTTAGTTAAAACTATATTTTTAATTAATGAGAGCTCATGTAACCTTAAAAAGTCACGTTAAAAATTGTTGAAATTATGATATCTACTTATATTTTGTTAGTGGAAGGACTTGGTGCTGAGTCCATTCGGGGTGGTAAGTACCACCGTCTTTCCCTCCTAACCTGCTGCTAAATAGCAGTACTCGCATTGTGTTTCCGAAAGGGGGTTAAGGCAGCCGGTGAAATTTCTGGCTCAGAAGTATTCTATCTTAGGCCTCAGGGTAGGCAACGCATTCGAGGTCGAGTCGAGGTAATAGGGGATCATAGGATTTCGGTGTCCATGGGCCGCAGTGACCACTTTACCATCAGGTGGGCTGTGCGCTCGTTTGCCTATACCTTTGGTATAAAAAAAATACATTTTTCTCAAAAATGGCCGGGAAACTCGTCATTGTCTGCTTTCTATCAGACCGCGAAGCGCGTCATTGACGATCAGTCAAAAAATTAAAAAAAAAACTCGACTACATGCCCCGGAAATTTGTATGAAATTACTTCCGCGGCAGGTATAAGCGCAGGGAATGCTGTATGAGATTTCATTATCGTACAGGTACTTTTTTTTTAAACTGATAAATACGCGATGGAATTTCCAAACAGCCAAGTCTGCATGTTCTGTATCTGTCAATTGACTCGAAACGAAACGTTTTTATCCGTGTCTGAAACAGCGCAATGTATTTCAGAACGGAATTTAAAAAAAAGCGCGATCCATAAATAGCGGGAATTCTTGTCTTGTATCAGATTTATTTAGCTAAATTTCATGAAAATAGTTTACTAGTTTGGTTTAAAAATTAATAAAAGGTTATAATTGTTATAAAAAATGAGAAATCTACATGCGAGTTTTTAACTTGCCGTGTTAGTGTGTGTTAAAGTCAAATATCGATGAATACGAAATAAGACTGGCGTTCCATTGGACTTGTTGTAAGTACTTGACTATCTTTGCGTACGTGTCAATGATGTATTATGAATACCTAATATCAAGGTTTTTTTTTCATTTTTGAGAAAAGCACTATATAAGCCTCGGCACGTGAAAGGCTTTGCAGGCTTCGTACATATTAAAGGGCCTCGGCAAAGCCTCGGCCCTTTAAACCAGTACTCAGCCTGCAAAGACCTACTTTCCCGGCCACGGCAATAATGTACTATTGAACCTCCATAGTTCAGGCTATTTTGTAAAATTTCCAATAACTGAATAAACAAAAAAGTTTTCTACACTTATACCTAATTTGTAAACTTGCTCACAAAATTTCACGGGAATCTGTTAAGAAATTTGACCTGAAGAGGAGAACATCCGGACAGACATGCGAAAGCAATAGTAGCCCAAATTGGAACGAAGATGCTTCGCTCGATCAATAAAGTGTTATTCATTTAACAAAACCAGGAAAAATTTCAAAGGCTCATTTTTGACATATCTATAAGTAGTTCCATTTCGTGCATAAAATGGTCTCTATACACATACTCGTGGGTCATCATCATTTGATCCGAAAGACGTCCACTGCTGAACATAGGCCTCCCCCAAGCTTTGCCACTTAGTCCTGTGCTACTCACTTCCACCGGTTTCCCGCGAGTCGCGGATAGCCAGTCCAAGAAAATGATTATGCACCTGTGAAATAAACACATCACGTACATTGTACATTATACATAATCACCACAAAAAAAATGACTTTTTTTAGGCACTAGTCCCACCGCGAGCGAGTAAGCGATGAGCTATCGGCTATAAAAACGAACAAAAGATAAGCACTCCCGTGTAAATAAAATAGACACGGCGATGTTTATAGTTACTCGCCCAGCGGTGAACTATCAATATCGCTCACGTAACAAAGAAAAGTAGTTGTTGGCACTACATGAAAAATAAATTTAACTTGTCATTTGTTTATCTAAGGACACGCCTTCGAGAGAGCTACTACAAAGTCACAAGAGTAAACAAGCCGAGAGCCCTTTAAGAGTTTATCTCAACTTCACAGATGTAGTAAACATCATCGTTAACGCGTTGCATGCGTGTCTTGCAGTCCATAGTGTTGGGAAAAACTGTCTACACAAGATCAAGTAAAGATACAACATGGGAAATAAAACAGTTGCCAACCTGCATTTAATTTAAAAAAAAAACAAATATGTTGGAAGAGGATTTTCCCACTGCGCTACAATTTAGAAGTTGAAAAATGTGGCAATACCTTTGGACCGAAAACCCATAAGTAATAATAATTCTGGTGTTTCTAATGTCTGTTGGTATCGATTTCCACTTTCCATCAGGTGGGCCGTATGCCTGTCTGTCCGTATATAATTTCAAGTGATTTGTCAACTTTACTGTATTGTTCGTCTGTCCATCCACCATTTCTGGACATCCACCCTCTATTTTCGTTGACGTTAGGAAATGAATTTTCAATGCGCTTTACTGCAGCTCCTCTGCTTTGTACAAATTCTAAAATTTCATTCATACAAACTAGGTTCATACTTGTTTTTTTCGGTGATGGAAATCATCGTGGTAACTTGTATTCATCTGCGAATAAATTCAAGGATGTGTGTGAAGTCACCAATCCGCTCTAGGCTCGCGTGGGGACTATAGTCCGAAACCCTCACGTGACGAGAAGAATCTTGTGCCCAGCAGTGGGATGAAAATAAGCTGTTGAAATGGTAGTATAGCAAATAATTGCAGCTCTTTATTACCAATTTTTTTTAAAGAGCAAACTTTCAAATTTCACGACAGGGAAATTTCCGTTGTCACCACCTATTAGATTAAGAGTCCACACCTAAAATACTTACATTGGCATTGATCCATGATTCTCCGAACATGCCTTAAAAGGCACTGCTCGATTACGATAAAGCGATAAACCCTCGAACTTCAAGACTGATAACACACGATAAGGCCAGTAATAAATATGGATAATATTTAAAAATCTACGCACTTACTGGTGATATCTCGGAGTGCACGAGCGGCTCAAGAATTTAAAAAGAAATGGAAACGTGGGATTACAGTGCGGGCCGATACTGCATCGACTGTTATTCGGTGAGTTTGAGAAAATCATTGTATATTTATTGAATTCCTACATGGATCACCATAAAATATTATTTGATAATTTAATCGATGAAATGTAAAATTTTACATTTGTTATAATTCGGCTGGAAAGTTGTAGAAAAGTTGTGTTATTGATTGACTAAAAAATGGAAAAGAGAATCTTGTGGACTAAGTAGAATTGTACACGTGTGTAAGAATCCACTTAAAAAAAATCTGAGGAATTAAGATAATGGAAACTACAGTTAGTTTCATAGTACTAAGTCCAGTGCCACGTTTCATACTTACGTATGCCTTACAATAATTTTATACAAAGATGAAAAGTAGATAATTCATTGTTTTGGATTGTTTATTTCATTTTATTAAATGATTTCATGTCATTATATTGAGGAAAAATTACATGAGATTCGATTTAAATTGTGTCTATTTTATTTTAATTTTATGTATTCAGCAAATAATATAATTACCGGTAGAATATTACAATAACTGCATTTTATAAAATTTAAAAATATTTTTTTTATAGTACTAAATTTTAATTTAACAAGTATTAAAACTACTAAAAAATAGCTAAAATACTTAAAAATACATAAACAATTTACAAAATCTAAAAATAATGGTTTTTGTTCGATTTTAATTTTTTTAAATTATAGAATTTATAACCGTTTAGTCACTTTGACGTCGCTATGCAGATAATTATGGAGGTATATATTTATTATTATGTATGTTTATATTTATGATTTCTAGTATGTATGTATTTATAATATATAACATATGGTTATTACGAGCACCGCCTACCAACTTATCTCTTTTACTTGATATCCACTACCCAAAGGTTGTCTGGGAGAGATCGCTCTATTAGCGATAAGACCGCCTGCTGTATACCTAACGTCATGTTTTCCTGATCTTTTTTGTTCTGTTCTTTTTTTCTATATTGTGTGGTGTTCAATAAAGAGTATTTGTATTGTATTGTATTGTGGACCCCATTTATTTGCGTGTTCATGTTATGACTAAATAAAATTAACATTTACAAATGATTTCAACTGATTTTATCAATGTCATTATGTTTGACCACTATATTGATTCATATTTAGAAAAGTCAACTTTAGAATCCAACGTATAAAGCTTACAATCGAACTAAACGTAAAGATTTTGCTGCTACTTTTGCGCAAGTATTCAGTAAACGTTGTATGAAGGCTGCATTGAATGTATGAATGGGTTTTTGTATGACACAAGCAGTTAGTCAGAGGCAAACCCGCTTGCATAATGGAATCTTAAAATAGATTGTTTTGCATATTAGCACTGCAGAGATAAAAAAAATAGAAAAAAGCCATAGCAACTAATTTTTTTTAAAAGCCAACAGAAAATCCTATAGAGACAAATAAAGTGTATAACATAATGTAAGTATTGAAATAAAAATATCTTCGATTCTTTATTTAACTTTCAATCATTTATGAATTTTAAGATAATTAAGTGCAGCGCAGTGATAATACTACTACTACTACTACAGCCTATTTGCGTCCCACTGCTGGGCACAGGCCTCCTCTCATCACGAGAGGGTTTGGGCTATAGACCCCACGCGGGCCCAGTGCGGATTGGGGACTTCACACACATCTTTGAATTACTTCGCAGATGCGTGCAGGTTTCCTCACGATGTTTTCCTTCACCGAAAAGCTCTGTGGTAAATTTAAATTGAATGTCGCACATAAGTAAACTTAGAGCAGCGCAGTGATAATACTTTTAACTTATTGATCATAATACCTAGTTTACATTTAATCAGTACCAGTTATTTAAAAACACGTATTTTTTGTCCCCAATCCGCACTGGGTCCTCGTGTAAGCCCAACCCAAGCACACACATTATGAGAGGAAGCCTCGCCCAGCAGTGGACCGTAAATAGGCTGTGGTGATTTTGTATGGTAAAAAATAAACGTAGCAACTTTCGCCCGTTGATGTCTTTTGTTGGAGCTACGAAACTGGCCTCAAATATTCAATTTGAATGTAAACCTTACAGTTACTTTAGTAAAGTTCTATTTAGTTCACTCTCTCTTTGTTCATCTATAAACGAACTTTGTATAGTGTACTTACTTAGTAGACTTATTTGGTATTTTCCTGACAATCCATAAATACTTGATAACATGTTTCTTTTTTTTTTATGTACGAGTAAGTAATAAAATGCATAACTATTTTCCCACTCGAACTAACGTCACTTCGTGTGGGTGTGTATGTGTAATTGTTATGGTTGTAACAATGTGCTATTATAATAGGCAGCGGATTGTACAGAGGAGTCACTTCCTAAAAACATTGATTTCTTTTTTGAAATCCGATGATGAGTCAAAAATCCGAATGAAAACCCTTTTTACGCGGTTTTTATGCTTATCGCTCTACACATATTTTTTTTCATTTTATGGCGCAAATTCTATTCTAAGGTAAAATTAAAAGAGCCTTATTTTTGCTGTTCTAGATAAGTAATCAATCCACAACCACCGCAACTATCTATTTGCGCCTTACTGCTGGACACAGGCCTCTAGGCTATAACGGCTTTTAAATACTCAAGCAGAACTTCAAAAAATGATAACGAACAATTAAGAACAAAATAGAATATCCTCCTGCTTTTTTTTAATTCGGCAAATCAATCGAAAAATCGCCCAGTAATATTGAAATTCGCTCTAATTCAATTCTTAAGTTAAAATTAGTCTATGTAATTTATCTTTACGCACAGTCGATCTATTATTAGAGTATGAATGAAGTGCGGAAGGCTTGCGCTTGCGTCATAGATCGAAGGCTTTTAGGGGTCGGGCGGCACGTTACTATGACCGCTATAGTATAGTATGTACTGTGGGGTTTACCTGGTTAATTTGACGAGCGGATATCCGTCCGCCGGTGATTCTTCGAATAAGACTGTAGTATAATATAACTACTACATCCTAAAGAGATGGTATAACTTAGGTAATTGAATCTGAAACTTTCTGGACTCAAGAAAATAGATATTAGACAAGTAGTAAAAAGTATAACAAGAAAGTTGATGTGTGCTTTTATGATTTATTGAACGGAAGTTTAAAGTTACGGATAGGGGAAGGAAGCAGACATTCTCAGAAAAGAAATGGTATCGAGGTCCCATTGTTAATCAGTTACTTTAATAATTAGAGGCTGGTCGACGTAACGGTGGACCGAAGAGCTGGCAGCTTCCTCACTCAACGGATAGCATAGCTATCCAGCGAGGAAATGCTGCCAGCATCCTCGGAACAATGCCGCAAGGACCTGAGAAAATTTCATTTTTTAAATTTAGTTACTTATTACATTGTTACATTGTTAGTTGTAGTGTACTTTAATTAGTTTATTTTTAAGGTTTTTATTTTATTTTACGATACGAATAATATGCATCTTGTTGGCTAGTTCCTTTTTATCGTTTTCACTAACATTTGCAAGCTTCAAACTGTTTGGCTGCCAACAAAAGCGTGGGCTTACAAAACATTGATGCAGACGCAACCTCATACGACCTCCTTTCTACGTACATAACAATCCTCCGTTGTAATCTTCAGCTAACACGGTAACTGATTATGACAACGCATTGGAGAAGAGGTTCTTTTGTGTATCTAATGTTCTTACTTAGTACCTAAATAAAGTAACGCTGGTTGGTTTCGAGGAATTTGATTGAAAAGTTTGGAACATATTATCATTCTGTTTTCGAGTCCATCTTTAAACAAAAATGATATAAAAACTTTAGAGGAGCTAGAATAGTCTAATATGTATTAACAGGGCACTTAATTTGCAAGTAGTTTAGGCTACTTCTTAAAATTCAATCAACGAGTTAACATTAAGTTCATGAGACGGTTACGCAGGTTATCGTATGCGGACACAATAGGAAACCTAGTTCCACCGATCAAAATCTAATTAGCTAGTGTATGACGTTGAACAGTTCCGATTCTATTATTTTTATATTGGTAACGTACTTCCCGCGGTGACGCAGGCGTTCATTGAGGTTCGCGCGCGCGCGTCGCTCAGTGGCCGTGTGATCTACCCGCGGCGCAGACGCACTATGGAGCCTTCTATATTATGACACGCTCAGTTCCCATTGAACCCCAGTGACCGGCCGGCGACTTAACCTCCAATGGACGCGATCACCAACCTGACTGAACTTCTGTGAGTGCGTTTTTAAAGTTTAGTGATTGATTATGGAGACTGACTGGCTGTGTCAAGTGAGTTCTATATGTTAGGTACAATTTTAAGTTTCGCGAATGTAAGTGCTCGTACACGGTAATGGACGATTAAAGTTATCATTTGGAGACATCTTCGTACGAGACGAGCATTCTTATTGTTGGATTATGCAAAGGCCGTGCCAAACTAGCTTTGGGAACTTGACATTTATGCCGCGATGTTTAGGTTCCACCAACCCGCGCTCTACATCGGGAACTATGCTTTAGAAAAACGTTTTTGATTAAGAACTTAAAGCCAACGTTGGAGCGTTGATATTTCAATAGTAGGACTGCGTGGGTTAAGGCACAGTTTTCCACGAGCAAGTGGAGCGAACTCGGCGCGTGTGAAAATCCCAAGGCCCTGTCAAAAATGTATCAAAAAGCGTCGCATGCGCCCGCGTCGATACAATGAACTGACGTCATCATTAATAAGATCAGTTGCCGGATCAATAATTGTTTCCTACATGGCGGCTCGTAAAAAATGCCACGTTTCGTTTCTCACGATATTATGTTGCCTGTAACTGATATATTTCAGAACTGTATCCTGTCAATCACATTTGTCTCTACTTACTCTCGTGTAGATTTATTATGTCATCTTTTCTGGCAGGTTCCTACCTTTTCTTGGATCGGACATCTTTATGTTTGTCATGTTTCTTTCGTAGCTTTATTCCTTTCTTCACCATTACTTTATGAATCAGGGTTTTAGTTACTTCTTTCCCTGAATCGTCCTCTCTACGCCCTAGTTCTGTTGCTTTATGTTTCCATAATTTGTTATAAGGATTTCTGTACCTTTGTATTATGGTAGGTATTAGCAGTTTTAATTCCCAAATTATTCGTACTCGTTTCCGCGTGTCTAGCCGGCGCCGGCGCCGCCGATGCCTTCGATCTAATTACGTATGCAGGCTCACGCACTCACGCACACCTTGTCTATCCTCTTTTTTATCAAACGTCCTCTAGTCTTGATCCTTCTATTGCTCCGCTTGGCCAATTGTCACGTTGTCACGAACTTCTACCGCTAAAATGATACCAATTGTTTTAATAGTCTCTAATATCCCAAAAATACCATGATATGGTCGATTTGGATCAGGTTCTTTATTGTAAGAACAGACACGTTACTGGAATTCCAATGTGTATGGACTTTGACGGAGGAATAGTTAACACAATTGATAGATAATGATGTCGACGAAGATGATGAAAACGTGAACGCTTTCGAGACGTTTCTTCATTTTCAAACTTCATCTAAACTAAAGCCTTTTTGATAACATCGATTAAAGGTTATGTTACATCGTACGATGGAATTTGAGCTCAATATAAACCCGTTAAGGTATATAATGACAGTATCGATAAAACAGAAATTCACCTAAATATTGATTCCGGGTGCTTGGAATTTCTCTTAGTAGGTAATTGCATTTGGCTATAAACTCAATAGAATTACTGGAAATACAAAGGTATTTTTAAGTTAATGCGGCTAGAGAGTTGTAGTTGGCACTTGTTCAATGCACATGTACCTATTTAAAATATACTCGTAATAAAATGAGAGATGAGTGCCTTGTCTACTTTTTGGTATATCTACTAAACACCGAACAGTCTAGATGAGTATTTTATTTTTACTTCCATAGGATTGGGAAGATTTCCTCTAGAGTGTAAACAAAGTTTATTTAGGTACCAATTTCTTTTACCCATCACTGTTACGTTTGAATAGTTTGTTTTTATTTTTTATTTTTAATGGTGGGTGTATAGCGATTGTCGTGACATATTATAGCCTAAGTTCACATAGTTTGAAATTTATCTACTCCTTTGACTTAATTCTTCTTGTGTGCACTTCACTAAAACCGGTAAAGTACGGCCCGTGGTGTTTTATTGATATATTTTATATTCATTATTTTGTGAATTAATCCGTAGTCTACCGATGACGCGAATTCGCGTCGAGCGGACTTACTTTAATAACTAAGTAACTAAGTTTATTTTACCTTAACTTTTTGTATATAACCGGTAGACAACCGGTAATATGTAATTTTAACACACGTTCTGAATGAGTCAATCCGAAAAAGATAGGTACGATTATTTGCCGTTTCCTTTGTAACATGGTACAATAAACATCTTTTTGGAATCGTATGTGCATTAAACCGATTCGTAAACATTATTCGAAGAGGTTGATACCAAATAAATATGTAAAGAGACGCTTTTTCCATGAAATCGAGTTGGAGAACGATTGCCAAATACCTAAGGAATCTAAAAACACGACGTCAATGAATCGGGTTATAAGTCATTTTAGGTCTTAAGTAAGAAAGTTGAAAGTTATGTGTTTACTTTTGTGGTCGTGTTTCGCCAAATTCAGAGGTAAATATAAGTATACCCTACTACTACTACAGCCTATTTGCGTCCCACTCCTGGGCACAGGCCTCCTCTCATCACGAGAGGGTTTGGGCTATAGTCCTCACGCGGGCCCAGTGCGGATTGGGGACTTCACACACATCTTTGAATTGCTTCGCAGATGCCTGCAGGTTTCCTCACGATGTTTTCCTTCACCGAAAAGCTCAGTGGTAAATTCAAATTGAATTTCGCACATAAGTCAACTTAGAGGTGCGAGCCAGAATCGAACCCCGACCCTCTGCATGAGAGGCGGTAGGTCGAACCCCTAGGCCACCACGGCTTCTTATCCGTATACCCTAACCTAATTCAAAATTCAGCACTTTGTCTTACAAACGGACAACTCTTATTGTAATGAATCATGACGATTTTATTTTCTCTAGTTTCCAATACATCAACGGTATTAAAAACCTACATTAGCTGCTTAAATATAAGCAGGGGGTCATTGTTTTCTGAAGACACATAAGCGCTTTACATTAAATTTTCTATAAAAGGTCGTCTAAAGAGACATCACACGACAAGAAAAATATTATTATTAAACGAATTATTTCTCAAACGGACCCAGAGTCACATTTTTTATGTGGACGACCCATGGAAATATCCTTTTGTGTTCAAATGTTATTCCAATCATGTTTAACTGTAATTGTTCTAAACCCGATATACAGGGCAGAACTGGATTTGCTTACGAACTACTTTACTCTCGTAAAAACTCGTATATAGGCAATGATCCAGGTATCTAACAATCGATGGTAATCATGGGAAATTAATACCACAATAGAGATTTTCGCATAAATAGGTAATAATGTTATAATGATTAGTTTTCCTGTAGAACCGGCGTGGCAGCTTAGTTTCAGTACATTTTACCGTCAGTATGGTGGTAGGGTTTGACATGATGGGTTTGTGCCTGTCTTTACTCAGAGTAAGTTTTCGAATTAAGCAAAAAATAAGTAAACGAAATTGAGATTTGCTTGTGTAATGTGGATATTGAGGTAGTAATCAGAAAGACCCTCTAACAGTGCTTTTCTTCCATAGCCGATTATTGTACACTTGTATAGACAGTAAGGTTAAGAATTGAAAGTGCATTACGATGTAGAAAACGAAGAGCTATATGTATAATACTACTACTACAGCCTATTTGAGTCCCACTGCTGGGTACTGGCCTCCTCTCTTCACGAGAGGGTTTGGGCTATAGTCCTCACGCGGGCCCAGTGCGAATTGGGGACTTCACACACATCTTTGAATTACTTCACAGATGCGTGCAGGTTTCCTCGCGATGTTTTCCTTCACCGAAAAGATTAATGGTAAATTCAAATTGAATTTCGCACATAAGTAAACTTAGAGGTGCGAGCCGGAATCGAACCCCCGACCCTCTGCATGAGAGTCGGTAGGTCGAACCACTAGGCCACCACGGCATTTTTATAATATTTCCACCTAAATAAGGCGTGCCTAGTGTCCCTTATCAACATGACTTATAGGTATTTTTAGTCCAATCGTAACAAACACACAGATAACTTGATAAACGTGTTCTTTAATCCCACTATTTATTAAATATTATAAAAATATTTTGACTAAAAACATTTATTACTTACCTACCTACTTAAAATGTTTGCATATTTTTACCCGATTACAGCAAAGCCGGCGAAGGGTTATGATTTAAGCACTCAGTGTAGGTACGAGTATGTACTCGTATGTGTTGTATTTGTTAAATGTGTTCCACCCTAGCTAGATTTGAACGAAACAGGCGGGTTTTATAACGTATAAGGTAAAATTCATATTTTTTTTTCTGAGTTGGGTGTCAAGAAAATGGATCAAACGAGTGTGGAAAAAATGTAATTTGGAACACAAATAATTACAAAGAAAAAACATAGAATTACAATAATACTCACAAAAACAATTGATGATTTTTAGTAGGCATTACTTAGTCGGTTTCAAGCTTTTAACTTTTTAATATTGTTACTAAATCATAGAAACGACCAAATCCAAAAATAATTTTTCGCCACTTCGACATTTGTTTTTGTTTAAGCATCTGGCGAAGCATCAATGGCTTCTTGACGTCATTGACGGATGATCTAACGTGTGACGTGACGGGGGTGATGACGATAGAATCAAGCATGGTGTTTATCAGAAGCTCCATAGTTTATCATAACGATGATGATTTAAGAGAATGAAAAATTAGACTCAAAGTTTATCGAATCGTGTCAAATGTGAGGCTCCACGAAACGACAAAGATTCCTTATTTTCAGGTCAAGCGAAAGAAAGAGTCATAATTTCAACTTTTAATTACATAACACGAAGCTGTTTGCATACAGTATTATTCTTAGCTAAAGTACATTCATGTCCATAAATAAGTCGTTTGACATTGATTTTCCTATTGATCACAGATTAGTGCACTAGTCAACGAACTCAAAATGGAGAATTAATGACACATCACAAATATATTCATGTTGAATAAAGTGTCGAATAATTGCTAGTATTCTCTTATCGTAAGGTTTTGGGGTCCTTCTGGATGTACTTCGACCTGTTAGTGTAGTTTTGATAGCCACAGTGAATAATGCTGACTCTGTTTGTCCCCAGATGCCCCAGACGGTACCTCGGTCTGGCCTAAGCCCGCCGTCGGCGCCGCAGGGCGAGCGCGCCGTCCCCGCCTCCCCCGCAGACCTGCAACTGCTGCTGCGCTCCCTCGGCGCCGCCTCCCCCCCAGAACCCATGTTCCACTCCCCTACACACAATAAACCACCCCCACCCTACCCAGAAGACAACAACAACTTCCTCGAAAAACTATACGACTTCGAATACCCCACACCATCCCCATCTTCAGACGAAGGCTCAATACCCACAGTGGCCTTCCACCCTCCTTCACCCTACAGCTCTCTGTCCTATGACTCTTCTGTATACATCAAAGAAGAACCCAACAGATTATCCGTCCCAGGATTCGCATCCCCATACCCCCTTTCTCCTTCAGGATCTTGCGCCTCCTACGGCAGCAATCAGACCTATTACTCCTCACCGGTATCTCAGCATGAAGAGTATATTGATATTGAGGAACTGTTAAAAGAGAATCAAATCCTCCAAGAGAACCTTCAGCACAATTATATCACACCAAAAATTGAGGTCGAAGAGCCTAAAGATCACATACTGCTAAGGTCAGCCCTCGAAGACACATCATTCCAAAAGAGGTTAAACCTGAGGCCTATTCCTTTAGAGCTGGGAACTGTTAAAATGGAGGAAAGCAGCGGCGGTAATGGAACAGAAGACGCATTAGTCACTCCAGATATCGACAGAGTTCTGTCGATGGCGATCGAACAGTCGAAGAGAGACGTGGACAGCACCTGTACTGTACTGGGAATCTCACCAGGTGAGTCAGATATAGCACGTTAGTCACAAAATCTATAATGTCTTCACTATGATATAACGCGCATACCTCAATCATGTTCGTATATATGGAATGAAAATTAAGCGCTACCACTTGTTGCTCGATCATTAATGACGTCATTTCGACGCGGTAAAAAATACATTTCCACGTAGTTACGCTGCTACTGCCTAAGCACACAACGATTATAAATATAAATGGATTCTCAGAACTCCGCGAATCATTACGTAAGCTGTCAACTGTCTATGCTACTGATCGACTCGATAATTAAGTGCTTCGGCTCGATTAAAGTTTTGTGATAAAATGGTTAAAAACTATTAATAGATCAGCAAATAGCATCTTTTATCAGAGATGATGTCAATACATGAAACACATCGTGAGCATTATGTTGGCATGTTTCAAATGTTCTCACGATTTGTTGGGCTTGTTCGCATGGGATCGACGGTCGAAAAAATAAACTAACCCTAAAAAGAAACAGACTTTTTCGGGATGACATCCTCTGTTTCTCCTACAAAGATTTCAGCATTGATAGTAACAGTTTTAAAAGCTAATCTCAGCATATCAACAGCTAATAAAGCCATCCTTTCTCCAGATCCAATGCTATGGAGTACGGAAAACGTGAAAGCGTGGGTGATGTTCACACTCCAACACTTCAACCTGCCGATGGTGCCGACGGAGTACTTCGCAATGGATGGAGCTGCCCTCATGGCTTTGACTGAGGCTGATTTCAACCAGAGAACGCCTGAGGTGAGTTAAACGGTTTAGTCAATCCTAATTGGGTCACCCAACACTACAGGTATCGGCACAAAACTTGAGCGGTGGCCTTAGATGCGCAGAATTCAAAAATACGGTCTCATCGGCAGAGGAGCGCGGGACGCAGGGAGCGCTTTGTTGTACGCGCACGCTTATTGGCCCTTCAGTCATAAACATGCACAGAAATTCCCTCTACTTTTGCTCACCGCTTAAGTTAGGTGCCGCAACCTGTACTAGGAGTAAATTCCATGTGAAGCATAATTTTTTACCCTTCTTTACGCATGTTTATAATGTGTGTTCTTGTGAACACAAAATTACGACGAAGTAGAGCCGTTGCCTGCGACTTCGTACCGCGTAGACTTAGAATTTGCATACCCAATCATATAGATGGTTATAGAAGTACCGCCTATAGTAGCGCCTCAATAGATCAGTAGTGAAGGTAAACAGAACCCTTTCGAACGAACGCCATGCCAACTACAAAGCGTCTAACAGGAAGCTAATAAGAATGACCCCACGAGGGATTTACACTTTAAGGAGGAGTAGTTTCTGAACAGCTTAGTCACAGAATATTTAATAGTACCACATCATACAGAATGGCCACGGGATCAACCGCCTGAATCTAGCTGGCGCGCAACTCGCCCTTACTTACCGTCATTTGTTTCATCCGGAGATGGAGGGTGGATCACTGGCCCGCGTAGTTAGTACACACACATTAACAAGTGTACAGACGTCCTCGCACGCACACAGATGTCTGTGTACTCTAATATTGACACTTCATTTGAATTGTGTTCGAAATCGTGCTTTTATAGGCCGAGTCCGCCGTGTGGAAGTACTGAAAAACTGATTTGACCTGTAGGAAACCCGCTCCCGTGGAAATATCTAGATAATCCTAATGTTATTATCACGGACGGCCTCAATTACTACATACAAACCAACTAAATAATTCATCTAAATCGGTTCAGGCGTTTCGACGGGAAGGAAGGACTAACAAACAAACACACTTTAACATTTGTAATATTAGTATGGATGTTTGGGTTTGTAGTTTGCTATTTGAAATTTTGCCAGAAAGAAATGATTAAAACAGCTTATCTTAATATTTATTTTGGACAAATGTCTGTAGGTATTCATGAAATCACAAAGCATAATATTTTTCACCTCAGCAGTTCGAACAAGTAGACTTTGCTGTCAGAAATCAGTGAGCAAAATCGTGTTTGACTGAGTGATCCAAATTATTTTTTTATTTGTTTTTAGGGTTCCGTACCTCAAAAGGAAAAAACGGAACCCTTATAGGATCACTTTGTTGTCCGTCTGTCCGTCTGTCAAGACCCTTTTTCTCAGGAACGCGTGGAGGTATGAAGCTGAAATTTATATCAATTACTCAGGTCTACTGTCCCTTGAAGCTGTGAAAAAATCAAACTTCTAAGCCAACGCAATCAAAAGATACAGCCGTTTATGCCGCAAATTTTCGACACTTGCAAGGGAATCAAAACCTACAGGGTGCTTCCCGTGAACTCAGAATCTTGAAATTTGGTACGAAGCAACGTCTTATAGCATAGATAAAGGAAAAATTACGAAAACCATAATTTTTTAGTTACATCACATAATATATTTTTTTTTAATAATTTTAACCTTACTACCCATTTCCTCATAAACGCGTAGAGGTATTAAATTGAAATTCATACCAAATACTCAGGTCTATAATACCTTTAAGCTGTAACAAAATCAAACTTCTATGTCAACGCAATCAAAAGAAACAGCAATTTAAGCTGCATATTTTGAAACTCGCAAGTACTCGCAAGGGAATCAAAACCTAAAGGGTACTTCCAGTCGACCTAGAATCTTGAAATTTGGCATGAAGCAACGTTTTATAGCACACATAAAGGAAAAATTCCGAAAACCTTAAATTTTTAGTTACATTACAAAATATATATTTTTTAATAAATATAAACTTTGTAAACCTTGCAGGTTTGTACGGAACCCTCGGTGCGCGAGTCCGACTCGCACTTGGCCGGTTTTTTTTTTAATCCATTTATTCCATCAGGCAATCCCATCAGGCAAAGGCAAAGGCCTAAGCCATGCAGCCACAGTGTCATGTTTTAGTTTAATGTTATCAATTTACTATTCTAGATCAAAGTTATCCAGTAATTAGCTCTCTTCTTTTCATTTATTTAAGAAAAGAGGGAGAATTATATTAGGCAAGTCATAGAGCGAATCTATTTTTGTAGAAAAAAAAACTGAACAAGAAACGTTCGGATACGCGCAACGCATCAGTACCGCCGTGTATTTTTAGGCATTAAAATTATACGTTGATTTTACCTCCTGAAAATCTTACAATTTTTGAAAATTATGTTATTTGTAATCATTTTAAACTAAAGTTTTAATTTAAAGTAAACTAAAAGTTTGCAAATATTACCGAATAAATTCGAAAATTATTATTGTACTAGTTTCCGAACATACGTTTAGAAAATTACCGCCATTCTTTCATGTCAAATCATGTCTTTCTTTTCAATTTTCAACAACTAACTTTAAAGTACTTCTTTTAAAACATGAAATTCAAGTAATAATTTGAGTGAAAGGATTGAAGAAGAAATGTTATTTCATATTTTTCGTGATGTAAGTATTCTTTGCAAGTACCTATTATGTGTTCTCGCTACTGAGGTGAAAAATTGTATGTGCTACTCGAGAGCAATTTCTTTTACTTCTCGTGCCTTTGAGTCCTTCGCTAGCTCAGGACCCAAACATGGCACTCGAAGCAAAAAACAATTTTGCTCTCTTGTTGCACAAATAACTAATCTACGTGAATGCATGTTGAAGTGGTTTGTTGACTCGCCTTCTTTCTTACCTACTAAACATATAAGTAGAATAGAAGTACCTAATGGACAAAATGACAAATATTTAATTTGAAATATCAGGTCTACACACTGACCTATTATGGACCTACATTATGGACGAACAGTGCCTAACAGAATGTGTCAAAATATATGGAGCAAACTGACATACGAAAATACGTTCCAATATGCTAGTACAGGTTTACACAACTTAGAAGGCGCGTGGATTAAGCAAAAATTGACTCTGCGTCAACGGCTTAAGTGCTTACCGCACGCCTTCTAAGTTGTGTCGCGCTGTAACGCCTCTTACTAATACGTGTCACTTGATAACTATTTTATATAAAAGTAAAGCTAACACTATAAGACCTAAGTGTCAAATTTACTGAGCGCCAAACGGGTGCCCGTGTTGTTCGGACACCCGTTTTGACGAGCCATTTTTCTTCGGCTGATTGTGAATCCTTACTTATAATAGATTAATGGGTCTACACCTTCTTTAAGTAACACTAAAATTTTGTTCATAATTTTGCTGTCACAATATTCAATGAAATCGATATTTTTATTTTTTAGTTAATGGTTAGGTATTTCATAAAATATATTCTTTATGAGATTATAAAGCATTATGAAACGCATAAAAAAAACTGTTTTCATCAAAGCTCGGCAATCATGCGGCTGACCTCTCGGGAGGGCGTGTCGCCGGTTCAAAGACTGATAAAACAATCGTTTTATCGTGGTCTTTACAATGGACAACATTTCTTTTTTTTTAACATGTAGGTATAATTTATTAGCCAGTTTGAAAATTTTAAAAGGACACGTACTTTCTTTCTTTTTTTCATTAGTTGTATCCATATTTAATATTATAAAAGCGATGTCTGTCCGTCTGTTACCTCTGCACGCTTTGACTGCTGCCACCGCTGGACCGATTTCGATGAAATTTGGTAAAGAGATAGTTGGAGCCCCGGGAAAGGACAAAGGCTACTTTTTATCCCGGAAAAACGCATAGTTCCCGCGGGAACGCGATAACCGAATTCCACGTGGGCGAAGTCGCGGGCAGAAGCTAGTGTGGGTATACTTACTTTATTACCTAGTTTGAAAATTGAAAAGGGATAGAGTTTTTTATGTCAATGGTATAGGCAAACGAGCACACAGCCCAGCTGATGGTAAGTGGTCACTGCGGCCCATGGACACCGAAATCCTTTGATCCCCCATTAAGAAACCATAAGGTCCACAAGATCTCGAATACTTTGCCTACTGAGGCCTAAGATGATTTGCCTCTGTGGCAGAAATTTTACCGGCTGCCTTAACCCCCTACCGGAACCCAACAGTGCGAGCAGAGCACTGCTATTTGGTGGCAGGTTCGGGGAAAGACGGTGGTACCTCCCCGGACGGACCCTAGCACCAGGCCAAAGTAAATATCAGAAATCATTAAGCAGACGACTATTTAATTAGAAAAGAAAATACCTACTAAATATCTTTATTTGTTGAAGGTAAATTCATTTCTGTTAAATTCATTTAATAGTGATGTGTAAATGTGCCCAGATGTGGCCTATTTGCTGAATAAACATTTTGATTTTTGTTTTTTTTAGTACTCTAGAGTTCAGATTGAGACACGTGACTTTTATTCCACACGTGACAGCTCAATTATGGTCAAGAAAGTTCACTCTATTTACGCGCAATAAAGTTAATGCAGATAGGGATTTAATCGTTCAGTTGACGAAACGCGTTATCTCCTCAAAATGGATAGAGGTCAGTGTAAACAACATTCCTTTGTTCTTACTTAACATTTTTCATGATTTCGCTGTCATCATAATAGAATATTTAATGATATGTAATAAATATGCACTTGGTAACTTATTGCTAATTATCTGTAATGTGTATAATGACGAAATCAGTAAAAGAATGTTAGTTACGGTCAAGATGGATCCATAAATTTGGTCTTTGAAGTTTTAAAAATATTCTCTTTATTTTTTGGAGTATTTAAGGTACCATTTTGACTTTTCAACAGATTTTATATCCCATACAAATTAACTTCTTTTTTTCTTTGAGTCAGATACCTACGCCACAAACACATTTAGATCGTATAATTTGTGTTGGTCCATAAATATTCTCCTTAGATCATCACCTGGTACCGTAATTGCTTCCTAACTTTTTGCCTGCGGTGAGATTACATCATACGTTGCGAGTCGGGCGGCGTGATATGTTTACATGACTTTTTTTTTCATTAAGTCAATACTTTTCATTGATTTATAGTTATGTTTAAGTGACATACGCCATCAAAACGTACAGTGTACCTATTAGAGACAATAGATCAAACGTGTTGAGTTCAAATTAGAGCTACATTTCCAAAAAGCGTTACTACTACAGCCTATTTGCGTCCCACTGCTGGGCACAGGCCTCCTCTCATCACGAGGGGTTTGGGCTATAGTCCCCACGCGGGCCCAGTGCGGATTGGGGAAAAAGCGTTAGTAATGGACAAATAATTGCAGAAAACTGATTGAATCTTAAGTATTTTTGCTTAAAGACTAACTAAATATTTCAGTTATTTCAGAAGTTTGTAATTTGTAATCGTGAGAGCGAAAACTCACGAAAGAATAATTATCAAATTATGTACTTGTTTTCCTCAATTATCTTCTGAGAATATATTAAATATCGTTTACATAACAGCAGGTAAAAAGATTGAACACTGGACTCAATTGGGGTTCTACTTGACGCAACGACACGGCGGCTGATTGTCCCGGTTCGTTACGTCACTGTCGAGGAAATCCGTTAAGGAAATCGGGCGTTATTATGCAAGTGGTTACGCTGTTGTGAGGTGTTATCGTTGCTTGGTTCGCATTTAATTAAAAAGGAAAAAAAGTATGCTAATTGTAAAATAAAATCAATATCAATACTTCCATACTAATATTATAAATGCGAACGTTACTGTGTCTGTCTGTCTGCTACCTCTTCACGCTTCAACCGCTGGACCGATTTGGATGAAATTTGGTATGGCGATAGTTGGAGTCCCTGGAAAGGACTTTACTACTTTTTATTGCGGGAAAACGCATAGATCCCGCGGGAACGCGATAACCGAATTCCACGCCGGCGAAGTCGCGGGCAGAAGCTAGTCACTAATAAAGTAAAGAAATCGATGTGAGAATATATTTGTTTATTAGAAAACATAAAATTTAGTAAATACGTGATTAATTTTAGGATGCTATACTAAAGAAAATTATCGTTTTTGCAGTAATTTCACTAAACGTTCAGAATAATTAGCGCTATTAAGACCAAATGTTGAACTTTAATTATACTTACTGAATATTGTTTAAAAAACTTGATAATTTACTATTTAGTGTGACATCATCGATTCAAATCAAATGCAAGGATACTATTACTTATTGCTTGCAATAAGTAATAACAACGAAATAAATCTGTCTAAAAATATTCATGAACTCATAAATAATCTGATAATAATTATCAATACTATCACAATATCAAAGTACACTTACAATAAAGATAAAAGAAGATAATCAAAGCAAAATGGAATTTTTTTACGGTCTCTTGCAGGATAATATTAATTATAATACCTACGTAGCTATTACGATTTTACTATAGGAAAATTTTCCGTTTTTCTTTGGTTAAATTTCGTTAAGCAAACGCTTCTGATATTTTCTTTATACCAATGGTAAAGGCAAACGAGCGCACAGCCCACCTGATGGTAAGTGCTGGTCACTGCGGCCCATGGACATCGAAATCCTATGATCCCCCATTAAGAAACCATAAGATATCGAATGCGTTGCCTACCCTAAGGCCTAAGATGGAATGCCTCTGTGCCAGAAATTTCACCGACTGCCTTAACCCCCTACCGGAACACAACAGTGCGAGCACTGCTATTTGGCGGCAGGTTAGCGGGGAATTAAAGTATTTTCTAATCACAATATCAAATCCCAAAAATTCAATACATTATGTAACTAAATCGAATTCGAAGGCAAGGGGCTTGAATTAAACAGCTAATAGTTAGGTACACGCAATGGTACTAACTTATAAATCTCATCACGAAGGCACAAGGTGGAAAATAGTTTTCATATTTATGCCTTAGACTGTACTTGCTCGAGTGCGTTTGGAGCGTCGCGTGCGCACTTTCTCCGACGATGAAAGCGGTAATTCCTAATCGCTTATTCGCAGATGGTTAATATGCCCTAGACTTGCAGTAAGTTGAGTACATCGAGAAAGAAAATTTCAGGTAATAATTCTGTAATGGACTACGAGTAAAGTACTAACAGCTACTAGTCAATATTATATCGTATATAGTGAAGTGCAGTGACCGACTTTAACACCAATTACTTCGAAGGAATGTCTTGTCTTAAACACACATATGTATACTACCTTCTGCCCGCGACTTCGCCCGCGTGGAATTCGGTTATCGCGTTCGGAACTTCGCGCGGGAACTATGCGTTATTTTGTTAATCGGTGTCATTCTTTAAACCAGGGATCATCCTTGTTTTCAATTTGTTTTTAAGTATGAACGCTTGTTGACAGTGTGTTATTGTGCATTTTACAAGCTTTTATTTGTTTCACCCGTCTCGGTGTTTGTCAGTTTGGCTGTAATCTTGCAAGTTAAATTTGATGCATGTGTAAATCGGATGACAATGCAAAATTATTATGACACGGAGCTGATCCGTAAATGACACAACCCCATGGAGATTGGACTCGTTTCGTCCGTCTCGACGAGTACCTACTTTAATAAAATCTTGTTTTTATAAAAAGTTGTTTGACTGTAAAGTCGGTTTACGGACGATAGTTATCACGTATAACGTGATAACGTCACGTAACGCCTCAACACTACGTAACGCTACTATTGCGTCCTGTTTTTTTTGTAGGCGCAGCCGGCTTTCATCGATTTATAAGACGTTATCAGTTATCACGTCAAAAGCTTTTTTTAACTTTATTCATCATCATCATCATCATCATCATCATCATCATCATCATAATATTAATTTCAGCCGAAAGACGTCCACTGCTGGACATAGGCCTCCCCCAAGGCTCGCCAATCAGACCGGTCCTGCTACTTGCTTCCACCGGTTCCCCGCGACCTACACAACTTTTTTTAACTTTGCTTGTTTTTTTTGTCACAGGCTGGCAGCACATTATACGCTCAGCTGGAGATCTGGAAAGCGGCGCGGCACGAAGTCTGGAGAGCAGCGCCGTGGCCGGAGGCGCAGCCTTCGCCCGCGCCGGCGCCCGCGCTGCCGTCGGCTGACGACATGAGCGACGGTATGTATATCGACCACAGATAAAAGAACTCACCGTTAAATATAAATTAAGAGCTGTAATTCCATACAGGAAGGTCATTTGGTTCAGTGTCTAACGAGGGCACCTTATTTTAGGGACAAATTGAATCAAGTCTCACTTTTTTCAACTACATTTGAAGAACGTTAATTTGGGCAGTCGCGCACAACTTCCCATACAAAAAGGTCAATTTTCTTCGTGGATAACTGGATACCTAAATGAACTTAAGAGCTATCTATGAATCTAGAGAAGTGAGAGGTGATTTTGATCAGAGCAATAACATATAACATAGATATACACGGTGGGTCAGAAAATATGGCAAATAATTAACCCACAGTATCAGCTATCGATTCTAAGTATATTGTATAGGTCTTTAATTTTTTTCGAGTTGGTAAAAAAAAAATTGTGAATGGGATTGGTTGTGTGAGCGACGCCTGAATTCTATACATTTTTTTTAACAACTCAAAAAAAAATTAAAGACCTATACAATATACTTAGAATCGATAGCCGATACTGTGGGTTAATTATTTGCCATATTTTCTGACCCACCATGTATCAGTTGATAAAAAATACCCCAATGTTGCAGGACTTCGAATAGGTTGTAATAAATGTTTACGAGTCAATCAATTAATAAATGGTTTATTCAGAAAAGAACAAGTTAAAATATTAAAAATAAAATTGGTAAGGTAATAATAAATAAGTAATAATCAATTAATTAGTAAGGTACCTACTGAACAATTGTATTGACGGTGTCGTTTTTAAAACGAACGCCAATTTCTTTATCATCACGCCTATATAATCCTTCTAGCAACTAAATAATCAACAGTCTATAGGAATGACTCATTAATACATTCAGAAACCTTCAGATAACTCCAATGATTTCATCACATTTACTTAATAATAAAACCGGCCAAGTGCGTGTCGGGCCACGCGCAAATTATAGGGTTCCGAAGTTGAGGATGCCCACAGAACCTTTCTAAGACTTATTAGCATCTAGCTAGCCTGTGGTATGACGTGCCCGCCCGACGCCCCTGCCGCTCGAGAAAAATCATCATTATAAGTTGGTCGACTATTACTCGTAAGTTTGTACAGCCTACTTAGCTCTGATAGTTTTCCTTTCAACTACGTTATATATGCCACAACCGTGATTTTTTTCAGCCATCCAAATACCACCATTTAGCTGGCAGGGGGGGGGGACACGTGACTCTAACAAAAAATAGCACTTTAAAGCTTAATATTTCACAAACGCATCACTTAATCAAAAAATGGTTTTAACAAACCCACAATATTTTTTTAAGACCTATTCAACGATATGCCGCACCATGGAGTACGCAAGAAAAAAAAATTACATCCCCACTTTACGAGTAGGGGAGGTACCCTATAAAAAAATATATTTCAAAATTTTATTGTACCACTTTGTCAGCGTAACTAATATGCATATTCATGCCAAATTACAGCTCTCTAGACCTAAGCATCTCCGAGCAATAGTGCGGACAGACGGACGGACGGACGGACGGACGGACGGACGGACGGACATGGCGAAACTATAAGGGTTCCTTGTGGACTTCGGAACCCTAAAAAAGATAATTTAGATATTAAATAAAAGCGATTACAGAAATGTTGTACGCATGTGCATGATTACTGAATGCAATCGGATTAACTGATTAATTTTAACATGTTAAATAAAGATAATCTTAAGATCCTTAATTAAGGAAATATACCGGATTTAAAATGCAATCTTTGTGGGTATTAGGTATATTATCTTTGTGTATTAATCCGCAGAATATTGAATAGTACTACATACGGAATGGCCACGGAATCTCCCGCTTGAATCTAGCCAGCGCGCAACTCGCGCCCAACTCGCCCTTCCTGTCATTTGTTTCATCCGGAGATGGAGAGTGAATCATTGGCCCGCGTAGTACACACACATTTATAAGTGTATAGACGTCCTCTCACGCAAACAGTGACTCTTCATTCGAATTGTGTTCGAAATCGTGCTTTTATAGGCCGTGTCCGCCGTGTGATTAAGCTTAATACTCATTAAACATTGAGTATTGGGCTTAATACTCAAAGGGTATATTATCGACAAAAATAACAACCCATGCGTGCAATCAAACAAACATAAATGCTTTGACACTCATCTGCTTAATACTTTAAGTACACCTCACCTGAGTGTACTACTGAGCAAAACAGGTCGAGAATTGTATAAAAAGTGGAAAAAGTAGCCAACGGTCTATCTGGTATCGAATGCGATGTGGCACGGCAATGCATCAGGCTGGTCGCGTGCATTGTGATCACCGTTAGTCGCCGCAGATTAGCGAGACAGAGAATTCTAATGGCCAGATTAAACACAATAGGAGATGACGGGAAAGGGTGGAGCTAAATTTAGAGAAAAAAAATCTAAATCTAAAATGTACTTCCATCATAACATATGGACGAACAGTGCCAACTGCCAAACAGAACATGTCAAAATATATGGAGCAAACTGAGATTAGAAAATACGTTCCAATATGCTAATAACGCCTTTTTATATGTGTCAAGATAAATATTTTATACAAAAGTAAAGCTAACACTATAAGACTCAAGTGTCAAATTTACTGAGCGCCAAACGGGTGCCCGAGTTGTTCGGGCACCCGTTTCGACGGGCCATTTTTCTCCGGCTGATTGTGAATCCTTACTTCTAATAGATCAATGACTTCCACAATATAATCATAAAGACGATTTTAAAAGTTACAGGTATCTGAAAAACTTATAGATACTCCATTGTGAGCAAAAATTATTAAAAACGAAATGGACCGATGAATTTACGACCAACTCGGTCAAATTGTAGATTTTGAAAGATTTCTTCTAATCACCATAACTTAGATGCAGAAATACTTAGGTAGGTATATACACTGAACAGCAATGAAAACGGGTCATTTTGTATGGAAAGTCCTATACAAAGTGACCAGTTTTCATTGCTGTTGAGTGTATTATGTATATTGCTCATAAATATCATTAAAATGCAGAAATCATCAAAATCGGTACGAGCTAAATGAATAAAAATTAAATCAAAGATACTCAGGTAAATATTCTGTCACAAACCTTTGTTACTTATTAGCTATTGAAGCAAAATGTAAAAAATTGGCTTCTGGAGCTAATTTTTCGAGTAGTTTATTGTATCAGTAACTAGGCTGTTCTATGCTGTGTGCATTGCTATGGACGGCCCACATACGGTGGAAGCAGAAGACAAACAAGATAATGACGTATGGTCCACAGTGTAGTCAATCAAGATCAAGATAGAACTCACCTATAAGAATAAAGGCAAACATGAAAAGGAACCTAACCAACTTAGCGTTGGACGTAGACGCTTTAAGGAAACTTAATGAGTTTGTCAAAAAATAAATTATAAACTAAGTAGTTGAAAAAGATAGAAGAATAGATGGAGTTAAACCAACAACAGGAAAAACCAAGAAATAATTTTACAAATTAAAAATCTGGTAACATGTTTTAAAGACATACCTACGTTACAACTACTACTACAGCCTATTTGCGTCCCACTGCTGGGCACAGGCCTCCTTTCATAACGAGAGGGTTTGAGCTACAGTCCCCACCTACGTTAGCCGGCGATAAAACAACTGGAGTAGATGTTATCGGCAGACAGTTCATAAAAAGGCGTTAGATAGTGGCACAGGAAATAGCTGTCCACAATTATCTGGTTGGATCAGTTATCCATATATGAAGTAATCAATAGTATTCTGAGTTGCATTGAGAATGTGTAAGTAAAAGGCAAAAGATCAGTACCTACTGTTCATTAATAAATACATTATATAGCGAATGTACTGAAACAATGAACATAATCATTTTAGAAAGAACAATTGACTCGTAAAGTGAGTTGAATGAAACGTTTGACTGTTGGTGTTGATGTGACAAAAGTACAAAATAATTATGATTAGTAAAAATTCAAACAACATAATTCTTAACTTATTTCACAACAAACGACACAAAGAAAACAGATTAGGTACCTACTTTTGCAGTGAGTAAAATGCTTCTTAACCAAATTAAAGACCTTAAGATGCGGAGCACGATTCAGATCGAGGTCGTCGAGTTCCAAGTTTTATAGCAATTGTGTACAAAAGCGCCAGGCGATTGTCGGACATTCCATAGGTGCTACCAGTCCACCTTTAGGTTATGCAAATAATTATCTTAATAATATGCTAGATTTATAATATGATATGGGATTTCTATCCACTCCGGTAGCCTCCATCAGTGCAGATTTTGGATCTCGTTTAACCGCATGGGGGTCCCCAGCACTTTACCGAAAACTACTCGTGAAATGTAGAAAAAAAAACTTTTCGCTTTTTTACTATCTAGCTATCTACTTTACTTAGTAAGTACCTAGTAGAAATAGCACGTATAGTTTTTCTATCACTAAAAGCAATTATCTAATCAAGTCTTTTAACAGTAAACTCAATGGGTCTAGTTGGTTAGGATATTTGTCATCGGCACATTTGCCCTGTAATTCAATCGATCCCTGTCCCAGTTATACATCATAGAATTTTCATTAGGATTGAAATATAATGAACTCAAAATGGTCCTCGTCAATGCGCCTGCTACAGTTAAACCATCAATCAACCTCTCTATCCACCACTCTGTCATCCCGAGCTAGGAGCCCATATACGTCAAGTCAAGTCGAGTTTTTGTATCGTTTCCCGCCGACCTACTATCAGCTCTTGCCACCGGACTGACAAGGTCACGTGCGATTCTCAAAAAAAGCTGTATTCCTGCAAGATACGACTGAAATTGCAACGGTGTTCATAATAGGGTTTCGGGTTGCTGCGAATGTCGCTGCGACAGTTATTTCGCACTTGTTTTGAACCGAAATGAATTTACGAAAATTTCATATGAAATTGTTCTGGTGTACTTTCATGATACCTAAATTTTTAATGGAAGAGCTTTTGGGTTTTGAAGACGAACTGTGAGTTCTTAGAAGATTCTCTCAACATAAGTCTGATCTACTCAGTTTATTTATTTCTATTAAACTTGTGAAACTCAACTTACCAGACAAATTACAAACGCGAATTTAAATGAGTTTTCAAACGCCTTTGAGTAAACTTATCTTGAGTCAGATTATTTTTCCTGTGAGGCCACGCACCGTCTTTGACAATAGCTGGCTTTACTTTATTGTACCGGTTTTCTACATAAAATTAAAAGCGATCCGAATTCTACTCACGGGAAGGGACTGGCTCCGTCGAGTCTGAGAAGCCATTATTTCTTACTACACTATTCCACGAAGCCGTGCCGTCCCTCATCAGACATAGTGTCCTCTTTCGACTAGCCCTATAATACCCTTAATGGTCCTAAATCGTCGAATATAATACTTACACCGTACCACTAATGCCTGTTTAGTATGCATCAAGGACACATACGGCACAAGTACGCTTTCTTTCTTGATACTAAGTTATTAAAAAGCGTCCAGCGATGTTGAGAACATTATGAAAATTACGCATAAAAATTACAGGTCAGTTTAGAACCTCCGAAGACTAACATTTCTAGGTAGTTTTCTAAGCTAAACATAAAAGCTTGGAAGTGATTGATGATAGAATGTGTGAATGAATCACAGGAACGGTATTTGAAAAGCAACGCGGCAAAACGGAAGGGCATAATTCAACGTGCCTTCTCTTGATGAATCATTGCATTAATTTTCTGGCTGGACTTCATTGCGGGTCTATAAAATTATTTGCAAGCTGTATTAAAACATCGTGGAATTTCCTTGATGTGTTAACGCATTATTCGTACAAGGGGAAGCTACTGAAATATATTTATGTATGTTTACGAGTGTAACAAGAGCAAGACAACAAAATAAAGTAAATTTATTTTTTCAGTAGATGAAGACTCAGAGTCAGCGAATGCAGCAGCCAATGCGACGGTCGGGAAGGCAAAGTCTGGTAGCACGCACATACACCTCTGGCAGTTCCTTAAGGAACTGCTAGCCTCTCCACATGTACATGGATCTGCGATACGATGGCTTGATCGAAGTGAGTATATTATTAAATTTAATTCTGCCCAAAGTCATTTTAGGTTATTGCATCATCATTATAATTGGTATCTCAACTGTAAATGAAACAAAAAAAAATTACTTCCAAAAACTTGGTTTTTAAAATTGAAAGGTTAATCGATAAGTTTACTTAAACTTCATTCCATTGCCTACACTTTTGATAAAGAGTAGATTACAATTATTTTAATTTTGATAGATTCCAATTGTATTAGAGTTTTATCATTGTATTGTGAAAGATACTAGCATTGAATGTCACGTTATCACTGGTCACTGCTTATGCATAATTCACGTTCCATGATTCTAGATGGCATATCTACTGGGATGAATTATCTCGATTCATCCAGTTGTTTATTTATTCCACGCGTTTACTTGGAAACATGTTAATTAACGTAATCAGTATTCAACGGTGTTCTGAATTGACTTTGTATAAGCTGGCAACAGAGGATATTAATAGTCGAGTTCTTTGTTAATTGTTGGTTAATTTGTTTCAAATCCTCAACGAATGACAAAACCTTATTGGATATCATCATCATCATCCTCCTACTAACCGATACCGGCTACGGCGACCAATTCAGCTCCGATTCTGTCGTTCATGCACCCTCTTGTGGCTCACATCTCACATAGCCAACCTTATTAGAGGTCCTTTCCTTATTGGAAATTTTGAAATTATCAGTGATATACATATTAGTAGATATGTTGGTAGATATGGTGCTTTGATAAAGCTTGACACTGTATCAGTTAAATTATTTGACTCCCCTGACAGTCTTTTGTTACAATATGTTTTCATCATTGTCTAGATAACGACAATAGGTAAAACAAATTGAATTAAGTACCTACTTAATGACTGCCTCGACCATGGAAATTGCCGATACGTAGGCAAACATAATTAATCTTGTATTAGTAAACTAATTTGTTCAGATAATGCTATCTACAGTGTCAGTGTATGCTTTATTCGAATCGTTATGTTATAACAATTGTCGGTAAATTCATTGGAGCAAAGACATTCTCGATTCTCAAGGTGAGCGAGCCGTTTACTTACCATCTGGTACTTGTAGCTTGATAAAATGTCTTAAAGCTCGCTAAAGGTTGGCTTTGTCGTGACTCTGCTATGAGGCAGGATACATTGTACTGTTTAAAAGGTTCTTTGTAGTTCATTTATGACGACTTTTCGGCTTTGTATCACGACTCATTTGTCGGATAACTTGTTTTCCAAGGAAGACGATAAATAAATGCTTTGTTACATGCAAAGTCTTGAAATTCTTGAATGAAATAAGCATTTACAAAAATTGAGAACAAAAATCCAATCCCTTTTGTTGAAGACATTTCAACAGTTGATCAAATGTTTAATGATCGTTTCGTTGTTTGCAGGTACTGGGGTGTTCAAAATTGAGGACTCTGTGCGAGTGGCCAGGCTGTGGGGAAAACGCAAGAACCGCCCAGCCATGAACTACGACAAGCTGTCCCGTAGCATCCGGCAGTACTACAAAAAGGGCATCATGAAGAAGACGGAGCGAAGCCAGAGGCTCGTCTACCAGTTCTGCCACCCGTACTGCTTGTAATTAATACTCTTAAATTATTAGGTTAAGTGTAAATTATTGTAAATAGTGTGCTCGAGCCGCGGTAATGCAGCCAGCACGAGGACTGCCCGGCTTTGCGGACGTAAGCCCGATGCAGCCCGACCGAACGCTCTCGGAGTCTCCGAGTGCTACTAGGTGTCGTTTCATTCCCTCAGTAAAATTCGAGAAAGGTAATTTTCTCTAGAATTCTATAAGACGGGAAAACGCCGTGTGCGTTAAATTAAGTTTTTTTTACCAGCGACTAGGCGAATGCGATGGTCGATTGTTAAGATACAGATTCTAATCGCGTTCGACGAAAGCTGGTAATGTTTATCCCATGTATCTATGATATGTTGATGTACGTTCTATGAACTTCTAGTTTTAAGAGTCGTGTAAATATTTAGGTTGGATTTTGTATAACCTACATGATTAATATATGTGAATTTTACACTTTCAATTTAATGTGGGTTGTTTTTAAAACAAACAACAAAGTGTAACTGTAAATATGTCCTATAAGATTTGTATAAATCGAGACAAGTAATGTCATGGTAATTGTTTAGAACAATGGCGGTTAATTGGATTCATTGGGTCTCGGATTCTCGATTGAAATTGAAATTTTGTGCCAAATAGACGCTTTGGATTTATTCGGGACAAAATTAGAAAATTGTGATATAATCGTACAACCCGCCGTGACTCGTGAAATGCGATCAAATGGTGACGGGTAAGCTAGGTAAAACTGAGATTTTACATTTACACAATGGCGCAGTTAGCGTCGAAAACTAGGTATATAAGTAGGTACCTACGTAATTTTATTGGACCAAACTAATGTAGATTAATGATAATCATGTAACAATAAATTTAAATGAAATTTATGTTGTTATTTTATTACGAACTACCTGATACGTTCCTCCGATCTCGTCTCGATAGCTTTGATAAGCTTGCACTATTCATGGGCGTGATACATGGAATCGACTTCTTTTGAAAGAAAAACTACCCAAGCAATCTCTCTAAGTGACAGGAACTGCTCAAGTTGTAGAGCAGCTTTTCTGTTTACGCTATCTCGAAATACGTTGGCAGCGAAAAGGCAGTATATATAAATTACGATTAGCTTTCTGCCCGCGTGGAATTTCGTAATCGCGGTTCCAGGGAACCATGCGATTTCCCGGGATATAAAGTATAATAAAAGCCTATGTCCTTCCCCGGGACTCGCTCGGCCCTACCTCTATATCAAATTTCATATGAATCCATGAAGTGGTTTGAGCGTGAAGAGTTAACAGATAGATACAGAGAGTTACAAGACTTTCGCATTGATGATATTTTACTTTAACATGGAGCCCTTAACATGAAGCAATGACAGTCCGAACAAAAAAAATAATGACTGCTACTACTACAGCCTATTTGCGTCCCACGCTGGGCACAGCGGCCTCCTCTCATCACGAGAGGGTTTGGGCTTTAAGTCCCCACGTGGGCCCAGTGCGGATTGGACTAATAACTACAGGTTGCCCCGAAAACTCCAACCGCAGAATCTTCTAAGAATATTATGAAATCGCTCCAGAAACCGTTACCTGCATATGATCTGGAGCGAGTTGCATCAGGTTGCGCAAATTGTGACGTCAGCTCAACCAAATTCCGTAAAGTGAAAGTGCCTTTCGCCGAGGGGGGAGGACCGCCGAGGAGGGGCGTTGTAAGGCCCACTGGCACTGAGCCGCTAATCTCGGGTTAGCGTCTTAACTTAGGTTTACTTACTATGAACTTAACCACAGAATATTTAATAGTACTACACTACATACAGAATGGCCACTACTAATAATTATGAATGTGAAAGTGTGTCTCTGTTTGCTTGTTTGTTTGTTGGTCGTTTCTTCACGTCGTAAGGAATACTTTTTATCCCGATATTTCAACAGAAAAGGGTTTTATGCGGGTCAAAATAATATCTTCTATATAAAATTCTCGTGTCACAGTGTTTGTAGCCAAACTCCTCCGAAACGGCTCGACCGTTTCTTATGAAATTTGGTGTGTATGTTCAGTAGGTCTGAGAATGTAAGCTATTTTTCATACTAATCCCAAAAAAAATCTTAGGCGGTACGAAGTCCGCTGGGACAGCTTGTAATTCTATAAATATAACTATCTATATGTATAGTATCGTCGGGTACCCAGATTCTATTTCTACACGGGACGAAGTCCGCTGGAAATGGCTAGTAAAATATAAAGTTCGACTTTAATAACAGGGTAGCAACGTGCCTAATGCAAAAATAAACAGTCAACCCAATAAAAAGCTCTCATATCTGGTGCTTTCACGCATGCTCTTGCCCAGCATAATGAAAAATATCGATAAGTATTTACAGTACGACACAACTAAGAAGGCGCGCGGCGAAGCACTTAAACTGTTGATGCAGAGCCTGTTATTGCTTAATCCACGCGTCTTCTAAATTGAGTAAACCTGTACCATAGCTTAATCAAGATAGTCTTTTAAAATCTTATAATATTCAACACCATAAAACCATAAACAAATGAGAACGGCGCAGTTAGGTTATAAGTCACAGTACACGTAAGAAAATGATAATGATGTATTAATCAAATACTTCAGTTTATGGTAAGTAAGTATAACGGTAACCAGCTGGATACCAACTTGTATAGAATCTGCATAAGTTTTTCCTTTCCACGTGTGGTCCAAGTCACAAGTAATAGAGCGTTTATTGTTTACCTCTTTACAAACTGAAAAACTTGCATCTTAAGGCATTCACTGCCACTTCTTTTTACGAACTTTCGCCAGGTGCCACATCTGTCATTAAGGGAACATTGCAACGCACATGTGCGTTCAAGGCACTGCAGGAAAGTCAGCAAAACGCATATATGCGTCGGTGGCAGTGAATGCGTTAATGAACGTGTCAAATTTAATAACATTGTGTTAAAACAGTTGAACCATGGCCGAAGCCTGTAAAACCTGTGGATTTGTATTTCAATTACTTAGATATTCATCTCTACTTATATGTCACTTGATTAACAAAACCACTAAGGGTAAAACCTAAACAAGTTAGTAGCGGCGCTTCTTTTCAGCAGCAACTTTACGAAGCTTATGGAGTTTCATTTGCAGGGATTTTAACACTATATACTTCCATAGCCTTTTTTGCAGGATATTCTAAACCCTTTTCCGGGATTACGGGATCTTTGGGATTCCCGGAATTTCTATCCAAAGTACTCCTCCGGTGTCCCTCTAATGAATTTTCGGGATGTTTCCAGGATTTCCAGGGATTTCCGGGATAATATGTAGCCTATAGCTCTAGCTTATTCCAGGTTACAAACTATCTGTTTGCCAAATTTCACGTAAATTGGTTGAGCCGTTTTAGTGTGATTGAGCAACAAAAATCCAAACATCCAAACACACAAACTTTCAGCTTTATAATATTAGTAAGATGACTGTGTAAAATAGGTACCTTACCCCAGATAAACCAACTAATCTTGAATCCTATTTAAGGCTGTTAGTTTTGTCATCTACCTATGTAGTCTTGTACCTACCTTAAGACCTGGGGCCTCGTTCGGGAATCTAAGGGATTTTATATGGAACTAGCTGACCCCGCGGACTTCGTACCGCCTTAAACCTCACGGAGCCCGAGACCTTTCCAACGAATGCAAAACCGTGGAAATCGGATCGTGCGTTCTGGAGTTATAGCGTCAGGGAGGAAAACCCGACTTATTTTTATATAGTAGAAGATGTCTAGAAACGTCATACTGCTCAAATTGAACTTTAAGAGACTGCGACCACGGGTGACTTTTGTCGCCGTGACAAAAAAGTTTCTGTCACCTCAAAAGTCACGTCTCCATAGCGAACTGAAGAAAAAGGTCACGCGTGACAAAAGCTACCTATGGGCGCATCTCCGTACATCTCCTTGGACTTGACCTAGTGACGAAACTGTCGCCGGCGACAAAAGTCAGTGCACCCTCTTAATCTGGAAAAAAGTTCAGTTTCAACGGAGTGACGTTTTGATGTTGGTTTCCTATAGAATTCCTTCAAGCCTCCCCCCCTGTTCCCCTCCTGCCCCACTCCATGAGAATTCCTATGAAATCCGTTTGTTTCCGACCTTCCGACCCTTTTAACTTTGCTTCCCGAATGCTTTAGCAGGGGCGAGGGGGGAGCTTTGTTGTGATTTTGGACTCACAATATGACAGGGAAGAGTCTAATCAGACCATTGACCTATAATAAGTAATAAAATAACTAATAACATATGGACGAACAGTGCCTAACAGAATATGTCAAAATAGATGGAGCAAACTGACATTAGAATATTCGTTCCAATATGCTAATAACGCCTCTTTATAACGAAGGCCAAACGGGTGCCCGAGCTGTTCGGGCACCCGTTTTGACGGGGCCATATTTCTCCGGCTGATTGTGAATCCTTACTTATAAATAGATCAATGAATCAGGCCCATTCAACAATTTAACGTATGCATCAGACATTTTGTGTTACTTATTTAAAATCATTATAGGTAAAGATAGAGATAACCGCTTCGCCCCGCTCCGTCTGTTACCCTGGGCTAGCTCCCAAGGCGCAGCTGAAGGTCGGCGACATTCCGAATTTCTGACCAGCGTCCGACTGGTACGAGTGGTACGGCGCCTACCTATTCCTAACTGAACGTAATGGCCTGCAAATCCATAAATAAAATTTAGACAAATTTAAGTTTTTGAACGAGAATAAGAGAGTTGAATGAAAAAAAAATGAGAACGACGTTTATTTAAAAAAGTAATGGAATATTCTGTCCAATTTACATTCGGGATTTCTTGGATAACTACTTAGATAAAACGTGGATAAAAAGGAAGAAAATCACAATACGAAGAATGTTGTATCTTACTACTTACTTACCTCACACAAATAAATGAAAAACGTTAAAAAATACGAGGCATTATTATTCTTATTAAAATTTAAGTATTTTTTTTTATTGAAACGAAAACATTTTCTTATAAAAGTTAATTTAATTTAAACCTCACTCTAGAACATAACTTGCGTCGAACGAAACCCGTGCCTAGCTATGACGTCGCAATGACGTCACTAAACCAAAGATTGACATTTGACATTTAAATACGCTTTGTTTCGTGTTTGTTTTGTTTTCTTAAAATCATCTATTAAACTATGAAAATGTAGGAAAAGCAGTGTTTTTATAAGGCAACTAAAGCAAAAGATGGAATTTAGTTTAAACAGTTGAGCCAGGGTCCTTTCGCAAGCGCTGTAAATAGCTTTTATTTGGTGCAGCTTTTTGCGTAGGTTTAGAGATATTGTCGAAAAATGAAGCCTGGAAAAAGTGTAGATGTGCGTGAGGAGATAGTAGAGGTGCATTCGGCGGCTCGTTCACCATCTCCGAAGCATAAAACTAAGTCGCGATCAAGAAGTCGATCGGGTTCACGAAAACTATCAAACGGTCATTCAGAACCTCCTGAGGTCATCGAAATTCCTGCTGCACAAGAACAAACCACAGACAAGTCTAAACGCGATAGCTGGATTAAGTCTGAACAGGAATCCTTGGATATTGAGCTTCCAATTCATGATCAAATCAAGCAAGGGATCCTTGGATTTGTTGAGCAAGAAATCAAAAAATCTGATAAGAATCCTTCGTTTGTCTTCTATTCTCACGATCCTAATGGCTTGGACGAGAAGTTCATGAAGACACTGTCCAGACCATCCAGTGGGCATAAAGAGAAGCGCAGTCCGTCTTACAGAAAGAAGAAAAGGCACTCTTCAAAACATAGAGATAGAGATTTACATGATTTTGAGATACCCGGTTCTAGTCTTAGTGCTCTAGAAAAGGTAAGATTAATATTATCTCTAACCCTTTGTATGTTGTGTGCAGCTAAGTTTGACCAGCATTTTGTAATATTATTTTAATGCTTTTGAATTATGAGGAGGCTCAAATTCACTATTTGTTTTGTTTGCGCTAAAATATATGAAAGGTTAATTCAGTTTGTCCTAATAGTTAAAATGTGGGATGGAAAATTGTTAGAACGAAAAATAAAAAATTCAGTTCTTGAATAGCAACAAGTTGCGGAATGATAATGTAAAAATAACAAAGTGCCTCTTTTATACAGAGATTCACAGCATCTTTTTTAAAGAAGCATAGTATAAAAAAGAGGCGTAGTATATCCTCATATTTTTAAATGATTTCTATTTTAGATACTTTGTTACAAAAGATGCTAAACTTATTAATACAGGCATCAGCATTGATCTTGAGCGGTGGGCTTTGATGCGCCAATATCGAAAATAATGTCTCATAGCCATAGGAGCGCGGGACACAGTGGGTGCTATGCAGTGCGCGCATGTCTATTGGCGCTTCATTCGTTCCCATGAGCAGAAATCCGCTCACTGCTCAAGAGCTGTGGGGGGGCCTATTACATTTTTACTCTTTGTATTATACTAGGTTGATGATTATCTCAAAGAATACAATAAAGATGAGGTGGTAACATTAAGCGGAGAGCTAGAAATCGAAGCGAACGATGTGGAAAACAATAATGGCTCATCCAAAGACCACCACAAGTCTCGTAAGACGAGGCGAAAAGCCCGAGAGGAACGTCAGGACACCAATGCCAACGGCAGTGATGTCAGCCCTAAGGTGTTCAAAACTGGCAGCAGGAGCAAAACAGGATCTAAGCCAGGTAAGAAAATTTTAGTATAGTAATTTCAAGTTTTTAATACTATTTTTAATGCGAAAATAATTTTCTTATCTTGTAAGCAGAAATGAAGTCCTTATAGTTTTCTTTAGTACTTTGCTAATTGGCCGGTGAGCTTCGCATCGCCACAGATTCTCATACAATGATATATTTGTTTTTTTTTGCTGTTCCTTAAGATTTTAAGATTTGATTTTCTTTCATAACCTTCTCTGCATCACAGGGAATAAAACAAAAAAGAATCAGCCAAATTAGTCCATTAGATCATTCATTAATTTCTATAAAAGTTTATCAAACTAAGAAGATGTACCTTTAGTTTTTCTAAATTAAGCTTGCCTAAGGTTAAGTAAGCAAACATAAATTGATTTTAGATGATTTTCAGTTAATTGAAACATGTATAATTTATTCATTAATGTGATTATCAATATTAAAAAGTGTGGATGACATTTTAGCTTCCAGAGCAAGTCTTTATTAAGAGGGTTTATCCCGAGAGTTGGCAACGTCGCATAAAGCTGTCAAATGTTTCGCTGTTTTCATTAATTTCTCAATATTACTGAATTAAAAAAGAATTTATCATTCTATGGTTGAATGACGCGTTTCCTTTTATATTTGTTAGGCAGGTTAGGCATTCAAATGATAAGATTAAATTAAAATGCTATGGAAAGTTTTCAAGAGATAGTACTTCCATAATCCTAAACATTTCATGTTCCTAGGATAATTGTTGCAATCCATACTTAATGTTTTATTCAACCATAGAGCGACAATTCATACTTTGATTCAGTAATATTCATAAAATAATGAAAACAACGAAATATTTGCGAAGTTGCCAGCTTTGGGAGTAAACCCTCTTAATTGTTAAAAACTTTTAAACAATACTTACAGCTCGTCCAACAGACTTGTCAGCAATGCTGGAAACCCTTGAGTCCAGCATGACATACCATGACCAGTACATTGACAACCCATTCTCCTCTCCATCACCTCTCACATCTCCTAACGATGAGAGACTGGACCCCTTCGGGTCTCGGAGACCAGAGAAAATATATCTGCAAGGAGGGGGAACTTTCAGAGCTGTTTCCAGGGACAGGATATTAGAGTCTCAGCAGTCTCGGAATGAGGAGAAATATTTGAGGTTCGTTTTGGTTCAGTAAAGAATTTGTAAAGTTTAAGTTGATTATAATGTGACTGTATATTATTTGGCTTGTTGCTAACATGAAGTAGAAGACTACAATATTTTGAAGTTTCAAAATGCTTGTTAAGAAACTATAATTTTTGGATTGGCTTTATTTATTTCATAGTTACTGGTAGTTATTTCCTTGCCGATGTTGCGGTATGTAGTGAATCATGGGGAAAATTTCAGCTATAGCAATAGAGATGTCTAAGTCTAGGACTAATCTAATCTAAGTCTTAGATTCTAACCGTTTAGGCGCTTCTTCTCAAGCAATGGGTCTAGGAAGCGCTGGTAAATTCATTTCTGTTAAATTCATTTAAAAGTGACGTGTGAAAGTGCCCAGATGTGGCCTATTTGCTGAATAAATATTTTCATTTTCATTTTCATTTTCATAACATAGTCATGTTAGAATCTAAGACTTAGATTAGATTAGAAGAAATGAATTTTAGGCTAATAAAAAAATGAATTTTAGATTTAGATTAGACTAGTCCTAAACAATCTTGACCTGAAAGAAGAAACATGCAAATTTCAGACTAAGCGACTTAACTCCACTGGACGTGGCGCTGACGGTTCAGAAAGCGTGGCGCAACTGCGCCTACGCATGCCACGGCGTGCTGGGAGGCGTTGCGCTGATGCACTTGCTGTTGATCAGCTATTCTGACAGCTTGGACGCTGGCCATCTGTCGTTCCATGCAGTCGTCACCATGCCTTATGTGGCCACGTATTATTTTCTGTGCGTGCTGTGTCTACTCTCTGTATTGGATCGGTGAGTTTCTTAATATAATTTATTAGTAGCTTATTATATAACGGACAACGTATAGTAGAGGAACAAAAATGGCTTACAGGCCACCTGATAGTAAGGGGTCTCTGCGGTGCATGGCCATAGAAAATTTGTGAGTGCAAAAGCAATGAGTTGTTGGCCCTAGATGGAATGGCGTGAGGCCTAAAATGGAATACCTCTATGGCTATAATTTCACTGCTTTTTTCTAATTAAATGGCATTATTATTGTGCTAGATGCTGTCTAGCTCTTTTCATTTGAATATTATTGTATCATTATAATTCCAACCCAACAAATATAAAACAACAAGCCTCATTCAATAACAGAGCGATCATTTCTTTCTTGATTCAGCAATTTTGACTAATTCATAATAACAGCTTAATATTTGCCAGCTATTGCGACGTTGCCAGCTCTCAGAATAAACACTTAAGACTGTTTATTCTGAGAGCTGGCAACGTCGCATAATAGCTATCAAATATTTAGCTGTGTGCTAAGGCACAGCAGAAAAAGATTTTGACTTGAAAAAATCCCATTCCTTTTTCAGGCTAGACGTGACCAGTTTAGATATAAGCCGTGGACTCCAGCCTTATTTCCAGCCAATAGTCTTGGTTATACTATACATGGCTTGTCTGTTGGTCTGTACGGCCGCCAGAATGTATGATGAGCTGATGGTCTACCAGTATGCTCCACTGGTGGCCAATTACACGGCGAATATTACCACTGTGAGTATTTTCTTGGATGTCCCCAATGCACAGTAGGCTAGCTTGGGGACTTTAGCCCAAACCCTCTCGGAAAGGGGGGGAGGTCGGTGCTCAGTAGTGGGATATAAATATCCTGTTGTGCTGTTGGTGGTAGTTGTTTTTTAGTTACCATATTTTTTCTGACCACAATTTATTTAAGTTTGCATAAATATGAAATTTTATAGCCTATGCCCGCGAACTTCGTCCCGCGTAGACTTAGAATTTGCGTACCCAATTATACTATACATATAGACAGTTATAGTTATTAGAAGTATTGAAAAATTTGACCCGTGTAAAACCCGCTCCCGTGGAAATATCGAGATAAAAAGTACCCTATGTTGTAGCCCGGGTCTCAAACTATCTCCATACCAAATTTCATCCAAATCGGTCCACTCGTTGCGACGTGAAGGAAGGTTTAGTTTGTTTGTTTGTACAAACTAACATACTTTCACATTTCTAACATTAGTATGGATTGGTCTTGTGGCGACTTGTACTTCATCATCATCATCATTTCAGCCGAAAGAAGTCCACTGCTGGACATAGGCTTCCCAAGGCACGCCACTCAGACCGGTCCTGTGCTACTTGCTTCCACCGGTTTCCCGCGACCTTCACGAGGTCGTCGCTCCATCTTGTTGGAGGCCTACCGACAGCTCGTCTCCCGGTTCGCGGGCGCCACTCGAGAACTTTCCGGCCCCATCGGCCATCAGTCCCCCGCCCACTGCCACTGCCACTTAAAAACTCAATTCTTCGGGTCATGTCGGTCTTTCTACTGCGGATATCGCATTCACTGCCACTTCTTTTTACGAACTTTCGCCAGGTGCCACATCTGTCATTAAGGGAACATTGCAACGCACATGTGCGTTCGAGGCACTGCGGGAAAGTCAACAAAACGCATATATGCGTCGGTGGCAGTGTATGCCTTAACCACATTTGTACTAATTTGAACTCATTGTTCTTTCCACAGCCCACAATACCATCTTTCTACCACACTTGGACACATTTTTCAATATGGCGCGCGGTGCTCTCGATACTGGGACTCGTGTACTTCGTGATAGCGAATCCACCGGACCTCGTCTACTCGAATGTCAATAAGTTGCTGCAGTTCAAGAACTCCTTGCAGAGCATTGGATGATCGCACTCGTAACGTCACAGTTATAGGTAAGATTCTAAATCATAGTCGGTCGTTACAAATTGAGGTCTATAGGGCGAAATGAAATAGTACATTTTGATGGAACTCCGGAAACTTCTTCATTTTTCCCACGAGTTCCTAGTTGTGTTGCTCGGAGTAGAAAGCGACAATTTCGCACTTTTTGTATCCAATGGACGTTTTTAAATACAATTTATGTCACCCTGGCCTAAAAATGGGATTTTCTTCCCGCGTAGCCTGGCCAAGGCAAGACGTAAACTTAAGACAAACCACGGGCGGTAATTCGTAAAGCCCCAGATCGCATATTTATGGCCCTCACCTTCGGTTTGGACCACAAACACCAGCGATCTGGGACATAAACAAATTCATCGCCACTATTACTATTGAGATAAAATGGTATTAAAGTTAAAAAAACCTTGTTTTTCCTTCGGATGGTTAACATTTGACAGATTGCTTATGCTGTAAATGTCAAATTTTAACCATTTGTGGCCATAAAGAGGCGTTGTGGATACAGTAACCGGGCCTAAGTTTTCACTATTAACTTATTTTTCACTGGGATCATATTTTTACACTTTGTGTGAACTAGTGCAACTCTTGAAGCTTCAACATTTGTTTAGGAGATATTTGATAAAGCGACAAGAGGCACAAACAACCTATTACAAAGACGCATTTAGGTTTGTTACTTTTCATTTCAATTAATTAATTATAGCAAAAGAGAGATATTCTTTGTTGTTACATGAGTTTATTATTTAAACCAAGATTTGTTTTAAAGTAGTCACTTACTCTTAGATATTAATTATGACTCTTGTGAATATTTACATGGCAGCTAATAATGTTATATTTAATGATATTAATATTACTTATAGTAAGATATTTAAATGTAAAGTCTGATTACTAGTCATAGGTTTATTTGATTCAGTATTCAACCCAAACTTATTTTATTCAGGAATAAATAAAGTCATAAAAGGACAAAAGGTTAACGTTTTAAGTATATTATTTTTTAATAAAATCAGAGACAATGTAATAGTTTAGTTCTCTCTGTCTCCTTACACTGTCGGCACTTCGAACGCGTAGGCTCTAAGTTGCTCATAACTAACCAGACAGACTCATGATAAAAGCGACATTTGTTTTGTACTTACCTATCACATTTTATACATGGTGGGTCAGATCCTATAGCAAATAATTAACCCACAGTATGGGCTATAGATTCTAAGTATATTGTAGAGGTCTTTATTTTTTTTTGATTAGGTAAAAAAAAATGTATATGGGATTGGTTTTGTGAGCAACGCCTGAAGCCCATTTTTACCAACTCGAAAGAAATTAAAAACCTATACAATATACTTAGAATCGATAGCCGATACTGTGGGTTAATTATTTGCTATAGGATCTGACCCACCATGTATATGTTTTGTATTAAAGTAATACATTTCCACGGCAACATAGCAAGATGCGAAGTTCGTGTCGTTCGTTTGTGTAAGGGCCCTCATTTCGGGCGTAAGCTGATGTACAATCTTCCATACAAGGGACCCGAATTTATTGCTGTTGAGTGTATATGTATGTCCTTCTCGCTATACCTTACTCTTCCTATGATAATGTGGAATTTGTCCCCTGTGGCTATTATTATAAAAAAAACAAGTGTTAAGGAATTATCTTGCACCTAAATGTAAAATTGCTAGCAATTGACCACGACCACTCTGTAAAGAGTGCACCGAGAGAGAAGAAGAAGAAATTTAAAATACACTCAACTGCAATGAAATCGGGTCACTGTATGGAAAATCCCATAAAAAGTTGAGTGTATGTCCTAGTTTATTCTAAGTGTTAAAATAAAATATTGTATGTTTGTGTGCAACATATATCATAGTTTAATGCTTATGGAAGAGATATAATTAGAATTAGGTACTAAACATTTTTATTACTGTTAAATCTAGTCCAAAGTTGATCTTTAAAATAGTAATATTATTTAAAAATTTCATGTATTTCTAAAACATAACTACTCAACACAAATATATATTAAACGACTTTGATAAAAAATAAGATAAGATACCCAAATTATAGTCTGAAATTAAACCTCCAAAGAAGTTAGTATTAATTTTAATTCTTAATATCACTTATTGCGATAACTTATTAAACACCTATCTCAAATAAGTAACAAACATTGCCAAAATATTAACAGACGAATCTATTTTCATACCTACTTTTTTGAGACCCGAAGGAAAAATAGTTATTTGTTATGCAAGGCTGCAAAGTTGTTGTTTGCTGTGAGTGCGTGATTGAGACCCGAGTGAACGAAGGATTCTAGGGTTGAACCACGAGCGAAGCGAGTGGTTCAAATATAGAATCCTGAGTGTAACGAGGGTTTCAAGGCACGAGACAGCAAACGACTTTGCTGCTGAGCGCAACACGAAATTTTTCACCTCACGCGCGATTTTTCGGGAAGAAGACTTAGTTCGGCGTCACGTACAGTTTGTGCTAACTCTGGAGGAGTTAAATTCGTATCTTCATCGCTAGAATCGCTCATATTTTCTTTATTACTTCGTATAGGTATTCTAAATTACAAAACCAGCAATCTAAAACTTTTTTTTTTTTAAGTTTTTTTTTCCGGAGGTTGCGTTCCAAATCACTCCTACTCGTACTTCAAGCTTCAATTATTCATTGAATACAGTTAAAATATACACATATTTAAGTATTTTTGAGATAAAACATAGTGAAATAATGAAATACATCTGAAACGGTGTATAATTAATATAATTTTATTAATGATGATATTAAGTAAATTGAACCTTTATTTTAATAAAACTCTCACGACGAATTGCGTTTCAGAACGTATCGTTGTTTTTTTATTGTGACAGTGGCGTCATGCGTCGTTCGAATTTCAAAAACACTTTCCACGCTAGCGGATAAAAACAACTTTTGCGCTCGGATATCAAGCTGCAAAACGACCACTTTCGAGCCAGTGAGGTGAAAATGTTTTTAAACCATTTTTTATTTGAGTAGTTTCATTATTATTTGACATCGACCTAAAACATAATAATCTCAGCAGCAGTAGTACTCTTTATTACACTCAAAAACAAAAATGTCGAACCTGCAAATGAATAGGGTGTAATCGTTTTTATAGGTATCTCTTTGTTTATGACTGTAAAAAAGGACCCATAAAATAGATAGGTATTTTAATTTAAGATAGAAAATAAAAAAATATATAAATGCGAAAGTAACTCTGTGTGTCTTCACTCTTCAACCGCTTGACCGATTTGGATGAAATTTGGTATGGAGATAGTCGGAGTCCCGGGAAAGGATATAGGCTACTTTTTTATCCCGGAAAAACTCGTAGTTCCCGCGCAAAACGCGATAAACGAATTCCACTCAGGCGAAGTCGCTAGTAAAAAATAAAATAAAATTTATTTAGTAACTTTAACTATTATAACAATATCAGGGGCTGGTGCCTCTTTTTAAGTGCATATCGTATTACTCGTAGTAACGTGTAATATATACCCAAGGCAATCTCATCATAAGATTGATAGTTATAAATTTATGCCTAGCCCAGTGCGGATTGGGGACTAGGCCACAGGGCGGACACGGCCTATAAAAGCACGATTTCGAACACAATTCGAATGAAGTGTCAATGTATGCGTGAGAGGACGTCTGTACACTTGTAAATGTGTGTGTACCACTACGCGGGCCAATGATTCACTCGCTACTCGCCGTCTCCGGATGAAACAAATGACGGTAAGGCGAGTTGGGCGCGAGTTGCGCGCCGGCTAGATTCAGGCGGGTGATGCCGTGGCCATTCTGTATGTGGTACTATTAAATATTCTGTGACTAAGCTGTTCAGAAACTACTCCTCCTTAAAGTATAAAGAAATCCCTCGTGGGTTTATTCTTATAAGCTTCCTGTTAGACCCTTTGTAGCTGGCATGGCGTTCGTTCGAAAGGGTTCTGTTTACATTCACTACTGATCTATTAAGGCGCTGACAAGACCTAAATTGACTTTATTTAAACAGTATTTAAACGAAAAGAAGGAAAAAGGATTTCATGAAATCAGTCCGATGAAAAAAAATCGTGAAGTTACGTCTTCTCTAATCCTATTTAAACGGTTCTATAAGTTTATTTTTTAACGCAGATTTCTATAATAAATACACTATTCCGTCATACCCATGCCAAAAAATATTTTAACTGATATCGTTCATGCAATAATATAATAACCAACGATGGATCTCTTTCTGAAATAAATGGATTATTATTATAATGTTTTTTTTTTAATCTTAATTTTTCTGGTTTTCTACGTATATAGCCCACATGCCGCGGTCGCGCTTCTCGCTCCCTCCAATGCAAACGGACATTGTCCGCTGAGACAGTTGACTGCCTCGATTGCTCAAGGTCATTAGCTCTGGTCAGCGTCTTAATAAGAAGTGGCAATATACACAAGCAAAAATAAAATGCATAAACATATTCTTATCATTAAACATATTATTATTCATAAATACTCTAGTTATTAAGGGACCATTGCCAAATAATATGTAGTCACGCTTGCTAAATTAAAGCAACTTTATCAGTCGGCTTAAATTAGTCTAGGTATGAACGTAATAATAATATTATAACGAACGTAACAAATCTAAAAGCCAAACGATCCTAAGTCCAACTGATTTGTTACACTATTTTTAGTGCGTAACCTATAAATTTGGTACCTAATAGCTCTTCAAGTTGGTGGGATTTGCGATGGGTTGGATGTGGGATTCAGGCGTATGTTTGGTATTTTATTTTCATTTTATTTTTGTACATATTTTTAAATTTTATTTATGTAGTGTTCAAATTACCTATTACAAGAAGTCCATGTTTCGAATATTTAAATAAAGTTCCCATTTCGTGTCTAAAAATAGTTATTATTATACAACTTACATGTACATAATCTTACCGTGTCCCGTGACATACATATTTATTATTTATCGTAATGTTCGCAGGCATTGTTACTTTACCTACCCAGAAACTTAGTCAATACTATTGCACTGGTAAATTCTTTTTCTGACGTGTAAAAGTGCCCCTATGTGGCCAAAATATTTGAATTTGAATTGAATAGGAATGACGACAGGGTGAAGATATCGAAATTCTAATTAGTCCGTCAGTCAGGTGATAAAAAAAAAAATTAGACACGTATTTTTTTGTTTTATCAAATTAACAAAGAATGACTAAGTTAAAACGCATTAAAGTTGGAGAGTGGGGGCTAACTACATCACCGTTAGGTATAAATCGTAACTAACCGTGACGTCACGCGACATTTCAACTCAATATATCTCCGTATAAGTTTGATTACGTGAAAAAAGAAAAAATACGTGTCCAATACTTAACAATAATCTTCCTGATAGACTAATGAAAAAAAAGTTGTCGTCATCCCTATTCCTAAAACTAAAAAAAGTAACACTGGTCTTCAAAAACTGTTCTGACTACCGTCTTTGACAGTTTTTGAAGACCAGTTTTACGTAACAAGACTAAAGCTTATTTTAGTGGTGTAGGTATTTTTGAATACGCAGTTTTACCAAAAACAAGTACCTAATGAGAGGCGACAGTCGCGGAGGGCATGCGGAGCGTTCAAAACAAAACGGCCGGCTAAAAGGCTATATCCGTCTCCGCGGCGCGTGCGTCGTGCGCGGGGTGGCGTGGTGCGCCTTGCCATGGAAACTAGATACAGTACGGGCGCTATATTATTTAATTTTATTACTTACTTCTTAATTTAATTCTTTTATTAGGGTTATGTACCCAAAGGGTAAAACGGGACCCTATTACTAAGACTCCGCTGTCCCTCTGTCCGTCTGTCACCAGGCTGTGTCTCATGAACCGTGTTAGTTCGACTAAAATATGATCCTATGTTTTGTTAAAAATGACTTCATTAAGAATGTGAGTTTAGTATAGTTAGAAGTTAGAATGAGGGGCTACCGTATTCCTGCTCACTAGTTGGCGCCACTGTTTCCAAGGTGGTGGCTGTCAATGTCAACGTTTTGTCATTTCATACAATAGTGTCAATGTCACTGTGACACAAGGGCGGATCCAAGCTTTTGACTCAAGGGGGGTCACGTCATACAACTCCCACCCCCTTTTTTGCGCCAGGGGTTAAAAATAAATAATAGCAGTAGACCTAGTCCTGCCGAGGGGGGGGTCATGACCCCCATGACCCCCCCCCCCCCTGGATCCGCGCTTGCTGTGACATTTGACGTCCCCGAGACCTCATTGTTGCCATGGTCTAAGAAAACAAGGTCTGCCCATCCGGGTGACGTGTCACCGTAACGTCAAAGCCGAGTTGCCACTTTATTGCAATTAAACAAAAATTACCGACATATTTTCTGCCGTTTTATAATGCAATATAAATTATTTGCGCATTACAATTGTCATTAAGCACACAAAATGGGATAAGTTAAAAACAAATGAACGTAATAGTTTAATGAAACACTCACAGGATACATGGGGGTCGGGGATTATTTTAATACACCACTTGTAACACACAGCAGTGCGAATGACGTTAGGGTGACACCCACGCTACTACAGAATACCGGACTGTCATACCTGGCATATTGGCAACATTGCACCTCGGAGGACAGCAAGCGCTCCTAGAAAAAAAAAATGGCCCCCTTTTTTTAACGGCGGATCACTCGCGGTGACCCTCATTGAGACATCATTGATAAGATTTTAGTACTTAAAGTGGTGATGTTTACCTAATTCTACAGGACGACACAACTTAGAAGGCGTGTGTCGAAGCACTTAAGCCATTCACGCAGAGTCTATTTTTGCTTAATCCATGCGCCTTCTAAGTTGTGCAAACCTGTAATTGTATCTATAATCCTTTGCCTGTATTGTTGTGATGTATTTCAGAATATTGTTCGCTTTTCATGATCATCGTATCATTCATATTTCTTAAATTACATAAACTGATATTATAATTGTATTGTTGACGTTGTACTTCAAATATAAATTGATCTGGGATATATACCATGTTTTTATTATTGAATAATTTTAATATTTTAAATGCCTAAACATATTTAGCTACAATTTCACTAACAGCGGCATAGCATCCAGACACCAACACAATAAAATAGAATATTAGTAACAACGCATTCTTCCAGAGCACGAAGTAGCACCAGCCCAACCCTCTTTCCCACTTGTGGGTAGTCTCGATCATTACCGGGATGAGCAACCCCAGGGTAGAGAAGAATATGGCTCCCACCAAGCCAATTAGGAGCTCCAAGTCCGGTACTGCCACGGCCAGGACAACTGAAAATAAAGGCCACATCATGGTAATAGCAGTATTAGATATACATCGTTGTGGCGCTGACAAGAACTAAAATAAAGGCCATTTCATGGTAATAGCAGTATTAGATATACATCGTTATGGCGCTGACAAGGCCTAAAATAAAGGCCATTTCATTTTAATATCAGTATTAGATATACATCGTTATGGCGCTGACAAGACCTAAAATAAAGGCCATTTCATGGTAATAGCAGTATTAGATATACATCGTTATGGCGGTGACAAGACCTAAAATAAAGGCCATTTCATGGTAATATCAGTATTAGATATACATCGTTATGGCGCTGACAAGACCTAAAATAAAGGCCATTTCATGGTAATAGCAGTATTAGATATACATCGTTATGGCGCTGACAAGACCTAAAATAAAGGCCATTTCATGGCAATAACAGTATTAGATATACATCGTTATGGCGCTGACAAGACCTGAAATAAAGGCCATTTCATGGTAATAGCAGTATTAGATATACATCGTTATGGCGCTGACGAGATCTAAAATAAAGGTCATTTCATGGTAATAGCAGTATTAGATATACATCGTTATGGCGCTGACAAGACCTAAAATAAAGGCTATTTCATGGTAATAGCAGTATTAGATATACATCGTTATGGCGCTGACGAGAGAGTATTATAGTAATGCTGCCGTCCTAAGGAAAAAGGCGACCTTTCGACAAAACACACTTTGGAGATAATCGCAAAAAACTGATCAAAATCTTCTTTTTGCAATTTCTACGAAGTTTGCAAAGATATTTCAAAAAATTGTTTTGCATTAAAAGTATTGATTTTTTTACTTGTTTTAAATAATAACATAACAATTTATAAAGAATCCGTTTATTTTTTAAACGGGTTTTTTCATTTTTGCTTAGTATAAAAATAATATTTTGTACTTAAAAACAAGGAAGAAGACCGTATATGCTCATTATACCCCCTTTTTAGCTAGTATAGACCACATAAATCTGCAATGGAAACTATTCCTTGGCCGTATCACACCTCATGCTTAATAAGAAAGACGTATCTTTGATTTATACGTACTTTTTGCCTAGCACGTCATTCAAAAAATTATAACGATTACTGCGAACGTTAAAATTACACCTGTGTACTAGACAATAAGTACGTATACCTTCAAAAGTCAAAGAATATACGTTCTTTTTACCTAGCATATCACGGTGGAAAGGTTTGGGTACGTGCAAGTTAAAACACGTATAATGTATTGGGGGAAAATGTACAAGTTAAATTATAAATTTAATAAATCGATCAAATAGCATTATAACATAACTACGTTTGAACAATCACACATTCCTAAAAAATAGTTGGTATTTTCATAATAGAGTACCATTTTACATAATAATATGATGATGAAGTTCTTTCTAAACCTAAAATCTGTCGATAATATAAACCGCCTTCAAACTTCTACAGACTGCGAAGTCGGGCCAAGTGAATCCACCCAAGCAATATGATGTTCTAAGGAATGGTTAACTTAACAATGTCTTCGCAGCCCGTAGAAAATCATTTATTTAAAAAAAATTAAGCGTTTTTTTATGTTTTCTCTCTTGATTCGTAAAAAGTGTTTTATAATCCTGATCTTTTTGATGACGACAAAGAGGATAAAATACAAATATAAAGATAAGATAGGGCAAATTACGTATACGTACCAAGTTCTCTGGATCCAAGAGAAGGGTGATCAGTACTGGTGCACAATTAGGTGGATACACCAAATCGGCAACAGACAGTGCAATGGAAGGTACCATCACTACATAGTATAAAACGAAGTCACTTCCTGCTGTCTGTCCCTATGTATGCATAGATCTTTAAAACTGCGCAATGGATTTTGATGCGGTTTTTTAATACATAGAGTGATTCAAGATGAAGGTTTTAGTATATAATTTGTTATAGTTTAACGTTCAATTCTCGCGGGAACGCTGTAACCAAATTCCACACGGACGAAGTCGCGCGCAGAAGCTAGTTTGTAATAAACCTTTGTTCTGAACAAACATGTTTTCATCATGATCCCGCTGCCAGCGCAGAGCTAGACAGTTTTCTACGACTCTTGTTGTTGTTGATCTTCACATGCCTGTAGGACATGTTTGTTGTTGTGATCAGCTGACACCTTAACCGAGGACCTGTGAACGTAGCTTTACTTTGGCGACATTTATTTATTTAATTAATTTTAGACAGGCAGCGATTCGCTGATGCGTCTAAATCATATGTTCATGTTAGTAAGAGAGTTTATCTAGTCTGTTTTTGAACTGGTTAACACTTGCACACATGCACAGTTTCAGTGTCAGTTTGTGCACATTGCACAATCAATTCTTGTTTTCTGGATAAAACCTTTGGTGGGAAGTCACCGGTTTTCTTGACACTGTCTTCGTGTATTTATTCTCTTTCGAGACATTTGAGAAAATTTCATTTTATAATTAAAATGTTTCTTTTTCGGCTATACCCAAGTTTTAAAACCATTGTAAAATTGACTCTTTAAACGTATAGCTATATATAAAATCTATTTCAGGCAGTTGTTTGCATTCTAGGTAGGCTATTTGCTTGGAAGCCGAAACAATTATCATGTGTATGTGTAAAAATCTCACCGTAAAAAAAAATACAAACCTACCTACGTGTTGAAGTCGTTACAAATTCACAATCAAGCGTCGCTTAGTGAGTGATGAATGAATCCTTTAATGTTATGAATCCCCATATGGCTTCACTCATTTAAAAAAATAAATTAATTTTATAGATGCGAAGGTACATAAAAAAGAGTATATTTTTTGATATATTTATATTGTATCACTTTATTCAAAGTTTACTTGACTATCATCTTGTTTAAAATCCATTGACGAAGATAAAGTCCCCTTAAGACGAAGTACCCTCTTTGAAGTACAATAATAAATTAATGTATATAAAACAAATGATTAAGTTGTATGTAACACTTAATTTCATACCATACTTAATTATCAGAACATATAGACTTATCATCTTATCGCAGGTTTTTCGCGTGCTAATGAGCTCCAAGGCACGTAAACTTCCATCTCCTGTTACGAGAGCGCACTGAAGGCAGCCAGACACTCACACGGACCGAGCGCGAGCGCAACCCGCTTGCGGGGGGTATCGTCATGAATGAAAATTATACGTCCTTCTTAGCTAGTATAGGCAAAAATGGATAGTTGGATAGTATTTCATTGTGGAAAACCAGGCTTGTCCTTACTTAGAATGCCGTATAACAGTACATACGTTTTTTTAGACTAGTATTCATAGAATAGTAATAATATGCAATGCTAGGCTTAAACGCCGTATATAGTCACTTACGTTCTTTTACCTTAGCATTTTGTTCAAAATTGAAACGAAAAGCTTAGCTTAAAGGCGGTAAAGTAGCATATACGTTCTTTTAACCAAGTAATGAGCAGATACGGCTTTATTAGGTAGTATAGATCAGTATTTTATATTACTCAATCCAGAAAGTACAACGTATAATCTTAATATACGTGTTTCTTATCTAGTATAGTCATTATACTGCCTTCTTAACTAGCATTCTCCAGAAATTTGAAGAACATACGGTCTTTTGCCTTACCGTAACTTTGCAACGGAGCCACCTATCGTAACCTGGATTAGATAGGCCGATGCGGCTTGTTCTCCTCATCACGAAGCTTATAATAACTCAATTTGGCCAAAATGTCGAAAAGTCGCCTTTTTCCTTAGGGCGGCAGAATGCTACACCGAATTTCACGCGGAAGAAGTCGCGGTGTGACGATATCACATACAATCTTTGCTTTTTCAAGAGGTATTGAACTCTATCTTCCAGACGCCATCTATATTATCACTTCAAAACTATTACGGATAAAAGTTAGCTACGTATGTTTTGACATAAACGCCATCTAATGCATTATCTTAAAACTATTATGGGATCATATTGGTTAGTGAAGGATTCTTACTGGAGTCTTCTAATGTTAAAATTTGAATGATTAATTTAGTAAATTGATTCATCATACATCATTTTGAATGTTTCTCTTAAAAGGTGAATAATTAATTTCCTATTCGGTTGTGAACATAATTGATGTTCATTGTCAACGCCATCTATGACGGGATCACGGAATTACCTCCACAGACTAAAAGTTCAATCGTGTACCCTTTTTCGGTACTTCAATAACTAATTTATGATAATGGAAAATTAATACTAGATTTGATAAAATAAAACAAGTTTATAAATCAACATTATAAATAAAATGATGGCAATAATTACAGAATGAATGATAAACGGATTACTACAGAACACGCACACTGAAGATGAACGGAAGTGCTTATTACAGTTCTTATTATACTTCTTATTTAAGCTATGCATCTTTTGGGATTGGATCTAGTGTAATTTTATTAGTAAGACATAAACATTTTATAATTGAGAGAAAAGTTTAAATAAATGCTTATTCGGATTCTAATTGGAATGTATTTGATGCGTATTGTGGCTAGGTGATTGGTCATCGTATTAGATGTTGTCTGTGTGCGTGTGCGTGTGAAGACCGGAAACCGTAGGGTTACAAATTATTGAATGATCCGAGTGATAGGATTGCTAATCTGCATAATCGATTATTAAATGTAAATAGAATAATGATGCCATTGTTGAATAAAAAGTTCTGTAGATTTACGGAATTAGTGATAAACTAATATTTACCTAATAATTAATAGTATTGATAATAGTCTACTAGCTTTAATTTCTACTTCCATAATATATGCTAGATCGAAAATCGAATGACCATTTACTCGATTCGGGTGAACGAAAACAATGGGAGGTAATCATTCAAGGTTTCACATGACTATTTTGGAAAAGGTATAAAACCAGCCCAAAAATGAGGATCGGTTTCTTTTGCTTCCTGGAAATTTGAGAAGACACACTTGGGACCTGGCTAGCCGTATTCGTGAGTTTAGAGTAGACGCTTTACTTTCGTGCAACTTCTATTGGTTGTTTATAAACATTGTGAGATACTCATGTGTAAATACCATGCTATATTATGGTGTTTAATTTTAATTGAATACACTAAGTATTTATATTGAATTCCACAGGTTACTATTTATATTTAAAATTATAGCAATGTTGGTCCTATTGTTCGAATTGGAACGATGATGTTTTTAATTGCGTCCGATAATTGCAGAATCGGAAAATCAGCGGTCAATTTGTATCAAGATCGGGTATTTGTTCTATGTTGGCACATTTATTATCGTTTCAGATGCATGCAGATATTAATTGGGAAGAGTAAAACATTTTGTTTCAGAGCGTAGTGCTATTTCGTTCGAATAAATTCATAAGTCGCGCACGGCAGAGGCGCTGTGAGTGAGCAGATACGGGAAGCGTTGTTTCGGCGAATGGGCGCGGTCGGTTCGTGTCGTGGTTCGTGGTTTTTGTGATTGTGTGAGTGCGAGGCAGCAACTCGGGAGTTTGGCGTGCTGTTTTTGAAGAAAACGGTTAGGTTGCGTACTCTAGGGTTTTATTTAAACATTGACTGAGTGATTATGTGCGTAATTTGATTGGTAAATTGGGTTATAAGTAGGTATAGATTATTTATTGAATATGATCGTCAATTGTTGAGGTTAAGCACGAACAAAGTTGTTAAAATGTGTTTATTTGGTAATAGTTGGTGTCTGCATTGTTTCCATGTTGTCTTCGTAAAACAGGTGTGTATCAAAGAAATTAACAGACTCTTTTTACAGATGGAGATGCTCAAAATTGCGAAACCAGTTCAGTTGGCGGCAGGAATCTCGCAGCGGTCGACTTTGGTTTGGAAACTGAAGCAGAGTGGCTACGTGCGAGGCGATGAGACGACGAGGCTTCTGAAGACGGGCAGCGGCACACCAGCGGCTTCGGAGGGCGACGGCGGAGTTGGAATCTTCGAGTCGACGGGGCGTGGCAACGACACGGCAGGCGCTACAGAGTCTGTGAGAACGGAGTTGGAGTCGACGGGGCGTGGCAGCGACACGGCCGGCGATCCAGAGTCTGCGAGAGTGGAGTTGGAGTCTTCACGTCGGTGGGGCGTGTCAGCGGTGCATCAGAAAGACGTCGGGCTGCGCGGACTTCGCCAATTAAACCCGGTGAGTCGTTCACATTAATTTACGGACTTTCTAAGTAAATCCAAGTAGCAGAGTATCCAATTTCTATCAAAATTGGTTTCCCATTTCTAAATCTTTTTATGTTACACCATGTGTGAATTGAGTTCTATTGTGTTGAGACGTCTGTGGTCACAAGGTGAAGACACAGGGCAGATTTGCTATCATTGTGTGTGTTAAAATTATTAAATTCAGAAACGAAATTGGGTATTTGCAGACTTTATTCTGCGTAAACACATTTAGCTATTTTCTACCGGAGCTCAAGGTTTGGTTGAGCAGCCAATTCATGTAAGTACATAATTGTATTGTGTTAAGAGAAGCTCTAAACATCATCATTTCCACCAGAGGGCTCTCATCTCACATACTTCCTCTATGATTCCAGTTAGATTGTTCCGGAGCTTTTCTAGTATCAGAATTTATGATGCTCTTATTGGAATTTCATCAATAAAATAGTGGTTTAATTAAGTTATCTTTAGTATAAAAATACATATTATATACATACATATGTATCTTCTTCTATATATTTAAATAAGTGACTGACCGACTGACTGATTGAACGTTCAACGCAGAGCTGAAACTACTAGTCTTGGAGAGCTGAAATTTGGAATGCAGGTTCCTTAGAGAACGTAGGGGAGCATTAAGGGAGGGTTTCCTGAAATTCCCACGGGAACGGAAAATAATGCGGGACTTTACATTTTAGTATTTCTGCACATACGAAGATGTGGGAAAAAGTTAGTGAATAGATAATGCTCGTAAATTAAAACAATTTCAGCGATTCCGGACCGACACGGGCTGACTTCGAACGCAGTGGAGAGCAGAGCGACGGGTGGAGGCATCAGTCTTCGGGCGAGTTGCAGATTGGCATATTAGAGGCGTCACAGGGAGCTTGTGAGTCGTTCCTATTTATAGCTTATGCTTGCCAGTCGAGTTCATGAATGTAACCTTAAGCTTATGTAACCTTAGTGTTAAACAATTATTTTGATATATTAGGACTGTATTCATGACCTCGATTGCATGTGTAATGCTTTCTATGCGCGTGTTTTTTTGTTAGGTACGGGCATAGGGATATTTCTTCAATAACGGATGGTAGGGGCGAATTTAAATAACGTTCATGAATAAAATGTCTAATTCAGTATTAAATTTAAATGCCCATAAAAATATATGTTGTAGTGTTCTCTTCCCGCGAGAGTGACGTAACTCATCAGTAGGCCGCCTAGTAGAAACCTGAGATATAAATAATTACCACTAAAATTACTAACACTAACTCAAATTGTTCCATTCCTATGATTAGGTGTTTAGAACTTAACTGATTTACTATGTGAGGGTTAAATATTACTATTGTCTTTAACAATGAAGTGGGGCTTTAATCTCGTTTGTTAGTCTGTCTTTCACCTTGACCTTTCTTTCTATTTTAATTGATTTGAATTCTAGTATATATAAAAATGAGCCTATATGTTAATCTGTGTTGTATTTTGTTTAATCCGTTTAGTGGTTTTTGGGTTTTGTCCGGACATACATACATACTTACATACAAACATACATACATACAATGGTCACGTGACTTCTACGGATTCATTATCATTAGTATAAAAATAGATTACTTATCATTGTATCTACAGTTGCCTTAATCCATACCTTTTGAGTCACTTTGGAGTATAATTATTTTCTTTGGTTGGACGTTCTTTCATAATTAACTACTACTCCTTGTGTGCATTGTTCTAAGTTACTTATGGTGATTTGAGTATCACAAATAAAGCTTTTAAATTCATCTATCTCAATATGATTTATTTAACGTTTAAGTTGTAATTGGCCATTTGTCTCATTACTATTCAATCTCGTGGTAGGTTTTCTGGTAGTAGATGTTGCTAATGCAGAGGTACAATAACTTCAACTGAATTATTTGAATGCTATAGGGGTAATTAATTTACATTTGACATTACATTTTTACATCAAACACTTCTCTGGGATTTGATTCTTGCCATGAAAGTTGACATATTTTAATTCTGAATTTTTTTGTGCAAGTAAGATGGAGGGAACTTTCTTATAAGAATACTGTATTCTTGGTCAGCTGCCGTGGAATTCCGGTTGCGTTTAAGGATGAGAGTGTGTTTGTATGATGTAATGTGAGGTAAAGGGCTCCATGTTGGCTATCTTGGATGCAGGGATGGGTTTATTGTTACCTGTACCTGAGGCATTACACCAACAAAGGAATCTCTTTTGGATAGGTGATAGGTTAAGTCTATAGACATATTCAGCGTTTAAGGCTGGCCAAAGGAGATTCCGTACCGGACAAGAAGCTAAGACTAAAATCTATACTACACATTCTCCATAGAGTTTATGTTCACTGTTTGGCGCGGATTTGAGTTGGGTAACTTAGCTTTGAGTGGTTTATCCTTTAGCAATATGGGGTGATCTTATCCACTGGAGGGATACATGTTTTCATGTTGTCATTGATGGCATGCGATCTATGTATAGTCACTAGGACTGGTCTTGTCTCACAAACAAGGTTCCTTCTATGTGTATTAGATTTCTTCGCGAAGAGGGGCGATTATTCATTGTTGGCTTACTAACGGCTTGAAGAAGTGTCCGAGTATTGTTCATGGACAATATGGTATAAAAACACACCACACCATTTACACGACGGTGTAGGTGGTAATAAACTTATTAGGGAGGGTTGGCAGGTTAATTGTCCCTTTCATTACCCTACAAGGCACGCTGTAAATTATTTTGATATTTGGCTGGAGTCTGATTTGAGACTAGTGGGGTTACTTTCGATTAGTATAGATGATTTCAATATGAAAAATGAGACCAATGGTTAATTAGTAGTAGATTAGTCTGGGGCAGTCGGAGGCTAGAGGATGACACGAATACACTTAATGATAATTACTGAAAATGTAGATTAAATTATCATAGTGTGACACTAAAGATCTAATTGTTTGTTATTTTTGGTAATTTGTGTTAGGTGTATTCGGAGGGGTGCTGGGCGGTCATTTGGGGGTAGGGGGATAATCCTCTTATAGTATAGTATTTGTATTTGAGTGGTAAAATCACATTATTTTTATAGGTACACGTTCGAGCATGCGGAGAATACATAATTACATAAAATATAATAGAATTAAATAATTTAGACAGTTTATATGTAAAACAAATATAATAAATGATTATTATACTTTATCTAACTTATCATTTATCTCTCCTCAGCCCTTAATCGGAACTTCGCTTACCTTACTAAAGAATCTAAATGGTTACTATGAATATAACGTGGAGTCCTATCACTAATAGACGATCACAGCTTGGCCAATTAACAGGGTATTTAACTTCAGCAAGATTTTCAAGTAGATTTTAATATACTTTTGGGGGTACGTCAGTTCGTACGGGGGGAACGATACAGCGGACAGCAGCTAGTTTTATAATAACCAAGATAAACTTTAGAGAATAATATCTCTGCTCCAATATTATTCGTAAAATTCAGCTGCAATCTGTGTCAAGTAAGATATCGGGAAAGAATTCGTGACTACGTTAATTATACGACAAACCAGTATTATCGTTTTACAAGCCTACTTGAAGATAACAATTGGGTATGGGTGAAAAATGAGTAATTAATGAAATTAATTATTTTTGGATGAGAATAGGTAATATTATGGAGTGTGGAATGTGTCTTGGTAAGGAGCGCAGTCTTATATGGTGAAACCGTTGAAAACGTGTCCAGCGGATTTGATAAGCAAAAAAAACAAAACACACTCTCCTCACAACCGTTTTCGCTGCGTTTTTGCCTCAGCAGAGCCATCTGAAGGCGCTACTGCAGACTATCCGCCGCTAGCGCCCCCAACCTACCCGATTTGGTGTCCACCTTTGGAACTATAAAGATTGCGCTCCTTTACTTCAACCCTCCATAGGTAATATGTCAAATGTCCGTGTCAAGAGGAAAATATTTCAGAATTTTCCGGCCGCAGATTGGACGTAAAAAATAAAAATGTTTTGGATGCATGACGGCTGTTTGTCACTTTTAGTATGCTTTTAGTAGGCAGCCGCCTTTAGTGAGCCGTTATACCGCCAAATGATTTATATTTTTTACGCGCAATCTACGGCACGGAACTTTCAGAGTTTTTTTTCTCATGATACGGAATGTTATTCCTGTTTAAAGATAAATAAATCAAGCGCGTTGTAATTTTTCACCCAAACCCAATTCAACAATAGATGTCGGTTTTAAGTGCATTTTTGCCGTTTTATCTTCGATGAACCATAGGTGGTAGGGTAAAATAAATTCAGTATTTACCTGTGAGAGCAACGCTCAGCGTCCGTAAGACGATTTGCACGAGGTTGTGGACACCCGTAGCCACGTACTTCTGTATGCGCAGCCACAAGATGTCCATCGGTGCATACATTTGAAGGCAGTATGAGAAGAAAACCGCCACCGCCACTAGGATTTTAGCTATCATCGCTAAGCTGAAAATAAATGGACAAATAAAGGAATAGGTAAATATAGTTTGTTATTCTTCATCTCCACTATCCAAAGGTTGTCTGCAAGAGATCATTATTAAGGCGCTGACTTTATTTAAACGAAAACTATTTGATTTTGTAAGGCGAGAAAAATATATGTTAATATTCGCTATAATTATACTTAAAAAAAAATAATAAATGAATAAAAAAAGTATATTGTATTGTATTGTAAAGGAAGTGAAAATATAAACTTTATTTATATCAAATATAAAAATAAAATAGTAAAAAAATACAGGAAAAAAACTTAATAGGTATTAGCTTAATCAAAAAGCCCCCCTCGAGTTGTCCCTGGAGCGAAGGTACCCATCACTAAATAAAAGGTAGACTCGAAATTATGATAAGGCGAGGAGCTCGAAAAGCAAGAAAAAAATGTACGAAACATAAAACACTCCGCCATATCGTGAGCAGCGTAGGAAATTGGATATTGAGCTGAGCGCAATATTGAGTTAATAAAGTTCAATGATAACGAAAAATGCTACCAGATATCAAAAAGCTTTCTATACGGTATTTATTTAAATCACGACGCATATTTACTTAAAATCCACCTAGAACGCTTCTAATTCAAGGAAGTACAGGTAAAAATATGAAGTTTTGTTTATAAAACAAACTTTCCTAAATTAGGCTCTCAATAAAATTCCAGGTCAAAATGGTTATTGAATGTTATTAGGTAAAGCTCGTAAACACTCATTCTCAAGTAGTTAGATCGGAACCTTAATATTTCACTCATTATTAAGTTCACGTTAACTAACGCCGGTTTCCCTATATCCGGAAAACGCTTCTTATTGGCTACGGACAATAAAAAATTAACAGGTTTCCTATATGGCGCTGTAAGTATCCGTCCGTGCCCAGCAGTGGGACTCAAATAGGCTGTTGCGGTGGTGGATACACGCCCCTCATTAATTTTATCCAGATGGCCGACCATCGTACTTTTTTAGCCACTATACTTCTACTTTCAGGTCATACCTTTACATTACCTCTTACCCTTATCACATTTTTACGATACGAAATCCATCAGACAATGATTTAATGTTGAGGACCTGAGCGTCCGAGCTTTGCTCGGGAGAAAATAGCTAAAAATGAGTTATCCCAGTAAAAGACCCAGATCGATTTGTCGTCCCCAAAAGCCCTATATTCCAATTTTCGTCCAAATAGTTAATAGTTATAGGCCGGGAGATCCTGACACTGAATTCCGAACCATTTGTACCAGGCTGGCGAGTCTACAGGGGTATAATTACGTAATGACGAAAAGGAAAATCATGGTCATAGCGCCAGTACCGGGGGCCCAATCGCGTGAGCGTTAATCGAACGTGTCGCATAAATTACGAAAGTCGAACGATTTGTACCACAAAAAATCTTGTATTTTCCGATAGTCGATGAAAAACGAAGTAGGCGATCGCGTAATGCCATACTTCTCCGGCGCGGCCTACATCCCGCCATACCGACGAAAACATGTTAACGAAAAACGACGAATTCATTGTCAGCATCTCCCGGCCTATTAGAGCCGTTTCTCAGATCGTTTGTTAACTAAGACCTGGCGATCGAGCTTTGGTCCGGTGAAAGTAGCTAATAGCTAATAAGATTTCGGGCCATAGAAGAAGAAGAAGAAACTTTATTTGTAAATAGAGCGCCATAGAAGAGGAGTGAAGGTAAGTACTGGCCACAGGACTCTCGCGGCCTTACAGCAAGGTTTGAATCGTGACTGCCAAAGTTGTCACGTGAAATACTCTAAGTTTACTAATGTGCGAAATTCAATTTGAATTTACCACTGAGCTTTTCGGTGAAGGAAAACATCGTGAAGAAACCTGCGAAGTAATTCAGAGATGTGTGTGAAGTCCCCAATCCGCACTGTGCTCGCGTGGGACTATAGCCCAAACCCTCTCGTGATGAGAGGAGGCCTGTGCCTATCAGTGGGACGGAAATAGGCTGTAGTAGTAGTAGTTAGTAGTATGTTCCATAAGCCATAAACCATAAGATCTCGGTGTCCAATGGACCGCAGTGATGCAAAAGATGGCCTGTGTAATCGTTTGCCAATTACCCAAAAAAAAGGTTCTCGTTAGTCGTTTGATCAGTGGACCTATCGAAATGCGAGCATCAATGAACTCAATTTACTAGCCCACCGGCTGGCAGATACCTAATAGGGATGACGACAGGGTGAAGAAATCGAAATTCTAATTAGTCCGTGAGTCAGGTAATAAAAAAATATTAGACACGTATTTTTTGTTTTATCAAGTTAACAAAGAATGACCAAGTTAAAACGCATTAAAGTTGGAGAGTGGGGGCTAACTACGTCACCGTTAGGTATAAATCGTACCTAACCGTGACGTCACGCGACATTTAAACTCAATATATCTCCGTATAAGTTTGGTTACGTGAAAAAGAAAAAATACGTGTCCAATACTTTTCAATAATCTTTCTGATAGACTAAGGAAAAAAGTCGTCATCCCTAATGACTACGACGCGAAGATGACCTTTATATAGTACGGGGAAACCTAAAATAGTTTGTGAACCTATACTTGTGTACTCAGGTACACAATGTACTTTGAAACAATTTTATTTTAATACTAGCTTCTGCCCGCGACTTCGTCCGCGTGGAATTCGGAAATAGCGTTTCCGCGGGAAGCGCGTAATATAAAAAAGCTCCAGGTGGGTCGCATTCGTGACTCCAGACGAGCAACACTAGCACACTCCACCGGAGGTAATTGGAAATACATCCTGCCAGACGTTGTTGTAGCGACTTCTAAAATATTGTAAAAAATTGCGCGGCTCTGAAAATTTGTGAAATCTGAAAAGCTTTATCTCGGAAACTATTGGATACACAGAGCATCTTAGCAAATTTACTCTTCTTTAAAAACGTCCTGAGAAGGTATTACCAAAAATCTTCAGGGTCAAAATGCCAAAATCTGAAAAGCAGCACAAATTTTGCGAATTTATGCGATTTTTTTCAATGTTGCGTCACGAAATTTAGTCCGCATACCTCAGATTCGTATTCAGCACCCCAAAATAGATATAGAATGAAAGGAATCAGAACTACCCCAAAACTTTCCTAATAAAAACACAATTTAACTGAATCAATATTGTCGTCTATCACTTATAGTAACAGGCTTTGATTAGTTCGGGGCCAGGTCAATTTGTGCGATATTCAAAATTCAATCCATTATTCAGCAACACACAGGGTTACTTTTATTTAGGCATTTATACTGAAACAGTAAACCGCATATTTTCAGCACTCGGTATTCAATTTACTTTCAGACAGACGCGTACATACCTACCCATTTCAATACAACTTGTCGAAATAAACGTTTTTCTTTCACATGTCCAATCCACTCATTCTCGAGTGACAGATGTTTAGCGACAGTAGATACGAATAAATTACTTTTTGTGATCGACGATGCCCGTGAACTAAATATGAATTTAGGTCTATTGAAAGACGTATTATGTTTATTGATAGACGTATTTAGTAGTTACAAGCCAATGTCAAAAGTAGAAAATATCTAAAGTGGTTATCTATTTGTGATGTTGACTATACTTACTAACCGATGATTTTCTTAAGAAAGAGGATGCCGAATTCTCTGTTTCCAGGTGGTAAGAGGGTAGGTAAGAGCAGCGGAGCAATTTCGTATGATTTTCGTAAAGTACAAAATCTTAAAAGGAACCACAAATAATAATAAAATAATATAATGATTTTTTTACGCTTACGCAACGCTTTGACATTTTCGTGGCCACCTCCAAGCTCCATCATCAGATCAGCTCGGTGGTACCATATTATTACATTGTCATTCAAGTTGTATATATGTGCCAAGTTTCATCATGATACGATAGTTAGAAGTAGGTTAAAATTCAGCTTGCAAGATTCCTTACTTGTATTGTTAGTTAGTTACACGAGGACCTAATAAAAGCGTTGTAACAAATTAATATAACTTTGTGTATGAGAATCGTCCATGGTAATACGCAGTTTATTTATGTATTTGTAAGTATATTATGTATCGTATGCATAACAATCTCGGTTTCCATGTAGATTTTTGTAATAGACGCTATATATTGACCTTGAGCAATCGAGGCGGAGAATGTCTGTTTACATTGGACGGAGCGTGAAACACGACCGCGGCATGTGGGTGATATACGTAGAAAATCAGAAAAATGGAGATTAAAAAATCCCACATCGCATGAATAATATGAATCAGCAAACTTTTTGCTATGAGTATGATGGAATAGTGTATTTAATTTTAAAAATCTAAACATATAGAACCGTTTAAATAGGATTAGAAGACGCAATTTCACGATATTTTTTCACCAAATGATTTCATGAAATCCTTTTTATGATACAGCAAGTTTCTTAAGTATACATGGTGGGTCAGAAAATATGGCAAATAATTAACCCACAGTATCGGCTATCGATTCTAAGTAAGTATATTGTCTAGGTCTTTATTTTTTTTTGAGTTGGTAAAAAAAAAATTGTATATGGGATTGGTTGTGTGAGTGACGCCTGAATCCTATACAAATTTTTTTTTTACCAACTCAAAAAAAAATTAAGACCTATACAATATACTTAGAATCGATAGCCGATACTGTGGGTTAATTATTTGCCATATTTTCTGACCCACCATGTATAATGAATCTCTCTCTCTCTCTCTTCAACCTATATCCACCCAATGCTGAGTGTAGGTCTCCTCCATTGCACTCCATCCCTTCCGATCTTGGGCTTTTTGCATCCAATCTTTTCCAGCCACTTGGACAAGATCATCTGTCCATCTTGCGGGTTGCCTGCCTACATTTCTGCGACCAGCTGTATAATGAATACTAACATATATTTTACTCACCTTACAAAATAAAATATTTTTTTGTTCAAATACTAAACAGTATTTGAAACAAAAAGGAAACCAATTTAGAGGTGTATACTAAACAGTATTTGAAACAAAAAGGAAACCAATTTAGAGGTGTTGTCAGCGCCTTAAATCAGAGCCTCCTTCGAATTTTACATAAGGGAACATGAGAACCCTCTTGAAGCCCAGGAAGGCGCTTGCCACCTGACGTTTCTCGCAAAATTGGATAAAGGACAATAATATTATTCAAAATGTATTTTTTCATGTAGTAAGTTTTTTCAAAAATCATTTTTTTGGGACACGCTTTTAAGGAAAGAGACAGAAAAATTTAAGCTATTACTATCTTCCTCGGTTTTGTTGTGAACACTAAACTTATAATACTGCCGGATTGTAATTTTCAACGGGAAGCCTCTATGATAAGTATTTTTAAGTTTAAGTTAGTCTACGTTTAGATTAGTGGTTGGAGACTGAAAAACAGCGTTATCGCTGAGTCTACCATCCTTTTCGCCACCATCTTTTTGTAATTTCAACTGCTTGTTTTTATTTGGTTTTTTGGTGAATAAAATCTCTTTTATTATTATTATTATTTTATTGCTGACTGTACTTTTCTTTGTAAATCATTTATCTACCCTTCAAAACGAATCAAACGAGCCCAAATTCGATGGGTTTATGAAGTTTTATTACGGAGTTCCCATGGCCTTCCAGCTCCATCATCAGATCAGCTCCACGTCATCATAATATTGCATTGTCACGCGATTTACATATTCGTGCAAAATTTCAGCTCAATCAGAAATCGGAAAGTGGGTCAAATTTAACTTGCAAGATTCTATTACATAGCTGTATAATCATATCTAGCAAGTTAAATTTGATCCATTCTGTTACCGATTGAGCTGAAATTTTGCATGCGTTTGCTTAAATCGGATGATAATGCAAAATTATTGTGACATGGAGCTGACCTGATGATGGAGCAGGAAGGTGGTCATAGGAACTCGGTAGTTAAACGACATAACCCCATCGAGTTTAGACTCGTTTGATCCGTCTTGACAAGTGCTTAATAAGTTTGTTTTTACCCGACTGCGCACCGCAAAGGAGGGTTATGTGTTTACCTGTCTATGTATGTATGTATGTTTGTTCCTTTGTGGCACACTAGAGATCAAACGCGTGGGTCGATTTTAATGAATCACACGTCAGTCGATTCGTCTAAATCGCGCGAGTGTCACTGAAGATATGAAATTAATCAAAATTCAAAATGGCGGCCACCAGACGCCAAAGTTAGTGGTTAGTAAAGTTCCTTTACTAACCACGTAAAGTAGGTACCTACCCACCCAGTAGTAAATCCGTTCGAATTAGCAACACAGGAAATAATCTAGACCAATGAGTCTTCAAGCAGGTCACGACGACTATAAAATAATAATAATGTTTTTCATAAATCTCAAACTTCAATCAAGTACGTACGCATGTGCAATGTAGTGTACCAGTAGCGTCATCTATCCGTTGACTTGAAGACTTTTAGTATCGTTATTACATTTAAAGTGTCAATAGTGTTATTTACATACTTAATACAGTGAAATATAACCTAATTGATTATAGGTACCAATTACACTAGTCAGTACTCAGCGCTCGTAAATAAATAAAATAGCTACCTAATAGTCTAATGTAGTACCAGTAGCGCCATCTATCGGTTGACATGAAGAATTTTAATAGGCTCAGGCTTATGTAGCTTTTTGAGCCGGGTTAGGTCTCTAGAGGGATTAATAATCAGTAATTTAGATCATCGCAAGCTACTTAATAATCCCCACGATAGCAACTCTCTCCATGAAATGACAAGATTGCGGAATTTACGGTCTTATAATCCCTAACTAAAAATAGTAAAATAAAAAAAAAGGTAATTAAAAAAAACAAAAAACCCGACTGCGTAAAAAACTAAAAAGAAAAAAACAAGACTACAGTCGGGACCCATTTAAAATCTAGGTTAAAATGTTACAAATAATGGGTCCCGATAGTAGGCATCTTTAGATTCCTCAATAGCAATCAATATTTGATTTATGTTAGTGTCGAACATGAAATTATTTCCATGGTGTCATTTCTCAGTAGCTACTACTGAACTAAGTAGTCTTGTTTTTTTCTTTTTAGTTTTTTACGCAGTCGGGTTTTTTGTTTTTTTTAATTACCTTTTTTTTTATTTTACTATTTTTAGTTAGGGATTATAAGACCGTAAATTCCGCAATCTTGTCATTTCATGGAGAGAGTTGCTATCGTGGGGATTATTAAGTAGCTTGCGATGAT
>OZ020273.1:2501895-2522645 GCA_963971205.1 Aethes cnicana | reverse complement strand
TATACTTCTACTTTCAGGTCATACCTTTACATTACCTCTTACCCTTATCACATTTTTACGATACGAAATCCATCAGACAATGATTTAATGTTGAGGACCTGAGCGTCCGAGCTTTGCTCGGGAGAAAATAGCTAAAAATGAGTTATCCCAGTAAAAGACCCAGATCGATTTGTCGTCCCCAAAAGCCCTATATTCCAATTTTCGTCCAAATAGTTAATAGTTATAGGCCGGGAGATCCTGACACTGAATTCCGAACCATTTGTACCAGGCTGGCGAGTCTACAGGGGTATAATTACGTAATGACGAAAAGGAAAATCATGGTCATAGCGCCAGTACCGGGGGCCCAATCGCGTGAGCGTTAATCGAACGTGTCGCATAAATTACGAAAGTCGAACGATTTGTACCACAAAAAATCTTGTATTTTCCGATAGTCGATGAAAAACGAAGTAGGCGATCGCGTAATGCCATACTTCTCCGGCGCGGCCTACATCCCGCCATACCGACGAAAACATGTTAACGAAAAACGACGAATTCATTGTCAGCATCTCCCGGCCTATTAGAGCCGTTTCTCAGATCGTTTGTTAACTAAGACCTGGCGATCGAGCTTTGGTCCGGTGAAAGTAGCTAATAGCTAATAAGATTTCGGGCCATAGAAGAAGAAGAAGAAACTTTATTTGTAAATAGAGCGCCATAGAAGAGGAGTGAAGGTAAGTACTGGCCACAGGACTCTCGCGGCCTTACAGCAAGGTTTGAATCGTGACTGCCAAAGTTGTCACGTGAAATACTCTAAGTTTACTAATGTGCGAAATTCAATTTGAATTTACCACTGAGCTTTTCGGTGAAGGAAAACATCGTGAAGAAACCTGCGAAGTAATTCAGAGATGTGTGTGAAGTCCCCAATCCGCACTGTGCTCGCGTGGGACTATAGCCCAAACCCTCTCGTGATGAGAGGAGGCCTGTGCCTATCAGTGGGACGGAAATAGGCTGTAGTAGTAGTAGTTAGTAGTATGTTCCATAAGCCATAAACCATAAGATCTCGGTGTCCAATGGACCGCAGTGATGCAAAAGATGGCCTGTGTAATCGTTTGCCAATTACCCAAAAAAAAGGTTCTCGTTAGTCGTTTGATCAGTGGACCTATCGAAATGCGAGCATCAATGAACTCAATTTACTAGCCCACCGGCTGGCAGATACCTAATAGGGATGACGACAGGGTGAAGAAATCGAAATTCTAATTAGTCCGTGAGTCAGGTAATAAAAAAATATTAGACACGTATTTTTTGTTTTATCAAGTTAACAAAGAATGACCAAGTTAAAACGCATTAAAGTTGGAGAGTGGGGGCTAACTACGTCACCGTTAGGTATAAATCGTACCTAACCGTGACGTCACGCGACATTTAAACTCAATATATCTCCGTATAAGTTTGGTTACGTGAAAAAGAAAAAATACGTGTCCAATACTTTTCAATAATCTTTCTGATAGACTAAGGAAAAAAGTCGTCATCCCTAATGACTACGACGCGAAGATGACCTTTATATAGTACGGGGAAACCTAAAATAGTTTGTGAACCTATACTTGTGTACTCAGGTACACAATGTACTTTGAAACAATTTTATTTTAATACTAGCTTCTGCCCGCGACTTCGTCCGCGTGGAATTCGGAAATAGCGTTTCCGCGGGAAGCGCGTAATATAAAAAAGCTCCAGGTGGGTCGCATTCGTGACTCCAGACGAGCAACACTAGCACACTCCACCGGAGGTAATTGGAAATACATCCTGCCAGACGTTGTTGTAGCGACTTCTAAAATATTGTAAAAAATTGCGCGGCTCTGAAAATTTGTGAAATCTGAAAAGCTTTATCTCGGAAACTATTGGATACACAGAGCATCTTAGCAAATTTACTCTTCTTTAAAAACGTCCTGAGAAGGTATTACCAAAAATCTTCAGGGTCAAAATGCCAAAATCTGAAAAGCAGCACAAATTTTGCGAATTTATGCGATTTTTTTCAATGTTGCGTCACGAAATTTAGTCCGCATACCTCAGATTCGTATTCAGCACCCCAAAATAGATATAGAATGAAAGGAATCAGAACTACCCCAAAACTTTCCTAATAAAAACACAATTTAACTGAATCAATATTGTCGTCTATCACTTATAGTAACAGGCTTTGATTAGTTCGGGGCCAGGTCAATTTGTGCGATATTCAAAATTCAATCCATTATTCAGCAACACACAGGGTTACTTTTATTTAGGCATTTATACTGAAACAGTAAACCGCATATTTTCAGCACTCGGTATTCAATTTACTTTCAGACAGACGCGTACATACCTACCCATTTCAATACAACTTGTCGAAATAAACGTTTTTCTTTCACATGTCCAATCCACTCATTCTCGAGTGACAGATGTTTAGCGACAGTAGATACGAATAAATTACTTTTTGTGATCGACGATGCCCGTGAACTAAATATGAATTTAGGTCTATTGAAAGACGTATTATGTTTATTGATAGACGTATTTAGTAGTTACAAGCCAATGTCAAAAGTAGAAAATATCTAAAGTGGTTATCTATTTGTGATGTTGACTATACTTACTAACCGATGATTTTCTTAAGAAAGAGGATGCCGAATTCTCTGTTTCCAGGTGGTAAGAGGGTAGGTAAGAGCAGCGGAGCAATTTCGTATGATTTTCGTAAAGTACAAAATCTTAAAAGGAACCACAAATAATAATAAAATAATATAATGATTTTTTTACGCTTACGCAACGCTTTGACATTTTCGTGGCCACCTCCAAGCTCCATCATCAGATCAGCTCGGTGGTACCATATTATTACATTGTCATTCAAGTTGTATATATGTGCCAAGTTTCATCATGATACGATAGTTAGAAGTAGGTTAAAATTCAGCTTGCAAGATTCCTTACTTGTATTGTTAGTTAGTTACACGAGGACCTAATAAAAGCGTTGTAACAAATTAATATAACTTTGTGTATGAGAATCGTCCATGGTAATACGCAGTTTATTTATGTATTTGTAAGTATATTATGTATCGTATGCATAACAATCTCGGTTTCCATGTAGATTTTTGTAATAGACGCTATATATTGACCTTGAGCAATCGAGGCGGAGAATGTCTGTTTACATTGGACGGAGCGTGAAACACGACCGCGGCATGTGGGTGATATACGTAGAAAATCAGAAAAATGGAGATTAAAAAATCCCACATCGCATGAATAATATGAATCAGCAAACTTTTTGCTATGAGTATGATGGAATAGTGTATTTAATTTTAAAAATCTAAACATATAGAACCGTTTAAATAGGATTAGAAGACGCAATTTCACGATATTTTTTCACCAAATGATTTCATGAAATCCTTTTTATGATACAGCAAGTTTCTTAAGTATACATGGTGGGTCAGAAAATATGGCAAATAATTAACCCACAGTATCGGCTATCGATTCTAAGTATATTGTATAGGTCTTAATTTTTTTTTGAGTTGGTAAAAAAAAAATTTGTATAGGATTCAGGCGTCACTCACACAACCAATCCCATATACAATTTTTTTTTTACCAACTCAAAAAAAAATAAAGACCTAGACAATATACTTACTTAGAATCGATAGCCGCAGTCGGGTTTTTTTTTTTTTTTTAAAGTTTTTTTTAATTGTAGCTTGATTTTATTCCTCCGTGAGGTATAGGGTAAGTACCTATGGAGTGCCACCCTTACTATTTTTGTTATTGTTATGTTGTTTACGAAGGTACCAAAAAAAACCGGGTTAATTAAATATTTTGAATATTTAACTAACACTAACTACTTAATTAAATTTTTTCAGTCATCTTGAGCCTATTTGCGTACCTGACCTGCTGAATTGATTATATTGTAAGTACGTAAACTGGGTGGTGCGTCAAAATTACCGCAGTGTCTGTCTCAAGTCGAAAGTCTTAGACCAGTGTGTGTTGCCAGTGAAGACTTCTCTGAGATGTGGGCGCTTACGATGACACAGAGGGCAATGCAGAGGGGTTACTCAGGGTTTTCTTGCGTGATACTTAGAATCAGAAATGAGAGGATATCCATAGTAGATTTGCAAACCTCAAGTGGAAGTGGGCGGGGTACCTGATGGCCGGTGGGGCCAGAAAGTTCTCGAGTGGCGTCCGCGAACCGGGAGACGAGCTGTCGGTAGGTCTCCAACAAGATGGAGCGATGACCTCGTTAAGATCGCGGGAATCCGGTGGAAACAAGTAGCACAGGACCGGTCTGAGTGGCGAGCCGTGGGGGAGGCCTATGTCCAAGAGTAGGTCTATCGGCTGAATGATGACGATGAAACTGGGTGGATTAAGACCTTTGACATTTAAGAAACGATGAATTTCTATAGGCAACAAACGGCAACTTTGTTAAAAAACCGGTCAAGTGCGAGTTGGGCTCGCGCACCGAGGGCTCCGTCGTATAAATCAAAATCAAATCAAATCAAATATTTATTTATTTGCTTAAAACAAAAGTATAATACAAAAGTAACTAACTTAAAAGTAATAAACTTGCAGGATGTATGCAAATTTACAATTGCAAACTTATTATTTGCGTTGACACCGTTACTGCACCAACCGCAAATAAAAAGTTTGCATTATTGTGTGGACCTAAAGCGATTCCGCGTCGATAGATTTGGGGAGACCCTTATCCCGGAAAAACGGATAGTTCCCGCGAGAACGTGATCACCGAATTCCATGCGGGCGAAGTCGCGGACAGAAGCTAGTTTATAATAAATGCGAAAGTACCCTCTGTCTGCCAGTCAGTTACCTCTTCACGCATTAACCGCTGGAAAGGACATAGGCTACTTTAGGCTAGGCATAGGCTATCCCAGATAGCGTGACAACCGAACTCCATGCGGACGAAGTCGCGGGTAGAAGCTAGTAAGCTTTATATTCGTGTTGATTTTCTACCAGCATGCGGCGGATTATCGCACTTTGACGTAAATGGATACGTAAAAAAATGGGTATCAATTTTTTTACGTAAATGGAAAATTTTACCCCACTTAGCAGGGCAATGATGGTCGGTAAAGTGGACTATTTGTTTTTACGGCATAAGCCTTTGAGCACGAACACGTCGATTGAGTTAATCTGTGTTGTTAGTACAAATCTCTCGCAAGAAAAAAACCGGCCAAGTGCGTGTCGGGCTACGCGCAAATTATAGGGTTCCGAAGTTGAGGATGCCCACAGTACCTTTCTAAGACTTATTAGCATCTAGCTAGCCTGTGATATGACGTGCCCGCCCGACGCCCCTGCCGCTCGAGAAAAATCATCATTATAAGTTGGTCGACTATTACTCGATTACATAATCTTCGCTACATAAGCGAGCTTGTTCGCTCTTAGTCGTTTTTTAGGGTTCCGAAGTCCACAAGAAACCCTTATAGTTTCGCCATGTCCGTCCGTCCGTCCGTCCGTCCGTCTGTCCGCACTATTGCTCGGAGATGCTTAGGTCTAGAGAGCTGTAATTTGGCATGAATATGCATATTAGTTACGCTGACAAAGTGGTACAATAAAATTTTGAAATATATTTTTTTATAGGGTACCTCCCCTACTCGTAAAGTGGGGATGTAATTTTTATTTCTTGCGTACCCCATGGTGCGGCATATCGTTGAATAGGCCTTAAAAAAATATTGTGGGTTTGTTAAAACTATTTTTTGATTAAGTGATGCGTTTGTGAAATATTAAGCTTTAAAGTGCTATTTTTTGCTAGAGTCACGTGTCCCCCCCCCCCTGCCAGCTAAATGGTGGTATTTGGATGGCTGAAAAAAATCACGGTTGTGGCATATATAACGTAGTTGAAAGGAAAACTATCACAGCTAAGTAGGGTGTACAAACTTACGAGTAATAGTCGACCAACTTATAATGATGATTTTTCTCGAGACGCAGGGGCGTCGGGCGGGCACGTCATACCACAGGCTAGCTAGATGCTAATAAGTCTTAGAAAGGTACTGTGGGCATCCTCAACTTCGGAACCCTATAATTTGCGCGTGGCCCGACACGCACTTGGCCGGTTTTTTATTTTGTCATTTACCGTTTTAACTCTTTATTGTAATAGTAACTAGACAAAACTAAATTCTTAAATAGTTACTTAAATTTATGAACTTTTTTGTTACTGCTTGTTACTACTTATTAATCTTTAATTATAAAATACTAGTAATAAGGTACAAAAATGTATGGAACGCTCACAGGCGCAACTTACATCATAATAGTTTAGAAATCTTCTACTATCTAAAGTCCCGCGCCTTCACATTTCAAAACGCTTAAATTTTTTTATTCAATAAGCACCACCAACACTCTCAACGCATAGTTGACGGCTGTCTCGGCACGCACACGTGTGTTGAGAGTGTTGGTGGTGCTTTTTAAATACATTGAAGCGTTTTGAAATGTGATGGCGCGCGACTTTAGTTAGGTAGTAGAAGATCTCTATCCCATTTAGTGAAATGTAAATTTCGTTTGAGATTAAAAAAATCTTTAACCATAACTCTATCCTTAACATACTGTGACAGGTAAGTGTACAGATCTAACTGGATCGTACAAACATACCTATATAACAATAAGAACACCGCAACGAAACGCTAAATAAGTTTTTACAAAAATTAAATTTTTGGACACCCTTTTATTGCTGACTGTACTTTTCTTTGTAAGTCCTTCATTTACCCTTCAAGACGAATCAAACAAGCCCAAATTCGATGGGTTTATGTAGTTTTATTGCGGAGTTCCAATGGCCACCTTCCAGCTCCATCATCAGATCAGCTCCACGTCAACATAATATTGCATTGTCACGCGATTTACATATTCGTGCAAAATTTCAGCTCAATCGGAAATCGGAAAGTGGGTCAAATTTAACTTGCAAGATTCCATTACATAGTTACATACAGGTCGACCTAATAAAAGCGTGTAAAAAGGTCCCGGCACAGAATAAGTAATTGGTCCCGGCTCAGCATTTAGCTGACTACCAATAGATACTAATAGCCAGCGCTGGTTTTCCGACGAGCTACCCTCGTCGGATTCCCGAGATTTCCCTATGTAAAATACACTCAAACGCAATGAAATCAGGTCACTTTGTACAGAACATCCTATACAAATTGACCCGATTTCTTTGCATTTGAGTGTATTTCACTACATCAGTAAACGCACATCGCGGCCGAGACGAACCGGTTAATAAATTTTCAACGGAACGTTTTCACTTTCGTTATACTTGGTTATTGTTAACCGAAATTATTTTGTTCTTTTACTTAAATGCTACTGCGATAACATAATGAAAACCGGTTTTGAGCAATAATAGAACGGTTTATTTGAAACCGGTTCCTTTCCCTGATTTGATATAGGTACGCGTGAAATTAAGGGGTAAGCTCCTTTCTCCATACAAAGGTAGTTACGTTTTAATTCGCAAACTACTTATCAGATTGGCACCAAATTTTACAAGTAATAGTGGAGCACAGATATTAGTGTCCAAAATACACTTTGATTGTAATAAATTGAATAACAAAGAAACTAGGACTATTTTAGTTTCCTCCATACAAACATCAAAAGGAAATTTTTGGCTGTAATTTAATTGTTTTATTTTACCACGACATTTACTAATTTCGGACACCCACAATAATGATTTTATTATGTGTACCAAGTTTCGAGTCAATCTGTTTACTAATTTGGGAATAAAAGCGAAAATACGTTTGTATGAAAAGTTGAGAAACGCCGTTCTTACTGGGGACTCTTAATTGATATTTTCACTCGCTCCCTGTAAACGCGTGGCTTCAAGCCAGGGCGACAAGTTCAAATACCTATGTTCATGAAATTAGAAGCTTCAGATGCTAATAATTAGTATAGTGAATAAATCCATATTAATATTATAAATGCGAAAGTATCTCTGTCTGTCTGTCTGTTACCTCTTCACGCTTCAACCGCTGGACCGATTTGGATGAAATTTGGTATGGAGATAGTTGGGGTCCCGGGAAAGGACATAGGCTACTTTTTATCCCGGAAATTCGCATAATTCCCGCGGGAGCGCGATAACCGAATTCCACGCGGGCGAAGTCGCGGGCAGAAGCTTAGTCTATATTATAAATGCGAAAGTAGCTCTGTCTGTATGTCTGTTACGTCTTCACGCTTCAACCGCAGGACCGATTTAGATTAAATTTGGTACGGAGATAGTTGGGGTCCCAGGAAAGGACATAGGCTACTTTTATCCCGGAAAAACGCATAGTTCCCGCGGAAACGCGATAACCGAATTCCACGCGGGCGAAGTCGCGGGCAGAAGCTAGTAATAAATAAATAAATATCGTGGGACATTTCACACAAATTCACCTAGCCACAAACTAAGCAAAGCTTGTACTATGGGTGCTAGACAACGATATAAATACTTATATAGAGAAATACATACATCCATGCTAATATTATAAGTAAAGGCGAAAGTAACTCTGTCTGTCTGTTACCTCTTCACGCTTCAACCGCTGGACCGATCGAGATGAAATTTGGCATGGAGATAGTGGGGTCCCGCGAAAAGGACATAGGCTACTTTTTATCGTATTCCGCGATAGCCGGATTCCACGCGGGCAAAGTCGCGGGCAGAAGCTTCTATACATATAAATACTAAACATCCATGACTCGAGTACAAACATTTGTGCTCATCACACCAAAGTTTGCCCCTAGCGGGATTCGAACCCGCGACCGTCGGAACAGTGGGCGGGTCACACCAACTGAGCCCAAACTTGTCGTCTAAGTGCTTTTTGCCTCATTTCATATTTTACCGTTATACGGGGCTGTTAACTCGTTACCCATCTAAACACTTTGGCGCAGCCTTTGCAATGTTTATGATCGCCGCAAAGCCACAATTCTGAAGTTTATTAAACCAAACGTACCTATTTACTCTTGATTTTAGCCTGAAGTCGTCCATACAAAATTAAATGTATGTTCCATGAATTCTAAACAATTTGCACAGTGTTTTCCGAAACTGTGATGTGACGGATTTTTATATAGAGGTGCAAAACCCAGCGGTGTATGTAGTAGTAACCTGTCTGTATACGAAAGTTGACGTTCCATATTTGAATTTTCCTCGAATTTTCATATCATTTTGGAACACAACTAACTACATACAACAGGTGACTTACTTAAGTTTTTTTTTCCTATACAAGCCTTTATTTAGTTTCACCTGTCCCGATGTTTCAAGTTTCCACTTCCCGGTTCCCGATTGAGCTGGAATTTTGCATACATATGTAAATCGGATGAAAATTCAAAATTATTATGACATAGAGCTGGAACCGGGAGGTGGCCATAGGAACTCGCTATTTTAACGACACAACCCCATCAAGTTTGGACTCGTTCTCGTTCGGTCCAGCGGTTGAAGCGTGAAGAGGTAACAGACAGACAGACAGACAGACAGACAGAAAGACAGACAGACAGAGTTACTTTCGCATTTATAATATTAATATGGATAATATGGATATGGATTATAGGTCGCATGTACCTATCTGGCAGAACTCAGCGAAGCTCGTTCGCCCAGGTACGGTCGGCTTCAAAGAGATAATTAGGTACACTTTTTCACCCAATCCCGTAGTATTAAGTGTATGTAAATATCTCTTTGCTCTGATGCCGATTGTACCTACTTATTCTTTAATCAAAATATTTACTGAATACAAATTATAAAAAAAAATGTGCTTTTAACACGAATTAAAGTATAAAATACCTAGGGATGACGACGGGGTGAAGAAATCGAAATTCTAATTAGTCCGTCAGTCAGGTAATAAAAAAATATTAGACACGTATTTTTTGTTTTATCAAATTAACAAAGAATGACTAAGTTAAAACGCATTAAAGTTGGAGAGTGGGGACGAACTACGTCACCGTTAGGTATAAATCGTACCTAACCATGACGTCACGCGACATTTCAACTCAATATATCTCCGTATAAGTTTGATTACGTGAAAAAAGAAAAAAATACGTGTCCAATACTTTTCAATAATACCTACGACTAAGGAAAAAAAAGTTGTCGTCATCCCTATAATCGTGAAATTACCACAGTGTGGAAACCGGATGAACAAAACTTCCCTGAAATCGTTAAATTTACAGGTATATAAACCTACCTATCTGGCACCTTCTCCCGCGGAATTACCGTATTATAAGTGAAAACACATAATTTAAGGTACCTTGGAGTAAAATTTTAATTATTACTCAGAGTAATTTTGGGTTATTATAGGTAATGAACTCGGTATCTAAGATGAATATTATAAACATTTTCTCAAATTGAGATGATAAAGCCATAAAATGCGTGAGTTGCCTTTAAAAGGGACTACTGTGTCACAAAGCGAGTTGAAATTGGATTGCATTTTCCTTTTCTGTCTGGCGTGCGGAGATGATTTTTCGCGTGAATTTTATTTGTCGACACTCATCGTTTTCACCACATTGACAAGGATTAACCTTTGACAACGTAACTACGATTGCATTGAAAGCGCTACACAAAACACTGTTTTACATGTACACTTTGTGTGAAAGTGAATTCTGCTAATAACTCGACTTTTGCAAAAATATAAGACTCGACTGCAAACAAACTTTTGATTTCACATATATTATAAATATATTTTGTGATCCATTCATTCAGCCCTTCATTTTGATACCCCGCTCGATAGGCTATGACAAAAATTTTTTTTTTGGAAACGTTTAAAATGCCTCCAAAAGTCAGCCATTTTGTTTTTGCAATTTTGATATACCCAGTGTCACTCTCACGATTACGACGAATCTAACGACACCTCTCAAGCTAAAATCCATCCAGCCATTTAGGCTACACAGCGTGCCAAAGAAATATGTATTTCATGTAATCGGATATCGGAAAGAAATGTTGTCTTCAATTTTATATTCCCCCGCAGTCGAAGTCGCGGGGCACAACTAGTGTATAATATTAAAGTGGATGTGAAAGTACATTATAATACAAATATAATAAAGCTGAAAGTTACTTGTGTTTGGATGTTTAGATATTTGGATATGTTGCTCAATCACGCTAAACCAATTTGCATGAAACTTGGCAAACAGATAGTTTGTAACCTGGAATAAGCTATAGGCTCCCGAAAATCCCGGGAAATCCCCGAAAAATCCCAGAAACGCATTAGAGGGACCCCGGAAGAGGAACTAGGATAGAAATCTCCCACAAATCCCAGAAATCCCGGAATTACCGGAAAAGGTTTTAAAAGTATCTTAGAAATAAAGCGCTAAATTCCCTGCAGACGAAGCCGCGGGTAAAAGCTCGTAGGATATATACCTTCGACCGCCGCATCGTCACTTACCATCAGGTGAGATCGTGGTCAAATGCTTGCTTATAATAATAAAAAAAAAGTAAGATGCCGCGTCGTGGTCCGGTGCGACGTCCGTCGTGTCGTGGAAAGACTAAAGTCTTAAATATCTATACAACCTATACTTAGAAGGGTAGCTATTTACAGCACGACACAACTTAGAAGGCGCGCGGTGAAGCACTTAAGTCGTTGCCGCAGAGTATATTATTGCTTAATCCACGCGCCTTCTAAGTTGTGTAAACCACAGAGATCAGATACTATAGAGTACGGTTGTTCGTCCATTTGTATGGGAACCAAGCGTGTAACATTTTGCGTCGCTACGATGACGTCACGAGAGTAATTTAGTGATGGGCAACAAAAAATGCGCGACTCCGATTTAACAGCATCGATTGTCAAGCGGCTAAACGATTTAAGATCTTTAGCATTTTTAATCGATTTACATAAAACAGGACAGAAAAATGATAATTCGTTTCCACAGCATAATGCGAAATAGATTTAAAATGTTTTAACACTTACACTTATTATTAAAACGAGTCTTTTTAAATTAAAGACAATGCCTTCGTACCTCGGTAGTTGTTACTAGTGTTTTACGATATCACGATGACGTAATTTAGGCAAGTTGGTTTTTATTTACTAATAATACCCAGAAACTTTATGATTGTTCATATGCATAGCTTCAATGGAGGATTTCACAACATCTCTCTATCTCTTTCAAACTCACTTTCGAACTAATTAATGTTCGCGCGCTGAAGACAAACTTGTCATTAAGGGTGCAATACTTAACTGTTTCGTAACAAATGTTGTTGAAGTTGACATCAAATTCAACTTGCAAGATTTGATTACAGACAGACAAACAAACTAATCAAACAAACATCGGGACATGTGAAACTAAATAAAAGCTTGTAATAACAATAGATAAATGAAATACTGATCGTGTAACTCCATTCATCTGTGTTCTGTGGTGTAAACCTGTACTCAGTTCTTTTCCTAAGGGACTGAAATAGTGTGGGGTAGAATAATAAATTCCACCCTGAAGGATAGCGGGTAAAACAAGACAAACAGTTCATTTTATACGTGCACTAGCTTCTGCCCGCGACTTCGTCCGCGTGGAATTTGGTTATAGCGTTCCCGCGAGAATTGAGCGTTACACTATTACAAATTATACACTAAAGGTGCTTACCCACTAGGCCGTACCATACCATGACCGTAACCGTAGCTTTGGTATACAACGGTGCTCATACGTTACAGTGGGCATGGACACTGTAACGAATGAGCACCGTCGTATACCGAAGCTACGGTTACGGTCATGGTATGGTACGGCCTAGTGGGTAAGCACCTTAAAATGCTCTTCTTGAATCACTTCAATCACTCCATCTATTTAAAAAAAAACGCATCAAAATTCGTTGCGTAGTTTTAAAGATCTAAGCATACATAAAGACAGACAGCAGGAAGCGACTTTGTTTTATACTATGTAGTGATAAAAATGCTTCCCTTATCGTAAAATGTTTCTTTTTGATCATTGATGATAAGTAAGGATTCACAATCAGCCGGAGAAAAATGACCCCGTCAAAACGTTTGCCCGAACAGCTCGGGCACCCGTTTGGCCTTCGTTATAAAGAGGCGTTATTAGCATATTGGAACGTATTTTGTAATGTCAGTTTGCTCCATATATTTTCACACATTCTGTTAGGCACTCCATATGTTATTATTTATTATAGGTCAGTGTTTTTGATTTATGAATTAATATCACGTCTCAATAAGAGTTTTCAGTGCCTTCTTTCACCAAAAAGTTCACTGGTAATGGAATAAATTTCGCACCTAGTTAGGGACCTGGTAGGTAAGTTACTCAGAAGTGCAAGCTGAATTTGAATGATTCTCTAACCACTTAGGCACAGAATATTTAATAGTACTACCATTGATCTATTATTAGTAAGGATTCACAATCAGCCGGAGAAAAATGGCCCCGTCAAAACGTTTGCCCGAACAGCTCGGGCACCCGTTTGGCCTTCGTTATAAAGAGGCGTTATTAGCATATTGGAACGTATTTTCTAATCATCATCATCATCATCATCATTTCAGCCGATAGACGTCCACTGCTGGACATAGGCCTCCCCCAAGGCGCGCCACTCAGACCGGTCCTGTGCCACTCGCATCCACCGCGTTCCCGCGACCTTTACAAGGTCGTCACTCCATCTTGTTGGAGGCCTACCGACAGCTCGTCTACCGGTTCGCGGACGCCACTCCAGGACTTTCTTGCCCCATCGGCCATCAGTCCTGCGAGCAATGTGCCCCGCCCACTGCCACTTAAGGTTCGCAATTCTTCGGGCTATGTCGGTGACCCTAGTTCTACTGCGGATATCCTCATTTCTGATTCTATCACGCAGAGAAACCCCGAGCATAGCCCTCTCAATTGCCCTCTGGGTGACCTTGAGCCTTCTTATGAGGCCCATCGTAAGCGCCCACGTCTCGGAACCATAAGTCAACACTGGCAACACACACTGGTCGAAGACTTTCGACTTAAGACACTGCGGTAATTTGGACGAATAGACACTGCGAAGCTTCCCGAACGCTGCCCAGCCGAGTCGGATTCGACGATTGATCTCTTTTTCTCTGATTTTCTAATGTCAGTTTGCTTCACACTAGCTTCTGCCCGCGACTTCGCCCGCGTGGAATTCGGTTATCGCGTTCCCGCGGGAACTACGCGTTTTTCCGGGATGAAAAGTAGCCTATGTCCTTTCCCGGGACCCCAGCTATCTCACTGCTAGATTTCATCTCAATCGGTCCAGAGGTTGAAGAAGCGTGAAGAGGTAACAGACAGACAGACAGACAGAGTTATTTTCGCATTTATAATATTAAATAATATGAATATTCTGTTAGGCACTGTTCGTCCATATGTTATTATTTATTATAGGTCAATGAGTACTACATAGAGAATGGCCACGGAATCACCCGCCTAAATCTAGCCGGCGCGCAAACTCGCCTTACCGTCATTTGTTTCATCCGGAGATCGAGAGTGAATTATTGGCCCGCGTAGGGTACCATAGAAGAAGTAAAGTAAACTTAGAATGACAACCTTCAAACATATCATCAGCGTACGCCCGAAATGAGTGTTAAATGCGATAATAGATGTCGTTGCCTAGGTAGCCTGGATACAAATTTGAACTCCATGAGCAACTACTAGATGGCGCTGTACAGGCGAAGTATGAACATTTTAAGCTCCCTGGCTATTTTCTGGTAAGGAGATTGACAATCTATAACTATTATTAGGTACATTGTCTCTGCACATACATTTACAAATGTACAGACGCACGCGCACAGACGTCCTCGCACGCAAACATTGACACTTCATTCGAACTGCGTTCGTAATCGTGCTTTTATAGGTCGTGTCCACCGTGTGACTTAGGCTAAGTTACAGAATATTTAATAGTACTACATACAGAATGGCCACGGAATCAAACCACCTCAATCTAGCCGGCACCCAACTCGCCCTTGCCGTCATTTGTTTCATCAAGAGCGAAATCATTGGGACTAGGTACACACACATTTACAAGTGTACAGACGTCCTCGCACGCAAACATTGACACTTAATTATAAGCGTCGGTTGATTCAAATCCGGTTGACGGACTCCCTGGTCGTTAAATATGGCCGCCGAGATGTCATTCCATACAGAAACGTCATTTTTTCCCGTAGTAAAATATTTAACGTTAACTTTAAGGGGCGGTTTGATTGAATCCACCCGCCCTAAGTGTTTTCGAAATCGTGCTTTTATACCATAGACCTATAATAACATATGGACGAACAGTGCCTAACAGAATATGTCAAAATATATGGAGCAAACTGACATTAGAAAATACGTTCCAATATGCTAATAACGCCTCTTTATAATATGTGTCAAGATAAATATTTTATACAAAAGTAAACCTAACACTATAAGACTAAGTGTCAAATTTGCTGAGCGCTAAACGGGTGCCCGAGTTGTTCAAGCACCCGTTTTGACGGGCCATTTCTCTCCGGCTGATTGTGAATCCTTACTTATAATAGATCTTTATACCTATAAAACACGGCGGACACGACCTCGTGTGACTAAGCGTCGGTTGATTCAAGTACAGTTGACGGACTCCTGGTCGTTAAGTATGGCCGCCGAGCTGTCATTCCATACAAAAACGTCATTTTGTCTCATAGTAAAATATTTGACGTTAACGTTAAGAACGGTTTGAATCAACCTACGCTTAGGCTAAGTTCAGATGAACGCGCGATCACGCGCGGTGGCGCGTGATTCAGCTGTTCAGAGGCGTGCACGCGGCAAACTAGCGTGAACCATCTTAGTAGTTTGTGGCCTGAACATTAAGGCCCGGTTCCTGAACATTAAGGCGGAAACGCCTCGTTTTGCCTACGGACGGTTGATTTTTGACATTTGTTCCATAGAGAATCTGTCAAATTTTAACCGTCCGTAGGCAAAACGAGGCGTTGTTTGGATATAGGAACCGGGCGGTGAGAATGGACGTGGAGGAGGCAATTTGCTTGTGGATTTTATATCGCAAACTGCGACGTCGCTTTCGCAAGCAAAGTCGTTACTGGGTGCACCCTGTTTTATTAAGTCAAAGACTTTATTTGTGACTTTATATCTCACTAGCCATTTGCCCGCGACTTCGCCCGCGTAGTCATAGAATTTGCGTACCCGATGATACTACACATATAGATAGTATTGAAAAACCGATTCGACCCGTGGAAAACTCGTTCCCGTGGAAATATCGGGTTAAAAATTCATCATCCAAATCGGTTCAGGGACAAACAAACAAACACACTTTCACATTTATAATATTAGTATGGAAGTATGGATATTAAGACTACTTTACTTACACGAATATCGATTTCATTTTTTGTATTTTTGTATTTGTATTTATCCACGCGGTGTACGCCAGCTTGACGCTCGGTAGCGTACACCGTGAACAATCCTTTTATTTCGAAAAGTTCAAGGGTACTATTTTTTTAACCTAGATATTCCGTAGGTACTATTTATTTGCATCCTGAATATCGTTACGGTGTACGCTATCTTGACGGTCACCAAGTAATTATTTCATCAATAAATGAACACACTCATTTCTCGTCCTCCATTTTCGTGGCTCCGTGCGTCCGTCTGCCTCAAACCGCTATTACTGTAGCACTAGGTACCATGAGTTTACAGTGACCGTACTCGCTAGCGACTACGTAAACGATTTGTATGAAGAATTTTAGTTCAACGAGTGACCGCCAGGGGCGCTGTACTATTCTTCATACAAATCGTTTACGTAGTCGCTAGCGAGCACGGTCACTGTAAGTAAACTCATGGTATTGCTACTGAACTGGCCCGGACAGGACTGTGTAGATAAGTACTTCACTTAGCCTAGACAACCACGACTTACCTACTCGGGCCGTTCCTATACCCAGCTCAGCCGTCACGTCACTCGTGCAACGAGTGAAAGAGAAAGCGCTACGCACAGAACGCCCGATTTAGTTAGTGTTTACTACTACTACTACTACTACTACTACAGCCTATTTGCGTCCCACTGTTGGGCACAGGCCTCCTCTCATCACGAGAGGGTTTGGGCTATAATCCCCACGCGGGCCCAGTGCGGATTGGGGACTACACACACATCTTTGAATTGATTCGCAGATGCGTGCAGGTTTCCTCACGATGTTTTCCTTCACCGAAAAGCTCAGTGGTAAATTCAAATTGAATTTCGCACATAAGTAACCTTAGAGGTGCGAGCCGGAATCGAACCCTCGATCCTCGCCTCTCATGCAGTTAGTGTTTAAAGCGTTTTAATTTCTATAAAGATGCCGTCCAAAAACATGGCATTTATAAAGCTGTCAATGTAGGTATGCATATAATATGGATATATTTTCTGTTATATTTAGTTTTACACTGTTTGATATAATAAAATGGAGTAAAGTTGGATTAAAGGTCCGATCGAGTAAGAGGTTATTTTGGAATTAAATTATATCGAGCGAAGTTTCATGAAACGTGTAACGAAAGCTGTCAATGTAAGGATGATATAATCAAATATAACGTATGTTTTTTTCATATTTTTAACATTTCATTTCTATTTCTATAGGGAACGGCCTTAATTAAGTCACGTTTTGGGAAGGAAAACTACTCTATTAAAACTAATTTCAGTACAGTTCATCAAACAATTAACTTCGTTGTCAGAACTAACTCTACGAAAAAGGGTAGGTATACTTACCTAATTGGTGAAGTGAAAGTACCTATAGGTAAAAAACTTAAGTAAGTCACCTGTTGTATGTAGTAGTAACCTGTCTGTATACGAAAGTTGACGTTCCATATTTGAATTTTCCTCGAATTTTCATATCATTTTGGAACACAACTACATACAACAGGTGACTTACTTAAGTTTTTTACCTATAAAGACTTTGGGGTGGCCAAGATAAAAAAGGAAATTGAGACTCCCAGCAAACAAGAAAAAATAAAAGATAGAAGTACGAGTATATTATTTGCTATGATAGGTTGTTATGACTGCTTGATTTTGTAGACCATTCAGTTTTTTTTGTATGTATGTTCCTCGATTACTCCGTCAATTGTGATTCGATTTCGATGATTATTTTTTCAATAGAAAGGTGGTATGTTCCCATTTAAATTTAGTTCAGTTCTGATGATGGGATCCCAGAGTAGGTAAACGAGGGAACTCCTCAAAATTTGTTAGCACGTTTATGATTTTGATATCAATTTCAAAAACTACAGTGAGACCTACGTCCCATTGATTGTAGCCATGTTTGAAAAGAGTAATAACCGAAAAAAATAAAAAATAAAAAAACCGACTTCATACTCCGACAGCCTGCAAAGTCAGTATCAAGTGAACCGACCCAAAGCTGATGACAATCTTATAGTGAACTTGACACCGACTTTGCAGCTGTCGGAGTATGAGGTCGGTTTTTATTATTTTACAATTAAAAAAAAAACACGGCTTCACTTACTAACTTACAATGCGTTTTTCCGGGATAAAAAGTAGCCTATATGTTGACCGGTGTTATAAACTACCACCATACCAAATTTTCTTGCAATCCGGCCAGTAGTTTTCGAGGTAGATCCGGACATACATACAAATCGTTTTTTTTTGGGTTCTGTATCGTTTATACATATAGTCCCCTCGACTTGATCGTTTCTTTTAATTTTCAAGTTGCAGATGCGACTTTTTTACATATTTATTATCTATCTTCTACACATATTGTGATAACAGAACACATTCTTTTAGATTTTTTTCGTCTGTTTGTCTTTTTATTTAAACGCGCATCACGTGAAAACTACTGGACCGTTATTGATGAAATTTGGTATGAAGATAGTTGGAGTCCCGAGAAAGGACATAGGCTACGTTTTATTCCGGAAAAACGCATAATTTAACGCGATAACCGAATTCCACGCGGACGAAGTAGCGGGCTGAAGCTAGTTATAGTATAAATAAAGAGTATGGATAATAATGTCGATATGTTTTCTCGCTCCCGTGCCCAGTTTAAGACTGCTGTTACTACTATATACAATAATAATAATATAGTAATGTCATAAAGTCAAAGGTAATTTGCTCTTTTATTTTTATTTTTTTATTTTCTTCTTCTATTTAAAGATTTTATTTTTTATTTAATTTGTTAAGTTGAAAAGTCAAAACGTGTCAGTCATCGCATGGTGCTCGAAATTAAGTATGTATTCTTTTATTTATGTTCTTAGTGAGATATGTTAAGGAAATAACAACAACTATTGTTAATTAGTCAGTATTTATATTTATCTATAAGTAATTCTTTGTTAATTTCTGTTTTATCTCCAATAAATAAATATACATACATACATACATACATAATATCACGCCTTTTTCCCATAGGGGTAGGCAGAGACCACTTCTTTCCATTTGCTACGACTCTTGCATACTTCTCTCGCTTCTTCAACTTTCATCCCGTTCCGCATACATGCTCGTCGGTTTAGAGTACTTTTGACCTGGCCTTTAATCAGATTGTCCTGAATTTGATCCAAGAACATTCGCCTCGGTCTTCCTCTTCCAGCACCTCCATTCACACTAGCCATATAAATACTTTTTGTCAGTCTTCTCTCATTCATCCTTTCCATATGCCCAAACCAATATAGCATACCTTTTTCTATTTTTGTCACTACATCCTCTTTCACACCACACCGCACACAATAAATATATAAATAAATAAATAGTATGCAATGGAAAGTATAGTACTTACATGTACCTATTATTTATTAAAATATAACGTAACACTTACATTTCGGTGAAGGAAAACATCGTGAGGAAACCTGCACGTATCTGCGAAGCAATTCAAAGATGTGTATGAAGTCCCCAATTCGCATTGGGCCCGCGTGGGGACTATAGCCCAAACCCTCTCGTGATGAGAGGAGGCCTGTGCCCAGCAGTGGGACGCAAATAGGCTGTATAGTAGTAGTAGTAGTAGTACTTACATTTCGTCCTGTGGCAGGTTCAGCGTCACGCTCCCTTTGACTTCATCGCCGTACTTCAGATATCCAAGCAGGCCGCCCACGCCGTAGAGTAACGCCACTACGGCCATGGTAGCATTGAGAACTCCCGCGCACCCCAGGAACTGCCTCGGATTTGCCATCTCATTCTCCACAGGCATGACCACGTTGATGCCCTCCATCGCGAAGATGGCTGTGCTGGAAATAAGCAACGAGGGTCTACTACTATTACTACTACAGCCTATTTGCGTCCGACTGCTGGGTACAGGCATCCTCTCATCATGAGAGGGTTCGAGCTATAGCCCCCACGCGTGCCCTGTCATGTTATTATAATGTAATGTGGGTAGTTTAGTAGGGTAGAGATAAGTATTGCACGAATGAAATAAAAGCAGTCTACAATCAGCTGGTGGTTTTATTGGACGCTTCCATATACTTTACATGGCGCAGTCGGTTAAAAATATTACATAGTTAAGTTAAACGCGTAAAATAGTGCAAAGTGAACGTGAAATATACATTTGAACTGAGTGAAGTGGGATTTGTCAACAGTGAAGCGTAGTAGTGCCGCGAAGGACAATGGAATCTGTGTTACAGCCGCCATTACCGTTCAAGTTCGAGAATAATCTCATAAATGTGACATCGGGAAATCTTTGTAAGGAATGGGAGAAATGGAAAAAAGCGTTTTTAATTTATCATGAAGCTTGTGAGATTTCAAAAAAGGATGAAAAAGTTCAAATCAACATTTTGTTGCATGTCATCGGTGATAAGGGCCGCGAAGTATATGATCAATTTCAAGGTGAATGTAAGACTTTAAAAGAAGTAATTAAAAAATATGATGAATTTTTTCTCCCAAAAAAGAACTTGACTGTAGAAAGACACAAATTTTTTACACGGAATCAGCACGAATATGAGTCCATCGAACAATATACATTCGAATTGAACAAGATGGCTAAGAAATGCGATTTCAAAGATTTATG